>OY776116.1:42168899-42768899 GCA_963675035.1 Allygus modestus
TTTTACTTGTATATGTTGGGAAAGCTATAAAAAAATGTTGGTAAAGCTATGTCAAATAAAACTTTACATTTTCAGTACTGTTTATTTTGGTGCATACTATCACTATACAATACCTGGGAGGTCTGGTTGCCGAGCCAGAAGTGGATGTCCCAGTTGAAAGTTCCCTTCTTGCTCTTGTCTTCCTTTGTCTGAAAATACATTGAAAAAGCTAATTAATAATTAAGTCATATTATATTTTGAGCTCTTGATATAATTTGATAGTTTTAAAAGGAACTACAACATATTACTAAAAACCTTAGTGTGTAATACTATCACCAGTGTGCAATACTCTCACCAGTGTGCAATACTCTCACCAGTGTGCAATACTCTCCAGTGTGCAATACTCTCACCAGTGTGCAATACTCTCACCAGTGTGCAATACTCTCACCAGTGTACAATACTCTCCAGTGTGCAATACTCTCACCAGTGTGCAATACTCTCCAGTGTGCAATACTCTCACCAGTGTGCAATACTCTCACCAGTGTGCAATACTCTCCAGTGTGCAATACTCTCACCAGTGTGCAATACTCTCCAGTGTGCAATACTCTCACCAGTGTGCAATACTCTCCAGTGTGCAATACTCTCACCAGTGTGCAATACTCTCACCAGTGTGCAATACTCTCACCAGTGTGCAATACTCTCCAGTGTGCAATACTCTCACCAGTGTGCAATACTCTCACCAGTGTGCAATACTCTCACCAGTGTGCAATACTCTCACCAGTGTGCAATACTCTCACCAGTGTACAATACCAATCGCGCATGTCTACAAGTCCCATATTTTATTCTAAAATTGTATTTGATAAAAATCTTTTAAATAGCCTGGACTGATTTTCTTGGTGAGGTTAAGCTTAGTTATTATTGCACCTCCTCGCCCAATCTCTTTATCCATTATTAGTATAGGCTATTAGCCTACTTAAAATTTTAGCCACCCCAAGTTATTCAGCCGAAAGGACTAAGCTTTTCTTTGTGAAAGATCATTAAATATTTCATTGCTTTCTGACGAAATCAGTTGATTTAACATGTTATTGCCCGATAATTCCTGTAATTGCCTTTGTTGTAATTGTTTGATGCCAATAATTGCCCTCTTTCGCATTTTGACAAATTATTGTTTAATTATCTCAAAAATTTGTAAACTCATACATTTAACCCCTAAAACTGTAATTTTCTACTATCAGAAAGCCTTTAAAAGAGTGTTGTATACAACCATTTGGCCTACCACCACATCATCCTGTTAAGTCTAGATTATAAAACTCATTTTTAATGTTTATATGATAGTTTATAATAAATAAATAGTTAATAGTACTTACAAATAAAACAATGTACGAGTCCCCACTGTAAAATTTGCCGTAGTCCTTCTCTGGATAAGGCACTGGCTCGAAGTTCTGAAACATAAAATTAATCAAATTAGTAAACAGTACCTGGGGGCCGAGCTTTGCTCGGGGGAAGGCCAGTCTGTTTAGATGACTTGGAATAATACTTCACCACTTCCCTCTACTGATAATCAGATTTGTATAACTCATTTGCCTCTTTTCTACATTTTTAAGGTCCCTCCAGTTGTTATTTATAGCTCAATTTCCCTTTGATTTATTTTACTGCTCTATATATGTAATCGTAACTCAAATCTTTTAATCTCTGCTCTCAGGAAACCACATGTTAATAATCATAAACAACATGAGTATTACTTTGACAGTTCCCTGGTTGGTTATGAACAGCTGTTACAATTCTTTTGTTTTGTTTTGAAACTCCATAAGCCCAATGTTAATTTTTTTAACTTTTCATTTTAGGTTTTTTACATTATTTGATTTTTCCTAGGGATGAGGCCTGTCTAGAACTTATTTTTATTCAAAAAATTAGTTATTTCGAACATTTTAAGGAAATCGTTGGAGCCGTTTTTGAGATCCGTGTCGCAAGCAAGGAAGCAAGCACGCAAGCAAGCAAGCAAACCTTACTCATATTAGAGTATAGGATACCCCACTAACGTAGTTTTGTTGAGAACATTTTTAATCATAAATGTACATAGTTATATGATAACGTTTATTTCTTTCGCTGCATTAAACATGTTTTAATATGAAAATCTCTTATG
Organism: Allygus modestus; assembly: GCA_963675035.1. Taxonomy (NCBI): domain Eukaryota; kingdom Metazoa; phylum Arthropoda; class Insecta; order Hemiptera; family Cicadellidae; genus Allygus; species Allygus modestus. Next base: position 42,171,022 of record OY776116.1, read on the forward strand.
TTTCATCCGATCCAGGTCACCCGCTCAGAGTGTGTTAAAATTAAATATTCAATTATTCATGATGTTCATGGACTAATATAGGGAAAACAGTACTCGATTAAAATAACCTTGGAGTAAACTGGTTTCAAGTTTTGAAAATCGATTATATTACAGCTGTACTGTACATTGCTTTAGAAGTCGCGAGAGGGAGAGGAGCAGAGAGATAAGATTTTAACTAGCCTGTCAGCGGTAATAATGTTAGTTACAGTACATAACTACACGCTGGTCAACGCACTGGTAATCTTGGTGCTTAATGCAGTGTGAAGGCTCATTCAGTATCCACGAGGGAATTATCTACAAGAGAATCACGAGTTGATTCAAAAAATATAAACTTTGATTTTTAATTGTTTTTTAAATTTGTTTAATGTTTTTTAATTTTTAATGTTTTAATTTAATACAGTTTATTACAATTATTTTATATTACACTTTACCGTTTTAACTAGTATGCCTTAGGCAGCTATTGGGAATAAAAAAGATGTCCATAACAACAATGTTAAACTAAAATATTGATACTGTATTTTGTTTAATTTTGATTAAAAAACTATAAGTATATGGTCCCTTAAGTAAAATACACTCGATATGTAATCTTCTTCATCCAATGGTTTCAGTCACTGTTATCAAGAACACAGCTGTCATGATTCCTTGGTTTAGATTTGAAACTCCATAAGCCCAATGTTAAATATTTTAAATTTTCAAATGTATTTTTTTAAATTTCATGCGTTTGAAGTTTTTATCAATACATTTTTGAGGCCCACAAACCCCTAATCCTAAATGAAAATCCTCCACTAGATTCCGAGATGAATATTGCAAACAAAACATATTGCTCCTATTAGAGTATAGGATAGGATTAAAACCTTAAGAAATGGTGTTTGTCTTCTTCGATCAAACGTGTATTCACCGTTCAAATTATTTCGGAAAGTATAAATCCATACCTCAGTGGAAATTACAAGTCCGTGCAACCGTGAAGGGAGGTGCATCGACCGTCGTCTGCACCAGTGCACCTACAACGTATGACATTGCAGTAGCGGCGCCGGCGCCGCGGCGTAGATTCCTCGTGGGCCCCTCGGGCGTCGCCCAGAGTCGATTTTTGCAAAATGATACCGTCCATTACGAGTGTGACGGTCCGAAACGTTCCTCACCCTCTATTGTTTGACGGCAACACCGGATTTGAAAACCTCTGCGAGTCAGATATGGGACGTGTCGCAACGCGCGGTGCATCTCCTCGCAACTCGCAGTTGTCTCGGGTGTAACGCGTATCCTGGAAACTAATCGGTTGTGAAGTCGGATGTAGGCGTAGGTCTGGAGTCTGGAGTTGGATGTTTTGCCGCCATTACGTTCAAGAGTATTGAATAAGTTCTGATATGTAGAAACAAATCTATGTACATATTATAGCCTACATTTTTTTAACGCCAACAACACTTTTTTACAGAGCTTATTGCAAACGCTTTTAAGGGAATGCGGTCCAAACCCTTCATTTTTGTGCGGCCAGTCGTGATTTGAACCTGTGACCCCTCGAACCGAACTGCAAGACGCTAATCAGTAGGCGGTTTACTATAAATAAGTTAGGTAAATTAAGTCACAAATAGTAAACGATTGCTAGTTGAATTTTTCGTCAAGCTTTCTAGTTTAAAAGTCATCCATTTAGTTTAACTTCACAAATTTCTGAAACTGCAACTTAATTTTAAATTTAAATTTCGACTTCGCGTCGGTGATAACCATCTAGTGCGGGAACAAACTTAGCGAACCTTCAATTTCCTTGTCTATAGATTATCCTAAGTTCATAGAACACGATTTAAGTAAGTTTCGAAAGAAAGCCTTACCACCTGTGTAAGAAAAAATGTCCGCTAATTAAACAAAATTCATGTCGTGTGGGCTAAACAAATTATGTGTATTGGCCAGGAGCTAGCAGAAATAGTCCAGTCAGGAATAGCAGACTTAGTAAATATTTGGGGGATGTTTTCAGCATGTAAACAAACTGCAGACAGGCCGATTATAAACAGCGTCACTGTGCCATCAAGTGGGCGCGGCCGCGAATCGATCCGTGAACAGAAACGACCTTCCATCTGTTGACTGGCTTTGTTTTGTTTTCAGAACCAACAAGATTGCGTTTTCTCTGTCTGAACAACAGGTTTAGTGGACCACCAACTTTCCAAATGTTGGTAAATGTGATAAAACAATTCAACCTTGGGTTCTCATCTGTTATACGCTTGAAGGGGTTTACAATGCTCACTTGTGTAATTTAAAACTTGTTAATATTATTCCAGCGAACAAGAGAGTTGACAGTTAAGGGCGTGGTTTATAGGCCCATCAACCAAGGCCATCCAATAGTAGACGTGTTGCATTGCCAAATTTCACACCAGCTGATCGGAATAACTTTATAATAACGGACAAATAAATTGAAAGTGGGCTGAAGCCAATAGTATGGTTTACACTGTCACTGTTGCCATTTTTCCATAAAATAATATCTCCTATGATGCCATGTTATTCCGATCAGCTGGTGTTGAGTTTTGGCAATGCAGCACATCTACTATTAGCTGATCTTGGTTGATAACCCGGCAAACCACGCCCTCAACTGGCAATTTATTTTTCCGCAATTAAGGAATGATATTTGTATATGGCAAAATGACAACAGGGACAGCATAGAGCCATATTATAGGCTGGAGCGGAGCCCAACTGACAACTCTCTTGCCCCCTGGAATAGATGTCGAATTTTGTAGAAATGTTTATGGGTCAACCGTGTCCCTAACCGAGTAAACCTTCTCAGAAGTTGGGAGCTTTGTAAATACTTTATTACCCACCTAACCATCTCATTCATTCAAATATTCCATACATTTATTTAAATATACTTCAAATTAGCATACTACTGCAGCACATGGATTTCTGAGTATAGGTCAGTGTGAGATTCCTCATTTTTATCGTTATGAAACCTAGCGATATTTTCGAGACAACTAAGCCGCTAAGCCAAATAACTGCCGCCTTTCTTCTCGAAATTGCAAATAACCATAACAATAAATCGTGCCATTCGTGTTTAGTATTTTATAAAAACTCGTTGATGACTCAAAACCACGATGTGATTACCGCACCACGGTGTCATTTAACTGTCAACTTGATCGATATGACGTCGTGTCGGGAACCGGAAACCACTGGCGAATCATCTTCTGTTATCTTATCAAATTTGCAGTGGTCTATGATTAATGTCAGTAATCACAATGTTGATTCACCATGCAGACACCGAAAAATGATCATTTTCATATTATTATTCTTGGCAAATTCGCAGGGCAATGGTAAAATGAGATTCTTACAAAAAGAAGCAGAAACCATTAATACATTGAAACCTAAAATGCATAACACGGCTTAGTTTGATAATTTAAAACACTTTTAAGAGTGAAAAGGAAGTTGCAATGTGCTTACATTGTGCGAGAAAGCTTATTTGTGTTTACTTTTAGGTTTTTTTTAATACGGTACATTATATAATATACGTATGTATGACCCCCAATCGCATGAAATGTTTGATGTTTGGCCAATGTTAAAAATTATTCGAACAGAGTAATAAACTTGACAAATAGCAAAAAGAGAAAAAAAATAACCACATAGCGTTACTTACTTACAAAATTAAAAACATATAAATATACTAGTTAGTATAATTTTGCTTTATTTATGTGAAACTATAGTTTACCAAGAAAATTAACGAAAATTGTACATTACGTCATTACAACGAATCTCGTCAATTCAATGTCATCAAAAGTGACTCAAGATATTGCGTAGGTCGTGCGTATTGGAAACACTGAATCACTAATTAATAGAATTTGTTTGTCACACTGCTATTTAAAATTAACTAAATTTCCATTGTTACAGAATATCTTTAAGTGCCGTTCGTGTGGAAGACTACTTAGGTCTCTAACTACTTAGACAACGATTTTCGAAACCATCAGTTGGCCAAGTGTTCGCAACAATGGTAATTTGTGAATCACGACCAATGGCGTTCACGCAACTCTTTAGACGTCGGAAACGGAAATCGTTCGTGCGATGTCACAGAGTTAAAAGCCCTTAAATTACGTTAACATAGATTAAGCCTGTTTTTTAACCTAAACTCAACAGGTATTCTGTAAAAAAACAAATTTTCCTGAAAATTTTAGATTTAATTCATTCTTCAAATGATCACTTTGAAAGAATTACAGAAAAGTAGACTATTATTAGAGCACGGAAACTATAAAACATTACAGTGTTCTGTGGTTAAGGGTGCGCCGTACCTCCCTTCCGCACGCTCAAGTAAGGGGTTTGCATCTCCCTCATTGTAGGCTAAATTGATAACCAATTAAAAATAATTTGATGTTATTTAATTCAATAAATGTTCAGCTAGAGATCATACTATTTAAAAATCGTGATTTTAATTCAAAATAAGTGGTAGGCCATTAGTAATGTTCTCAAATTAAGCGTTTTTCTAAAGATTCCTAACGTATGGAGAAAAATTATTTTGGAGAAAAGGAACCGTATGATCCCTAGATTGGAATCTGAAAAGTGTGAAACTGCAAATAGTTTGGTAAAAATCTGTAAAATAACAGTGCGATCGAGGAGAACAAAATGGTCTTCAAGCGTAAATATGCATGGCCCTGCTTGTTGGCGGCGCCGGCGCGGCGCTAAACAACAATGAATTCAATCTGGGTAGGGCGCACCCTTAAAGTTTTAAATTTGCAGTTTGAGCTTGATTTATCCAGTGTTTTCTGGATCAGAGCACTTCATAGTTTTTATACTTGATCAGAATAGTAAAAGTTAGTCGGTAAAATGAAAGCATTAAAAATACCGTAGTTTGCATTTTTTTTTACTTAATCTGTTTTATAAAAAAGTGCAATAGTGGAGTTTTTTTATTGTTTTTATATTTTTTTAGAGTGTGACTCGATTAGCAACTACTAAATACAGTTGAAATGAACATTTTTGCTTTACGCATCAAACACACATTGGCATACTGCCAAGCAAAGTCATTGATTCGTTCAGTATTAATACCAACAATTGCAAGTTGCCCAACATGTCATTAAAAGGGAAAATAAAGACACTTTTTAAAAAAATAGCCTTTTATAGAGAAATAGAAGATTAAAAAATGTCAGATGGAAATACATTCCAATGGAACGGACCAACAAGAATAACTTAACACGGTTTTTCACAAACGATCGTTTTCTCACAAACATTATCCTCGGCAGTTGGTTGTGATTGTGATCGCGAGTGGGATATTTCCAGTTCGTATTCCAGATGTGCCATCTCTGACGTCACGGGCCGTCCAGTGTCACTGTGTCGCTGTGTGCGAGTGTGAATCACTCCTGACAACTTCCGTGTCTTGAGGCATTGCAATCGCCGATGCCGAGTGACATTTCCAGTTTGAAGTCGAGAGTGAGTAATTAGCAGACTTAAAATTATACAATGTGAAGTCTTGCCTATCTGCCGGAAAGAATATATTCAGGACACGGTGCAAAATATTGCGCTCGAAAATTTTGAAAATAAAATAAAATACTTAACCTTTTTAGTTTTCTACTTTAACATGAACTTCGTTGGCCAAAGGTTATAATTTATTACACAATTGTACAATTTAATTCATTCCTTAAATCTGAAGTAGCTCTAAGAATCATCGTAGTAACCTTTGACGTTCATTATTGTTGTGGATGCAGAAAGTCCAGCGGATTTGATTTTGTTTTCAAAGAGCGATTTTCCACAGGAAGTGAGATGTGAGGTGGGCGGAAGTTGTCTGAGCCAGAAAGGGAACCAATCAACTGTTTCGTAACTGCGAGGGAGGTGCACCTGGCGGGAATAGCTGTCAGCGTTCAGTTTATAGGGGTCCGATAGGGGTGCTGGGGTGCTCTAAATGTAGCGCTCTCTATATAGAAAACCTTCAACAGACGTGTAAACCAAAATATCAAAGCAAAGTTGGTCTTGACTTATTTTGGAGCAATATAAACCTTTGTTAATATTTGTACTAGTTTTGTATTATGTTTACTTAAATAATAAATACTAACTAAACTTGTTTAATATATGTTTATAATAGACAGCTCTATTAAAATTAATTTCTCATTCCTGCTATCTAGACATTTGTAGTCCTTAACACAATTCATTCAGGTAATGGTCTAAATTAAATAGAAACCTTGAAGTCTTACATATTTGTTAAATTACACTCGCATTTATTCATTAAATCTATTCACATATGTAAAACTATTCCACAGCTAAGGTTAATCTAGTTGGCAAGAAGTTTTCCCCTTATAAAATTAGAACCTATCTCTTTAACATTAAAGTAATCAGAATAAAGTCAAAACTTATTTTGTTCTGTTTTAGTTAGGCGTGTTGATGGTTGTTGTCCCAATGTGATGTCGAGTACATGATTGTGCATAATAATATGCATCGTATACGCTAGGTCTATATGATTAGGCTATCCGCTTTTAAGAAAATGCTAGATTAATTCAAATCTTGTGACACTTTGAAGTTCAATACTCGGCGACTCTTTGGCTACGTGAGGAACATTCAGGCTACAATTGGAAAAGCAAGGACTGACGCCCAATTAGCAGCAAGGCAGGCAGGCGGTGCTATCCCGTGACTCGAAGACATTATCTGATGAGTAACCTCGACCTTGTTACGACACGGATAGGCGGATAGGCGGATAGGCGGATAGGCGGATAGGCGGCTCAAGGGCGGGGCATCTTGGTCTAGGTGTCAAGTTGAAAACACCACAACTGGGACAATCACACTGTTGGTATGTGCTTCTCAGGAAAGGGGGAATTAGAATTTATTTTAACCTTGACAGAATCGCTGCGTACATTTTCAACAACGGGAAATTTGTACCAGCCATCGGGAAAAAAAATTAAAATTAAATTGATTGAAAATTTAGGGTCTGTAATTCATTGATAGGGCTGTCAATACAGTCATTTGAAGGCTGCACACTCTGATTATGTTTAGTCCCTTTGCCAGCCTTCAACAATTAGAGGGACTCTTAGTTAGGGTCTGTAATTCATTGATAGGGCTGTCAATACAGTCATTTGAAGGCTGCACACTCTAATTATGTTTAGTCCCTTTTGTCAGCCTTCAACAATTAGAGGGACTCTTAGTTAGGGTCTGTAATTCATTGATAGGGCTGTCAATACAGTCATTTGAAGGCTGCACACTCTGATTATGTTTAGTCCCTTTTGTCAGCCTTCAACAATTAGAGGGACTCTTAGTTCCTAGTAGGTTACTTGACTGGTTATCCATATCAATCAAGAACATGGACACTATCTCAGAAAAACAAACTATATAGAGTTCGTTTATCAGTGACACTATGCAGAGTCCAGACAAAAGAGGAGTTTGTTACAATGGTTATCCATATGATTAATCAGGAACGTAGAATCTATTTCAAAAACTCCAGATGAAAGAGGAGTTTGTTACAATGGTTATCAATTTGCTCAATCAGGAACATAAGATTCTATATTCAAGACTCCAGATGAAAGAGGAGTTTGTTACAATGGTTATCAATTTGCTCAATCAGGAACATAAGATTCTATATTCAAGACTCCAGATGAAAGAGGAGTTTGTTACAATGGTTATCAATTTGCTCAATCAGGAACATAAGATTCTATATTCAAGACTCCAGATGAAAGAGGAGTTTGTTACAATGGTTATCAATTTGCTCAATCAGGAACATAAGATTCTATATTCAAGACTCCAGATGAAAGAGGAGTTTGTTGCAATGGCTAACCAAAATATTACACGTTTGTCGTAATCTCTTCGTTGTACTTGTCAAAGTACGAGAGCTGATTTGGGAAAAGGGGATTTGAATTTGGATTGTGTTCCAATTTGCATTGCGTTTCAATTTGGATTGTGTAGATGATTTTGTTCAAGAACTTGAAATTATTGTATTCATTTTTGACCAACGGCACACAAACAAGGAGAAACAAATTACAAATCAGAAACTCAAAGAATGAATTTGTTCAGACAGAATCCATTCCGTCTCACTTAAAAAGGTAAACTTTAGCGTCCGAGTGATCTTTGGTTCTGTGAACACGTTTAAACAATGTAATACTGAGTATATAGATTAAACATAATTGTTTTGTTGTTGTTTTTTAGTGAAAAGACATAGTTTGAGAACCTTCACCTTCCGTCGTGGGATGCAAATCAGAAACATGGTTATTTTTCTCCAAATCGTGTTATTTATGCATTCTAATAACATCTGAAAATACTTAGATGTATACTATAAATATTTGTAACGATTCTTTCAGATCTAAAATTCTGGCGGGATTACAGAGTAAAGGACTACTGAGAAAGGCCATTACCCCATTATATACTTACGTGTGGGTTTGAAATAGATGTGGTCGATATGATCATACATACAAAAATAGCACAACTTTCCCCTCATCGAGACGGTCCGAAATAACCTATTTCCAGTGCAGTGATGCCTTTTCACGAATCTTTGTTGGGATAATGGTGATGCATAATTATAAGCATAAAAATGCTAAATGATGTTTTATAAAGTAGTGACACTCTTAATCCTTAAAGTTAGGTCACTGAAACACCGTTTTACAATGACTGGCTCATAGAAAGTGAAAAGTTAAAATAAAATGTTTGGCAGTTAAAAACATAATCATACAGTTAAAACTATCTTCAATCATGTCCTTTCAAGACACCGTCCTTCGTCCTTCGTCTTGCTTGGCAAACTTCATTCACTATTTTAATGTGTTCGGAATACAGATCACACAAAATAATCTGTCACTAGCACAATCAAATGTTCTAGACGCTGTTCAAATGGTCTCTGTTGTGCGTATAACCTGGGCACGCTGTATTTCTAAACAAACCTTGTTGCATATTGCTTACTTCCGTGCACTACAAGATTAAGGAATATTTCTTATACTCCATAGTGGAGTATATGGAGTATACTCCATTTGTTATTCGCCGCTTGCGCGCCAGGCCCCAGGTTAGACCAATGTTACTGTAGACGACGTGCTACTTATTTACCTCAAGTGACTCCAGTGCACTCAGCGCGTCCCACGAGTATAATGTTTATTTTTAAACTGGATACTCCTCGTCTAGGGTTCCTATTCCTTATACGCTCCAGGAATGTTTGTGCTGAACCCTGTTATTTCTAATCAGATTCACAATTGATCGCACTAATTGTCTACAGGCACGGAGTTGCACAAACATTCTCAATCTGGAAGCCAGAGGCCCTCTTAGTGTTTTTGCCGTAAAATAAAGTCGAAGGATATTTTTTATTTTATTTTGAAATGACAATACTATATAGCAAGTACGAATAGAAAAACTACTGTAATAGAATTGACTATCGCAAAGTCAGCGTTTAGTATGTTAAGAGTTATACTCTTTGTATAATTATTTTATCAGATTTGACATGACATTTATTAAAGAAATATAACATTCAATTCACTACATGTATAGTTCCGAGCATTTCGTTATTGCCTTATTTTAAAACTTTTAAAAATATATGCGTCCAATGAGCAACATTTCAATTACGTATTGTAATTATGGTGCAATTAGTATCGAACAAAATGATAAATAATGTTGATATATTTAATATTAAATTTTCGATCCTTCCATATTCTCCAATCTCGACTTCATGCATTCCTTTGAAAGATTAATGAGATTTGCATTACAATTGCTCCCATTAACAAATAAAAAATAGTTAACTATATAACACCTCTAAAATACGTTGAATGTTGATGTTCGTTGTTCGATTTTCCTAAGAGATTCTTGGTGTTTAACTTGTGAAAGTGAAGTCATTAACCCGACTCCTTTATTGTGGTTCTTATCACCATCGGCCTTGTCTTATCAATCTTATCATTAATTAAAATGTTACGCTCATGCTCAGTCGCTTACAGGTGGTAATGCTATTATCAAATGTTTTGACTAATTTTGGAGTGATCGACCCTACTGTAAGAGTTTGTTTTTCTACATTTGCAATCTTATAACGTTTTAGCGAATTTCCCCTATAGGGAAGAAGCTATTACCGTAGTCGGCATGGTAAGACCTAGGCCCGGGACCATGGTAACTTTTCGTTTTGAGGTCCCCAGACCCCAAAAACACCATTCGTTCGAAACTGTATATATATATATATATATATATATATATATATATATATATATATATATATATATATGTGTGTGTCCGTGGGTGCGATAACTCTCGTAAAAAAGGTCCAATTTTGATGAAATTTGGTACAAACGTGTAAGGCAGCATTTATGACTTTAAGTTCGAAAACCAGACGGATCGAGCTATCCGAAGGGGCATTTTGGGAGGGTTTTGTACCCCAAAAATGGGTTTTTTGAGTTTTTTACATACAATTTTTGAAAAAGTAAAATTTTATTTTTTCCCATTGGAATCAGCTTAAAAATACGCACAATTTGATGTTTTAATCATTGCTCTACATCAATTTGTTACTGAGATATTGAATTGAAAGTGCTAAACACAGTACGTTGTCCAATGTTATTCTTATGGAGGATAAGAAAAATTGTATATCTTGCTTATTTATCAACTTATCCTGACGAAACTTGGTATATTGCTTCATTTCATTGTGGTCTATTGATATTTACACAAAAACCCATTTTTTGGCTGATAGTTCCCGTAGCAGCAAACCTGCATACTCAGCCCCATGTTATTCTTATGGAGAATAATTAAAATGTCATAAATCGTTTATTTATGAATGTATATTGATGAAACTTGGTTTGCGGCTTTATGTGGTATTAATATAAATTAATATGCATTGTAAATTCGCTGAGTATGCAGGTTTGCTGCTACGGGGGTATTTTAAATACCAGATAGCCTTAAAAACTAATGAGATAAAAAACAAGCGGAACTACTAAACTGTAAAAATATTATAACATAATTAATTGGGAAGGTAGATCATTTACAAAATACCTGCAATCCAGTCAAACTTATTCAATGACACTCTCTTCAAGTAGATGCATTTCAATCGCTTACTAGCTACTGTTTATTCATATATGAGATGAAGGTGCGTACTTTGAAGAATACAAGTTCAATTTTAGAGACAATCGTGAACCTCAGACTTCCAAAATTCATTTGGTTTTTAAATAATTGTTACGCAACCCAACAACTTTAAGTACAGTATTAACTCTTTTGCAATATTTTCCTTTCGTTTATATTACAATTTATATAGAGCTATTATGAACTTAAAAAAAACAGTATGAAAAAACAAACACGTACATTCATTCTCCTTTTAACCCTCAGTAGGGTAAGATGGGGGTTTCTGGGGCAGGAGGGACAGGAGGGACGCCCCCCCCCCCGAGGTCTCGTCTGTGACACTTTGCGAATTTTTTTTTGCGAACTTTTTTGCGAACTTTTTTGCAAACTTTTTTTGCGAATTTTTTTTTTTTGCGAATTTTTTTTTTGCGAATTTTTTTTTTGCGAATTTTTTTTTTGCGAATTTTTTTTTTGCGAATTTTTTTTTTGCGAAATTTTTTTTGCGAATTTTTTTTTGCCAAATTTTTTTTTCGCGAAATTTTTTTTTGCGAATTTTTTTTTTTTGCGAATTTTTTTTTTTGCGAATTTTTTTTTGCGAATTTTTGTTGTTGCGAATACTAACCTAACCTAACCTAACCTAACCTAACGTAACGTAACCTAACCTAACCTAACCTAAGGTAACCTAACCTAACCTAACCTAACGTAACCTAACCTAACCTAACCTAACCTAACCTAACCTCGGATCAGGTTTCTGATTGCAGATTCTTGTTCGTCTAGTCGAGCCGAGTCATTTGAGTACCCACATCGTACACTTTGGATGATGTTTACAAAAAAGGGGCCCGCACCACACTTTTGACCTTTTTTTTTTTGCATTTTTGGAATCTCCTCGTCAAGCCGAGTATTCTCAGTACCCACATGACATACTTTGGATAATTAATACAAGAGTTGAACAGGGTAACGCTACAACCAACAGAGCTAGCCCATCAGCGCTTGCGGTCAATTGAACTACCAGTGAATGCAAATTTTGAGGAGAATGTAATTGCAATGCTTTGAACATATACTGCAAAGGGGGGTGTATCGATACACCCCCCTTCAAGTACTCTGCACCGAGGCAGCTGTTCGCACAACCGACTGACGCGGCCAGTCTACTGTCTGGGAATGCGGATGTTGTAATTTGATACCTCGACTGGAGGGTGCAGGTGTTCACACAAAAAACCGACAAGTTGAGACCTGTCTGGGAATGCGGATGCTGTAATTTGATACCTCGACTGGAGGGTGCAGGTGTTCACACAAAAAACCGACAAGTCGAGACCTGTCTGGGAATGCGGATGCTGTAATTTGATACCTCGACGGGAAGACGGCTGACCCTTCTAGGAACCCATAATAGTCCGCCCGTATCGAGTTCCATTAGAGCAGGGTGGTCTTTACCCCAGACAGCGGTTGAGAGTTTTTGCCCCGACCTTCTCCGAAATCCATTAGTGGGGATAGTCACCCACATCACCAACCCTCCTTCAGTTCAGTTCGAGAGTTCAGTGCGTGAAGACGTGTTAGTCCGATCCTGTTCCGTTCTACGCGATTTGTGTTAGTTGCTGATTATCATCATTTGCGATTAGCGATTTGCGTAAAGCACCTTTGAACTATTTAAAACGTACGTGTTGTGCTGTATTGTTTGTGATTATCAAAACTTATAATCCATATTAAAGATGAACGCCACACACGTTTGTACCATTTGTGGTTGTATTTTCGTGCGTAGAAACAATTTGGTGCAACACCACATCAGATTCCACGGCTTGAGACCACAACTACCAACACCAACACCAACGCAGCAAGGTACGTTTTTTGCGTTGCATTATTGTTTTAATCAGACCTAAATGTTAGTAATATAGAAATACGTTATGCAATATAACCGCAGAGTGATACTATTATTTTTATTTAACAGCTTTAACTATTTAGCGCGAATAGAGAACTCTTTGTTTTTTAAATTTAAAATTACATGACTATATCAATATAATTTAATTGTAATAACTTATGTTATTGCTCGCCCCATCAAGCCAAGTCATCAGAGTACCCACATTACATACTTTAAAAAAAGGTAGGTGTTAAACATTTCACAATCTAATCGTTTTGTGCGTTTGCAGATGGAGTAGCTGCATGTCGGCTTTGTCGAGCCACCTTCGTAGACCGGGGAGCTTTAGAGCGTCACATGGAAGCGAACCACCGAGTCATTCCACCCCGGCAGGTGATTGATGCTCCGCAGACGACTGCCTATGTCAATCAACACTCCGTTGAAGGTGAGAATCCACATTAAAATAACTTTTTCCCCTTGAAACTAATTACCTTTTTTATAATTATTTAACTAGGTGCATGAAGAAGAATGAGACCGTGACAACTGGTGTACTATTGATTTAATTGCTAGGGGGGAGATTTTCGCTCCCCCTAACACATAATGGGTTAGGGGGAGATTTTCGCTCCCCCATACGTCAGGAATTGTTGAAGACTAGAACAAGAATGAGCCCGTGACAACTGGTGTACTATTGATTTAATTGCTAGGGGGGAGATTTTCGCTCCCCCATACGTCAGGAATTGTTGAAGACTAGAACAAGAATGAGCCCGTGACAACTGGTGTACTATTGATTTAATTGCTAGGGGGGAGATTTTCGCTCCCCCTAAAACATAATGCTTCTTTAGGGTTGGCGCAGCTCAATATTGCAGCTACATCCTTAGCCTTGAACCCCGAATCATGAATGTAGACAAACAGTACAGAAGATTACATTCCCTGTTTGAAAATTGATATTTTTAATTAACAACTCCATTTTGAAATGTGATTCTCGAGAGAGGGGAATTTGTATCTTTAGTTATCCTAATCTGTTTTTTATTTTTATTTTCAGGTGAAGGACCGGGTCCTGACCACCACACCTGCCATGAATGCGGTCGCCGTTTCCGTCGTGAAATACACCTGCGTCGACATGTGGATTCGGTACACAGCAGAGTCCGCAGGTTCATATGCGGCACATGCGGCGCCGAATTTAAGAGGGAAGACAACCTGCATCGACACACCATGCAATTTCACGGTGATGGTCAAGAACGGAGATTCCCTTGCGCATACTGCGGTCAGGAGTTCAACCAGCTGTTCAACAAGGACCATCATGAGAGGATCTCTTGCCCGATCATGAAGGACCTGATCCGGAACCGAGCATCCATGGAACATGATGAACCCCAGCCAGGTCCGAGCACGGAGCCACAACCCGGTACGAGCACACACCAACAACCCGATGATGTTGAGATGACTGGAGCAGGACAGTCAAGCCCCGTATTCTCACTCATTCAACGGGGTTTCCGCAACCGCCTCCTAACCTACCGTCTGCAGCGACCGATGGAGAATCTCGTCACAATCGGAGAAGTGATGGCGTTGTTGATTGTGAGCCTTACGGAGTTGCTTGAGATCACCTTGGCGAAACACCGCAGCATAAAGGTCAACTTGAAGCTGGAGTGTGAGTTCAAAAATGTGCACAACAACACCTGCCTGCGCAACTTCAAAACGAAGATGACTCCGTTGACGACGACCTCGGACCTGAACCAGTACATCACAGCAGCTTTTGCGAAGCTTATTAGAGAGAAGGCTGAGTGTGATCATATCGGCTCCGGGTGGACATACCTTCGCGTTCGTGATTTGGAGGTTGGTATTAACGAATACACTCCTCTAGGTGAAGATGGTCGAGCTTGGCTCCCACTGCCTATGTCTCTGGAGAACACCAAAGCAGTCGTCAACGTATCGAACGCCGATGAGCGGTGTTTTATGTATGCAGTCCTGGGAAAGTTTGTTCAAGAGGACCCTAAAAGACCGGCATCGTACACCGACGACATCATCGCCCGATACGATTGGACCGGCCTTCAATTCCCCGTTGCTCTGAAGAGTATCAAGGCGTTTGAGCGGACAAACAACATCAGTATCAACGTCTATGGTATTGATCACACGTGCGTGGGTCAGAAACCTAACGGACGACCAAAGTACCAGGACACCGTCTTCCCCTTGAAGATTTGTAGGCAGGAGCGTGAGGACCATTGCGACCTTTTGTACGTGACAACGGACGGTGATAGTCACTACGCCTACATCAAGGACCTTAGTCGACTGATCCGTCCCCAACTCACAGCACATAAGGACAGGATATTCATCTGTAAGCGGTGCTTCGCGCACTTTGACAACCGTCCGAACAAGCTCGGTCTGACGGGTGCACAGCGTCTGGAGGAGCATAGGCGATACTGCTCCGCTTCAGCCCCTATTCGCATGGATACGCCGAGAAAGACTGAAATCAAATTCAGCCATCCAGAGTTCACCCGACGCGAGCGTTTCACCATCTACGCGGACTTTGAGTGTGCTCTACTGCCGACCGCGGAGATGGATGAACAAGTCGACGAACCGCACGGAGGAGTAGCCACCCACATTCACATCCCATACGCCTTTGCGTACCAGATCATCGACTCGTACGGACTTGAGGAGTTTGAGCCTCGAGTCTACTTCGGGGATGATGCGTCAAAGACATTTATGGAGATGTTGAAAACTGATGTTGAGCGATTGTGGAACTTCCTGTACGAAGCAAGAAATCTGCGCCCTGTCCTGACCCCAGCCGAAACGATGCAGTACAACTCGACAGCGAATTGCTACCTCTGCGGATCGGCATTTTCAAGCGAAGACCCAAAGGTTCGTGATCACAACCACGCGCCGCCCTACGAGTTCCGTGGCGCTGCGCACAGATCATGTAACCTACGCTACAGGGAGCAGCGAGTAGTCAACTGCTACTTCCACAATCTCTCCAACTACGACGCTCACTTCATAGTGCGGGAGTTGGCGGTCGACCCTGGTGATGTTGAGGTGTTGGCTCACACGGAAGAGCGGTACATCGCTTTCACGAAGCGGTTCCTGTTCGACCGAGCAGCGGCACCGGTTGGGATGCAAGGGCGTGGAAAAAGACAGCCAGGATTCAGAGTCAGGTTCCTCGACACCTACAGGTTCCTGGCTTTGAGCCTCGCCAGCCTCGCCGCCGCACTTCCACCAGCTCAACTCTTGGAGACGAGGAAGAGATTCCCCGAAGACCACCTCTTCGATCTGGTCCGTAGGAAAGGCGTGTTCCCGTACAACTTTGTAACGTCGAACGCCGTGTTGGAAGATACTACGGAACTGCCTCTGCAGCGAGATTTTCACAACGACCTTACCCTGGAGGACATAACGGATGCAGACTACGAGCATGCTCGCAACGTGTGGGAAACCTTCGGTTGTAGGAACCTCAAGGACTACGCCGAGAAGTACCTGCGCTGTGACATTGCGCTGTTGACTGACGTCTTTGAACGCTTCAGGGACACGTCGATGGCTGAATACGAACTAGACCCTGCACACTACTACACCCTACCGTCATACGCCTGGGATGTCATGTTAAGGACCTGTCGAGTGGAGCTTGATACGATACAGGACTTTGATATGTACCTCTTCTTCGAGCAAGGCATCAGAGGAGGTATTTCCCAGGCGATCACCAGACACGCCAAGGCCAACCATGATGGATGTCGCCCTGAAGATCGACGACCTGAAGAGCCAACGAATCACCTACTATACTTGGACGCCAACAACCTTTACGGTTGGGCCATGTCCCAGTGTCTTCCACAGGGAGACTTCCAATGGCTCAGCCGCGAGGAGATCTCGTCCCTGGACATTGCAGCGTTGGACCCCGAAGGACCCGCGGGCTATGTCTTGGAAGTTGACCTTCGCTACCCCGCCCACCTGCACGACCTTCACAAGGATCTCCCCTACTGCTGCGAGACCAAACGTCCGCCAGGAGGGAAATTCAAGAAGCTCGTTACGACTCTGGATGACAAGAAGAACTACATCTGTCATTACAGAATCCTGCAACAGGCGCTGGAAAACGGAGTGGAGCTTGTGAACGTGCATCGCGTCATCTCGTTCCGTCAGTCTCGGTGGTTGGAGAGCTACATCCTAATGAACACCGAACTGAGGAAGAAGGCCAAGACCAAGTTTGAGCAAGACTTTTTCAAGCTTATGAACAATGCGGTCTTTGGCAAGACGATCGAGAATGTTCGCAAGCGAATGAACTCTAAGCTGGTGTGTACGCCGGAGATGTTCAGGAAGTACGTAGCCAAGTCAAACTTCCTGGACCGAACCTACTTCAACGATGACGTCGCCATTGTACACATGTCGAAAGTCAATATCGTCCTGGACAAACCGCTCTACGTCGGAATGTGTGTCCTCGATCTGAGCAAGTGGCTCATGTACGACTTCCTTCGAAAGATGAAGAACCGCTACGGCGATCGTCTGAAGGTTGACTACATGGACACTGACAGTTTCGTGTTCGACATCCAGACTGAAGATGTTTATAAGGACATGTTGGAGCACCTGGACGATTTCGACACCAGTGCGTACCCCCAAAACCATCCCTGCTACAGCCCCATAAACGCAAAAGTCATCGGAAAGTTTAAGGATGAAGCGAACGGTCTTCCGCTGCTCGAGTACCTCGGTCTTCGCTCGAAACTATACTTCATGGATATAGTCGAGTTCGAGGAGAGGACTGAAGATGACGAGTTGCAGGTCATGACGGTGAAGCGCGCCAAGGGAGTCGCTAGAGGTGTTGTAAAACACAATCTAACCTCTGACGACTATCGGGAATGCCTCTTCAATGGCGTGTTGAAGAGAACCATCAACACCAGGTTCCAGTCCCGAAACCACCGCGTCTTCACAGTTCAAGTCGACAAGCTATCCTTGAGCTGTAACGATGACAAACGCTACATCCTTCCGGACGGTGTAAACACACTGCCTTGGGGACATGTTGACGTGCCACCTCAGCCCGAAGACATCCCTCAAGACGATGAAGAGGCGGAGGATGAGGAGCGTTGAGTGGTTGTGTCATATTACCAAAGACCCTGACTTGACTTGTAAATTTCCGATTTTGCTAAACCTAGTCATTAGTTTGTATCGAGTCTCGTAAAACTTAGAAATGTGCTCCTTTGTTCTTTTTGTTCTAGTCGTTAGTTTGTGTCGAGTCTCGTTTTGCTAGCCAAACACAAATGTTCAGGAGCACATACTCGATGTAAAATATATATAAGGTGTGTAAATAAATAGCCAAATTGTTCGTATATACATTTGTCTTTTTTTTCCTCCCCTCACATAGTCTTAAGATTCAAAAGTAAACTACCAATTCAAATGTCTGACTACTTGCTAAAAGTGTAATTGCTAAAGGAGGCTAGGATATGAATGTTACTTTAGAATCATTGTATGATAGGTATGTCCAAAATTGGGTCAGACCTAGTGTTTTCACCAACACGCAAGGGGGGTGAAAGGGGGGTGTATCGATACACCCCCCTTTCACCAACACGCAAGGGGGGTGAAAGGGGGGTGTATCGATACACCCCCCTTTCACCCCCCTTTGCAGTATGTGTTCAAAGCATTACATTCATCTTTTACGTCAAAATTTGCATCCAATATCTGTTTTGCTCGTTCAATATGTGTCTGTCTGACTAATTGCTAAAAGTAAATACTAAAGGAGGCGAGGATGGGAAATAATAAGAATGTTTCTTTTTTATTCTGAGTACACAACTAGTTTATTGATAAAAATGCAAAATTTCAAAACTCAATTGGTATACATTTGTGCAAAGAGTCTTCTGATCAGTGCATCGTTGTGGCCGACAGAAGAGTGTTCAAAGAGCTGCACAAAGTCCTTCATCTTCATGCCGTAGTGGGTGCGGCAGTACAGGAATACAAGGCAGTATTGACCGCAGACCAGAGTGTTGTCACTTTGAAGGCGATGCTCGTTGTACAGGTAGCGACGAGCGTTGCGTCTCAGGAATCCTTGGTAGAATTGAAGATGTGGTGGTTGACCGTAGCTGTCAAAGAATTCAATTATTCCTCCTCCTTTGTTAAGGTAGAAAGCGACCCAGTGAGTGCCGTCTTCATTGTGTGGATCAGTGTTCACAATCATAGCAGTAGATGGTGAAATATAATGGGACAATTGATCCGCAGCGTAGACACCAACATTCTGTACGGACAGTTTAGCCATACACTTTTGTATCTCTAAGGTATTCATTCTACTGTGTCGACGCCACAGTCAGTAGTAGGAGTAGTAGTGCTAGTAGCAAAACAAAAGCAGGAACTGGTATCACTCTCACCATCGTCAGCGTAATCATCAGCGTCAGCGATATTTGTACTTAGTTGTAACCAACTGCGTAATGTGATGCAATTGGCTAGAGCGCAACGTGTGTGAGCTGTTCTGTGGTGGCGACATCGCACTGCGTTTGTTGATAGTAGACTGTTGATTGACGATAGTGATCCGCAGCCATTATCGTTGATATCCATGACATTAGTAGTACAGTGATCCGTGATGAAATTGTATCGTACAAACTCTTTTTTCTCAGCACCTTTGACGTAGACAATCGGTCGTTTGGCGATACATGCACGTAACTTTTCCTCTAACACATGATACCAGATATCACCTTGGTCCCATTCCAATCCGTGACAGTGTTTTGTGAGCCAATAGCTTTCACGCAGTTTCTCTTGTGATAGGAAATCTCGACTGAATGGTGATTTGGCGATATGATGCATTAGCAGTGTTCCACTGACCAATTCCAAGACGCACACTTCCTTCAGAATGTAGTCATTTGCGTTGTCCTTGAAACATTGAAAATCCACAATAATTGGAGATGCGGAATTTTTACGCGGTACTCTGCATAAACGATCCATCTTGTGCGAATGTTGGTTGTAGACTGAGGAGGAGGAGGACGATGACGCCGCTGCCGACGATCTAACCGCCAAAGTCCACAGACACGTTGCGATGACGATTGCTTTCGACACGGGGCTCACAGAGACTGTCAACTGTCTGGTATACGCAGAGTTTGACAACGTCATCGAAATCGACTGTTTCCAGTTAGAAAGGGGAAACATGGAGAGACTTATCTCATCGTTAGGTTACGATATCCAGTGTAACGTTAGGTCCCTGCATAGAAATAGGAAACGTAGACAGTTGTATCTCATCCTTAGGTTATGTTATGCTCTGTTAAGTTAGGTTTGTGCTTATAGATAGGAAATATTGTCAGTAGTATCTCGTCGTTAGGTTAAGTCATGCTCTGTTAAGTTAGGTTTGTTGTTGAATATACAAAAAAAAAAAAAAAACGGTACCTTAATGTCGGCGTGCGCAATTTAAAAATGGTATAATCATAATGCGCACGCCGACATTAAGGTACCGTTTTTTTTTTTTTTTGTATATTCAACAACAAACCTAACTTAACAGAGCATGACTTAACCTAACGACGAGATACTACTGACAATATTTCCTATCTATAAGCACAAACCTAACTTAACAGAGCATAACATAACCTAAGGATGAGATACAACTGTCTACGTTTCCTATTTCTATGCAGGGACCTAACGTTACACTGGATATCGTAACCTAACGATGAGATAAGTCTCTCCATGTTTCCCCTTTCTAACTGGAAACAGTCGATTTCGATGACGTTGTCAAACTCTGCGTATACCAGACAGTTGACAGTCTCTGTGAGCCCCGTGTCGAAAGCAATCGTCATCGCAACGTGTCTGTGGACTTTGGCGGTTAGATCGTCGGCAGCGGCGTCATCGTCCTCCTCCTCCTCAGTCTACAACCAACATTCGCACAAGATGGATCGTTTATGCAGAGTACCGCGTAAAAATTCCGCATCTCCAATTATTGTGGATTTTCAATGTTTCAAGGACAACGCAAATGACTACATTCTGAAGGAAGTGTGCGTCTTGGAATTGGTCAGTGGAACACTGCTAATGCATCATATCGCCAAATCACCATTCAGTCGAGATTTCCTATCACAAGAGAAACTGCGTGAAAGCTATTGGCTCACAAAACACTGTCACGGATTGGAATGGGACCAAGGTGATATCTGGTATCATGTGTTAGAGGAAAAGTTACGTGCATGTATCGCCAAACGACCGATTGTCTACGTCAAAGGTGCTGAGAAAAAAGAGTTTGTACGATACAATTTCATCACGGATCACTGTACTACTAATGTCATGGATATCAACGATAATGGCTGCGGATCACTATCGTCAATCAACAGTCTACTATCAACAAACGCAGTGCGATGTCGCCACCACAGAACAGCTCACACACGTTGCGCTCTAGCCAATTGCATCACATTACGCAGTTGGTTACAACTAAGTACAAATATCGCTGACGCTGATGATTACGCTGACGATGGTGAGAGTGATACCAGTTCCTGCTTTTGTTTTGCTACTAGCACTACTACTCCTACTACTGACTGTGGCGTCGACACAGTAGAATGAATACCTTAGAGATACAAAAGTGTATGGCTAAACTGTCCGTACAGAATGTTGGTGTCTACGCTGCGGATCAATTGTCCCATTATATTTCACCATCTACTGCTATGATTGTGAACACTGATCCACACAATGAAGACGGCACTCACTGGGTCGCTTTCTACCTTAACAAAGGAGGAGGAATAATTGAATTCTTTGACAGCTACGGTCAACCACCACATCTTCAATTCTACCAAGGATTCCTGAGACGCAACGCTCGTCGCTACCTGTACAACGAGCATCGCCTTCAAAGTGACAACACTCTGGTCTGCGGTCAATACTGCCTTGTATTCCTGTACTGCCGCACCCACTACGGCATGAAGATGAAGGACTTTGTGCAGCTCTTTGAACACTCTTCTGTCGGCCACAACGATGCACTGATCAGAAGACTCTTTGCACAAATGTATACCAATTGAGTTTTGAAATTTTGCATTTTTATCAATAAACTAGTTGTGTACTCAGAATAAAAAAGAAACATTCTTATTATTTCCCATCCTCGCCTCCTTTAGTATTTACTTTTAGCAATTAGTCAGACAGACACATATTGAACGAGCAAAACAGATATTGGATGCAAATTTTGACGTAAAAGATGAATGTAATGCTTTGAACACATACTGCAAAGGGGGGTGAAAGGGGGGTGTATCGATACACCCCCCTTTCACCCCCCTTGCGTGTTGGTGAAAACACTAGGTCTGACCCAATTTTGGACATACCTATCATACAATGATTCTAAAGTAACATTCATATCCTAGCCTCCTTTAGCAATTACACTTTTAGCAAGTAGTCAGACATTTGAATTGGTAGTTTACTTTTGAATCTTAAGACTATGTGAGGGGAGGAAAAAAAAGACAAATGTATATACGAACAATTTGGCTATTTATTTACACACCTTATATATATTTTACATCGAGTATGTGCTCCTGAACATTTGTGTTTGGCTAGCAAAACGAGACTCGACACAAACTAACGACTAGAACAAAAAGAACAAAGGAGCACATTTCTAAGTTTTACGAGACTCGATACAAACTAATGACTAGGTTTAGCAAAATCGGAAATTTACAAGTCAAGTCAGGGTCTTTGGTAATATGACACAACCACTCAACGCTCCTCATCCTCCGCCTCTTCATCGTCTTGAGGGATGTCTTCGGGCTGAGGTGGCACGTCAACATGTCCCCAAGGCAGTGTGTTTACACCGTCCGGAAGGATGTAGCGTTTGTCATCGTTACAGCTCAAGGATAGCTTGTCGACTTGAACTGTGAAGACGCGGTGGTTTCGGGACTGGAACCTGGTGTTGATGGTTCTCTTCAACACGCCATTGAAGAGGCATTCCCGATAGTCGTCAGAGGTTAGATTGTGTTTTACAACACCTCTAGCGACTCCCTTGGCGCGCTTCACCGTCATGACCTGCAACTCGTCATCTTCAGTCCTCTCCTCGAACTCGACTATATCCATGAAGTATAGTTTCGAGCGAAGACCGAGGTACTCGAGCAGCGGAAGACCGTTCGCTTCATCCTTAAACTTTCCGATGACTTTTGCGTTTATGGGGCTGTAGCAGGGATGGTTTTGGGGGTACGCACTGGTGTCGAAATCGTCCAGGTGCTCCAACATGTCCTTATAAACATCTTCAGTCTGGATGTCGAACACGAAACTGTCAGTGTCCATGTAGTCAACCTTCAGACGATCGCCGTAGCGGTTCTTCATCTTTCGAAGGAAGTCGTACATGAGCCACTTGCTCAGATCGAGGACACACATTCCGACGTAGAGCGGTTTGTCCAGGACGATATTGACTTTCGACATGTGTACAATGGCGACGTCATCGTTGAAGTAGGTTCGGTCCAGGAAGTTTGACTTGGCTACGTACTTCCTGAACATCTCCGGCGTACACACCAGCTTAGAGTTCATTCGCTTGCGAACATTCTCGATCGTCTTGCCAAAGACCGCATTGTTCATAAGCTTGAAAAAGTCTTGCTCAAACTTGGTCTTGGCCTTCTTCCTCAGTTCGGTGTTCATTAGGATGTAGCTCTCCAACCACCGAGACTGACGGAACGAGATGACGCGATGCACGTTCACAAGCTCCACTCCGTTTTCCAGCGCCTGTTGCAGGATTCTGTAATGACAGATGTAGTTCTTCTTGTCATCCAGAGTCGTAACGAGCTTCTTGAATTTCCCTCCTGGCGGACGTTTGGTCTCGCAGCAGTAGGGGAGATCCTTGTGAAGGTCGTGCAGGTGGGCGGGGTAGCGAAGGTCAACTTCCAAGACATAGCCCGCGGGTCCTTCGGGGTCCAACGCTGCAATGTCCAGGGACGAGATCTCCTCGCGGCTGAGCCATTGGAAGTCTCCCTGTGGAAGACACTGGGACATGGCCCAACCGTAAAGGTTGTTGGCGTCCAAGTATAGTAGGTGATTCGTTGGCTCTTCAGGTCGTCGATCTTCAGGGCGACATCCATCATGGTTGGCCTTGGCGTGTCTGGTGATCGCCTGGGAAATACCTCCTCTGATGCCTTGCTCGAAGAAGAGGTACATATCAAAGTCCTGTATCGTATCAAGCTCCACTCGACAGGTCCTTAACATGACATCCCAGGCGTATGACGGTAGGGTGTAGTAGTGCGCAGGGTCTAGTTCGTATTCAGCCATCGACGTGTCCCTGAAGCGTTCAAAGACGTCAGTCAACAGCGCAATGTCACAGCGCAGGTACTTCTCGGCGTAGTCCTTGAGGTTCCTACAACCGAAGGTTTCCCACACGTTGCGAGCATGCTCGTAGTCTGCATCCGTTATGTCCTCCAGGGTAAGGTCGTTGTGAAAATCTCGCTGCAGAGGCAGTTCCGTAGTATCTTCCAACACGGCGTTCGACGTTACAAAGTTGTACGGGAACACGCCTTTCCTACGGACTAGATCGAAGAGGTGGTCTTCGGGGAATCTCTTCCTCGTCTCCAAGAGTTGAGCTGGTGGAAGTGCGGCGGCGAGGCTGGCGAGGCTCAAAGCCAGGAACCTGTAGGTGTCGAGGAACCTGACTCTGAATCCTGGCTGTCTTTTTCCACGCCCTTGCATCCCAACCGGTGCCGCTGCTCGGTCGAACAGGAACCGCTTCGTGAAAGCGATGTACCGCTCTTCCGTGTGAGCCAACACCTCAACATCACCAGGGTCGACCGCCAACTCCCGCACTATGAAGTGAGCGTCGTAGTTGGAGAGATTGTGGAAGTAGCAGTTGACTACTCGCTGCTCCCTGTAGCGTAGGTTACATGATCTGTGCGCAGCGCCACGGAACTCGTAGGGCGGCGCGTGGTTGTGATCACGAACCTTTGGGTCTTCGCTTGAAAATGCCGATCCGCAGAGGTAGCAATTCGCTGTCGAGTTGTACTGCATCGTTTCGGCTGGGGTCAGGACAGGGCGCAGATTTCTTGCTTCGTACAGGAAGTTCCACAATCGCTCAACATCAGTTTTCAACATCTCCATAAATGTCTTTGACGCATCATCCCCGAAGTAGACTCGAGGCTCAAACTCCTCAAGTCCGTACGAGTCGATGATCTGGTACGCAAAGGCGTATGGGATGTGAATGTGGGTGGCTACTCCTCCGTGCGGTTCGTCGACTTGTTCATCCATCTCCGCGGTCGGCAGTAGAGCACACTCAAAGTCCGCGTAGATGGTGAAACGCTCGCGTCGGGTGAACTCTGGATGGCTGAATTTGATTTCAGTCTTTCTCGGCGTATCCATGCGAATAGGGGCTGAAGCGGAGCAGTATCGCCTATGCTCCTCCAGACGCTGTGCACCCGTCAGACCGAGCTTGTTCGGACGGTTGTCAAAGTGCGCGAAGCACCGCTTACAGATGAATATCCTGTCCTTATGTGCTGTGAGTTGGGGACGGATCAGTCGACTAAGGTCCTTGATGTAGGCGTAGTGACTATCACCGTCCGTTGTCACGTACAAAAGGTCGCAATGGTCCTCACGCTCCTGCCTACAAATCTTCAAGGGGAAGACGGTGTCCTGGTACTTTGGTCGTCCGTTAGGTTTCTGACCCACGCACGTGTGATCAATACCATAGACGTTGATACTGATGTTGTTTGTCCGCTCAAACGCCTTGATACTCTTCAGAGCAACGGGGAATTGAAGGCCGGTCCAATCGTATCGGGCGATGATGTCGTCGGTGTACGATGCCGGTCTTTTAGGGTCCTCTTGAACAAACTTTCCCAGGACTGCATACATAAAACACCGCTCATCGGCGTTCGATACGTTGACGACTGCTTTGGTGTTCTCCAGAGACATAGGCAGTGGGAGCCAAGCTCGACCATCTTCACCTAGAGGAGTGTATTCGTTAATACCAACCTCCAAATCACGAACGCGAAGGTATGTCCACCCGGAGCCGATATGATCACACTCAGCCTTCTCTCTAATAAGCTTCGCAAAAGCTGCTGTGATGTACTGGTTCAGGTCCGAGGTCGTCGTCAACGGAGTCATCTTCGTTTTGAAGTTGCGCAGGCAGGTGTTGTTGTGCACATTTTTGAACTCACACTCCAGCTTCAAGTTGACCTTTATGCTGCGGTGTTTCGCCAAGGTGATCTCAAGCAACTCCGTAAGGCTCACAATCAACAACGCCATCACTTCTCCGATTGTGACGAGATTCTCCATCGGTCGCTGCAGACGGTAGGTTAGGAGGCGGTTGCGGAAACCCCGTTGAATGAGTGAGAATACGGGGCTTGACTGTCCTGCTCCAGTCATCTCAACATCATCGGGTTGTTGGTGTGTGCTCGTACCGGGTTGTGGCTCCGTGCTCGGACCTGGCTGGGGTTCATCCTGTTCCATGGATGCTCGGTTCCGGATCAGGTCCTTCATGATCGGGCAAGAGATCCTCTCATGATGGTCCTTGTTGAACAGCTGGTTGAACTCCTGACCGCAGTATGCGCAAGGGAATCTCCGTTCTTGACCATCACCGTGAAATTGCATGGTGTGTCGATGCAGGTTGTCTTCCCTCTTAAATTCGGCGCCGCATGTGCCGCATATGAACCTGCGGACTCTGCTGTGTACCGAATCCACATGTCGACGCAGGTGTATTTCACGACGGAAACGGCGACCGCATTCATGGCAGGTGTGGTGGTCAGGACCCGGTCCTTCACCTGAAAATAAAAATAAAAAACAGATTAGGATAACTAAAGATACAAATTCCCCTCTCTCGAGAATCACATTTCAAAATGGAGTTGTTAATTAAAAATATCAATTTTCAAACAGGGAATGTAATCTTCTGTACTGTTTGTCTACATTCATGATTCGGGGTTCAAGGCTAAGGATGTAGCTGCAATATTGAGCTGCGCCAACCCTAAAGAAGCATTATGTTTTAGGGGGAGCGAAAATCTCCCCCCTAGCAATTAAATCAATAGTACACCAGTTGTCACGGGCTCATTCTTGTTCTAGTCTTCAACAATTCCTGACGTATGGGGGAGCGAAAATCTCCCCCCTAGCAATTAAATCAATAGTACACCAGTTGTCACGGGCTCATTCTTGTTCTAGTCTTCAACAATTCCTGACGTATGGGGGAGCGAAAATCTCCCCCTAACCCATTATGTGTTAGGGGGAGCGAAAATCTCCCCCCTAGCAATTAAATCAATAGTACACCAGTTGTCACGGTCTCATTCTTCTTCATGCACCTAGTTAAATAATTATAAAAAAGGTAATTAGTTTCAAGGGGAAAAAGTTATTTTAATGTGGATTCTCACCTTCAACGGAGTGTTGATTGACATAGGCAGTCGTCTGCGGAGCATCAATCACCTGCCGGGGTGGAATGACTCGGTGGTTCGCTTCCATGTGACGCTCTAAAGCTCCCCGGTCTACGAAGGTGGCTCGACAAAGCCGACATGCAGCTACTCCATCTGCAAACGCACAAAACGATTAGATTGTGAAATGTTTAACACCTACCTTTTTTTAAAGTATGTAATGTGGGTACTCTGATGACTTGGCTTGATGGGGCGAGCAATAACATAAGTTATTACAATTAAATTATATTGATATAGTCATGTAATTTTAAATTTAAAAAACAAAGAGTTCTCTATTCGCGCTAAATAGTTAAAGCTGTTAAATAAAAATAATAGTATCACTCTGCGGTTATATTGCATAACGTATTTCTATATTACTAACATTTAGGTCTGATTAAAACAATAATGCAACGCAAAAAACGTACCTTGCTGCGTTGGTGTTGGTGTTGGTAGTTGTGGTCTCAAGCCGTGGAATCTGATGTGGTGTTGCACCAAATTGTTTCTACGCACGAAAATACAACCACAAATGGTACAAACGTGTGTGGCGTTCATCTTTAATATGGATTATAAGTTTTGATAATCACAAACAATACAGCACAACACGTACGTTTTAAATAGTTCAAAGGTGCTTTACGCAAATCGCTAATCGCAAATGATGATAATCAGCAACTAACACAAATCGCGTAGAACGGAACAGGATCGGACTAACACGTCTTCACGCACTGAACTCTCGAACTGAACTGAAGGAGGGTTGGTGATGTGGGTGACTATCCCCACTAATGGATTTCGGAGAAGGTCGGGGCAAAAACTCTCAACCGCTGTCTGGGGTAAAGACCACCCTGCTCTAATGGAACTCGATACGGGCGGACTATTATGGGTTCCTAGAAGGGTCAGCCGTCTTCCCGTCGAGGTATCAAATTACAGCATCCGCATTCCCAGACAGGTCTCGACTTGTCGGTTTTTTGTGTGAACACCTGCACCCTCCAGTCGAGGTATCAAATTACAGCATCCGCATTCCCAGACAGGTCTCAACTTGTCGGTTTTTTGTGTGAACACCTGCACCCTCCAGTCGAGGTATCAAATTACAACATCCGCATTCCCAGACAGTAGACTGGCCGCGTCAGTCGGTTGTGCGAACAGCTGCCTCGGTGCAGAGTACTTGAAGGGGGGTGTATCGATACACCCCCCTTTGCAGTATATGTTCAAAGCATTGCAATTACATTCTCCTCAAAATTTGCATTCACTGGTAGTTCAATTGACCGCAAGCGCTGATGGGCTAGCTCTGTTGGTTGTAGCGTTACCCTGTTCAACTCTTGTATTAATTATCCAAAGTATGTCATGTGGGTACTGAGAATACTCGGCTTGACGAGGAGATTCCAAAAATGCAAAAAAAAAAAGGTCAAAAGTGTGGTGCGGGCCCCTTTTTTGTAAACATCATCCAAAGTGTACGATGTGGGTACTCAAATGACTCGGCTCGACTAGACGAACAAGAATCTGCAATCAGAAATCTGATCCGAGGTTAGGTTAGGTTAGGTTAGGTTAGGTTAGGTTACGTTAGGTTAGGTTAGGTTAGGTTACCTTAGGTTAGGTTAGGTTAGGTTACGTTACGTTAGGTTAGGTTAGGTTAGGTTAGGTTAGTATTCGCAACAACAAAAATTCGCAAAAAAAAATTCGCAAAAAAAAAAATTCGCAAAAAAAAAAATTCGCAAAAAAAAATTTCGCGAAAAAAAAATTTGGCAAAAAAAAAATTCGCAAAAAAAATTTCGCAAAAAAAAAATTCGCAAAAAAAAAATTCGCAAAAAAAAAATTCGCAAAAAAAAAATTCGCAAAAAAAAAAATTCGCAAAAAAAAAAATTCGCAAAAAAAGTTTGCAAAAAAGTTCGCAAAAAAGTTCGCAAAAAAAATTCGCAAAGTGTCACAGACGAGACCTCGGGGGGGGGGGGGCGTCCCTCCTGTCCCTCCTGCCCCAGAAACCCCCATCTTACCCTACTACCCTCTTTCAATCAAC
Organism: Allygus modestus; assembly: GCA_963675035.1. Lineage (NCBI taxonomy): Eukaryota > Metazoa > Arthropoda > Insecta > Hemiptera > Cicadellidae > Allygus > Allygus modestus. Next base: position 42,200,102 of record OY776116.1, read on the forward strand.
GGATTTATATTTACTTTATGTATGAAATTAAAAGTACGGTAGCCTATGGAAACCTTCTAGTAAACAACTGTTTAGACATTTTCATCCAAATCCCTTTCTTCGAGGCACTACAGAGTCATTTGTTAGGCGCAGAGGTTTTCACGGGGATGAGGAACCCCCTCAGGGTTATTCAGAATATTCTCTGTTATCACCTCGAATAATTGGTCACTGTTAGTTAACGTATATACCAGGTATCAATTAAATTTCCCAATAAATAAATAAGAAATGTGATAATTTATTGAATCAATAAAAATAACATTGGACGTACCGCTTACCATTAGTTGAAAATCTTAATATTCTCCTCAAACATATATAGAATGAATACTAATTCAACAAACAAACTTGAGGAAACTTATTTAGTTTTTTTAGCTATTTTTAATGACGTTAGTAAGTGTCAGTACTGTAAAAGTTAATGGTTTCTGGCAAAATCAAAAGAAAACTACTTACTTTGGAAACTTGTAAGCCCTATAATTTAGAATTTAAAATTTTCCAAAATGCGGGTGGTGTAATTTTGTTGGTCCTGCAGAAGTAAAACCCCCCTAATAATCATAAACCAATTTAATCAAAATCTTAAGATCCGTTTTTTAGATTTTTGTTCGTGCTTATAACGATTTTTGAGTGACGATGTTCCTTTAAACAAGAAATTCAACAACATGAAATAATACCCCCTCGCAGCAAACCTGCGTACTCAGCGAATTTCCAACGCATAATATACGCCTTAATACCACATAAAGCCGCATAGCAAGTTTCATAAACATATATTCACAAATAAGCGATATATACAATTTTAATAATTCCCCATAAGAATGACATTGAGTACGTAGGTTTGCTGCAACAAGGAACACAAAATATGGGTTTTCATGCAAATATCATTAAAAATCACCTAGGTGAAACCACATACCAAGTTTCATCAATATACATTCATAAATAAGCGATATATACAATTTTGATTTTTCTCCATAAGAATAACATGGGGGGTGAGTACGCAGGTTTGCTGCAACAAGGAACACAAAAAATGTTTTTTTATGCAACCATCAATATAACTCAACAATGTGAAGCCACATACCAAGTTTTAGCGAATTTCCCCTATAGGGAAGAAGCTATTACCGTAGGTGGCATGGTAAGACTTAAGCCCGAGACCATGATAACTTTTTGTATTGAGGTCCCCAGATGACAAAAACACTATTCGTTCAAATTTATATATATGTATATATATATATCTAAATATATAATATATATAATTATATATATATATATATATATATACATATATATATATGTCCGTTACCGCGATAACTTTTGAAAGAAGCGCCCGATTTTTATGAAATTTGGCACAAATGTGGAGAGTAACATTTATGATTTTAAGTTCGAAAACCAGATCGATCGGTTTATGGGAAGGGGGTTTTATGGGGGTTTAAAATTTCCAAAAATCAGTTTTTTGAACTTTTTACCCTAAAATTTTAAAAACACTACATTTTGGTTGTAACCATTTTGTAGAGCCTAAAAAAACAAACAATTTAGTATTTTGAATCATTAAGCTAGGTTTAGTGGTTGTGGAGAAAAGTCAAAAAATGTGTCCATAAAATGTCCCATGTTAATCTTATGGGAATACGGTTTTTAGATTTTCCTCAGATTATTTCACTAAAAACTCCACATTTCTTTCTACCAATCAGTTTAGCTCTACAAAACAATCATTTTGGCGTTTTAATTGTTGTTTTACGTCCAACCGTTGCAGAGATATTGAAAGTGCTAAACACAGTACGTTGTCCAATGTTATCCTTATGGAGAATAAATAGAATGTTATATTTTGATTATTTGTATGTATGTATATTGATGAAACTAGGTATGTGGCTTTAACTAGTTGTGGTATATTGATAATAGCACAAAAAAGTATTTTGTTGATTTTTCCCGGTAGCAGCAAACCTGCATACTCGGCCCCCATGTTACTCAAATGGAGAATAAGTAAAGTTGTATATCTCCCTTAGTTATGAACCTAAATTAATAAAACTTGGTATGTAGCTTCACCTGGTTGAGTTATATTGATAATTGCAAAAAAAACACATATCTTATCTTCCTTGTTGCAGCAAACCTGCGTACTAATTTATAATGTTATTCTTAAGGAGAATAAATAAAATGCTATATATCACTTATTAATGAATGTATTTTTGTGAAACTTGGTAAGTGGCTCTAGGTAGTAGTGATACCCATATATTTTCATTGGGAATTCACTGAGTACACAGGTTTGCTGCGACGGGGGTATTATTAAATTATGTTCATAATTAAGGGAGACATTACATTTTACTTATTCTTCATAAGAGTAACATGGGGGCTTAGTACGCAGGTTTGCTGCTACGGGAATAATCCTTAAAAATTTATTTTTTCGTGCAAATAACAATAGACCACAACCAGATGAGGCTGTAAACCAAGTTTCGTTAGTTCATAAATAAGCGAGATATAATTTTTTTCTTCATTGGACAACGTACTATGTTTAGCACTTTCAATACCTCTGTAACCATTTGACGTACAGAAATGATCAAAACACCAAATTGTCTGTTTTTTAAGTTGAATCTAATGGTGAAAACTAAAATCAGATTTTTTTTAAATATTACATGTAAAAACTTCAAAAAACCCATTTTAGGGGTACAAAAACCCCCCAAAATACCACTTCAGATGGGGTGATCTGTCTGTGTTTCGAACTTAAAAGTCATAAATGCTGCTTTACACGTTTGTACCAAATTTCATCAAAATCGGATCATTTTTACGAGGGTTATCGCACCCACGGACACATATATATTCACAATACACGTATTATTCACATATTATTTAGTTTTTGACACATATTATTTATTCGGACAGTTTCGAACGAATGGTGTTTTTGGGGTCTGGGACCTCAAAACGAAAAGTTCTCATGGTCCCGGGCCTAGTTCTTACCATGCCGACTACGGTAATAGCTTTTTCCCTATAGGGGAAATTCGCTAAAACGAAGATACCATTCATTAAGTAGGCCTATACGTACATACCAAATTTCATCAAGGACAAGTGGTTTGGTATGTAAGACTCTTTTAACACATTCAGATAGGTTGACACACAGCAGACACAATCTCGAAAACCACGTTTTTTTGGCTCAGGGAGCATAACGAGAAGGAACCCAAAAATGTATGTTAAACAAATTTAATTAGAAAATGTTGAGGAAAACAATAATTCCTCGAAATACACTGTACATGGGGGGAAAGTAAAAATAAACCAATAAAATAAAATAATCCTGGAAAAAACAATGAATAAAAAGGATTTCTTCAAATAAAGAAGTGCACTGTACAATGTGTATAGCTTATTTTTTATACGAATAAATAAAATAACTACTTTAAGCTTTACAAAATATTTAAATAATGACTGGAACAAAATATTTGACCTTTTAGTTTTAAATAGTAATTTAAATTTAACCAGATTTTGTTTGAGACTTTTTCTATTTAAACAGGCTGATTTATATTTTATATTGGTTGTCTTACTTAATTTGTTTTATATGTTTATGTTGTGTTTTTGTATATGTTATGTAATTGAGTGATGGCATTCTAATAAATTTGCATGTTGACTGAAATATAATTTCCAGTGGAAAATCAAAGACATAAACAAACTAAAGAATCAGATCTAATAAACCCAACAAATAGATATTTTAACAGGTAGGCTAATATTTTAACAATTCATCAGACTAACCTCAATTCTCCATATCTTGAGGCCGTCCTGAGTGCCGGCGTTCTTGAAGGCAGGATGCATGTTGCGCTTTCCGTGGGCGGCTGTCGCACTCTGGCTGTCGACGCCGGACGCGAAACATAAACACACCACCAGCGCCAGTAGTACCGCCGGCTGCCGCGCGAAGCGCCACCGTTCGTTCCACCTGAAACATCAATCACCTAGTGTCATTCGATATAAATGCATCAGTCAGAAAATGTTTTGACGGAAAAGACAAGAGAAAGCTTGGCGATAAGGAGGTTCTCACGGCAGGGAAATTCGTGAAAAAAACATTAGGTGACAACTATTTATTTGAATGATGCACCGGTTTACAGTTTTTTGTGGCTCTGAGAAAATTTGGTGTGTGTGGTCCCCTTGTTTTGTAATCTATATAGGTATTAATAGGCAAGCATACAAATTGTGGAACGCTTTTCTCAGCGCGTGTGCGTCGTAGGAGAAATTCACGCATATCCTACGGTTAGAAATGTATTGCCGTGTAGATTTGCAGAAATACCTCATAATTTACATTGGTTTTCAGGGCTACGCCCCAAGAGCCTTCAAAGTCTCATTGTAAATCTTATGGACGAACATATTGAATTTGCATATTTGACAGCTGTGTATGTACTGTAAAATAAATGCTAGCACAACAGCAAGAAGAGATTTTTCACGCATAACGCAAATAAAAATGCTACTGGAATGGCAGCCAACTTGATTTCACATAACTTAAATCTGGAATTTCATTGGTACACAAATAGTCTTCATAACAGCAGTAAAGAAGTAAATGATAACAATATAAATACAGTTCCATTTAATTATGATAATACAAACAATACGCACAACAACAAAGCCCAAAAAGCCAAAATTTCAACAGCAAAAACAATTTTTGTGCAAGATGTTGGAAATATTCACGCAAAGAGTCTTCATTCCGCATAATACATTTTGGTCTGATTTCGACAACTGGTCGATCGATAGTTCCAAAACCAGCAAAGTTTAATCATTTTGACACAAGTTAGTAGTCAATGTTAGTAGTTAAGTCTGACATCCATTAAAGATACTTGAATGAAAAGTGTCGGTGAGATAGTCGGAAGAAAAGTTTTAGTACTTTTGATACACCTCTACTAATGCCATAAATAAAATACAAGTGTCAAGTTAAAACACATTTTTAAATTACTGCAATTTGACCAGCTACGTGATATGACTTTACTATAAATCTGAAATTAGGTGAACAAGCGAACTGTTGGACAAAGCTAGTTATTATAAGATTTTAATATTTGTTTGAAAACCTATATTTTAAAATTAATTTAATAATAAATTAACATTATTGCAATTTATGACAACAAATTCATTTAATTATTGCTTTAATCATTTAATTTTTTAATCAATAAAATGTGATTCTTTGATCTGAAAATGTATCAGAAAAACTCACATACATTATCAGCTATATAAATTGACAGTGGTATGTATATTCGACTATTCGAACTACAAGCATAGAAATTACTATGCAAAGCCTTTCGTGTCAGTAATAACGCCTACAAAGTAGTCACTGCATTATGAGTACAGCTGAACATGCACAGATCGCATATAGTATTGAAGGCGTTACAAATGTTGAGGTTTGTTAAAGGCTGTCTTTTAAAAATTATAATTAGGTAACCTGATCATAATAATTACGATTTACGTTTTTATTACGAATTACGTTATTAACGTTTATTATACGTCCAGCCTAATCATAATAATGTTCACATTATATCCCTACGTTTGATGGTTGAATTTTATCAATGATTCGCTAATTTAATTATTATACTCTTTTCTAAAGCACAATTATCTCTGAAATCTAAATAGTTAAAAGTCGAGCGACATCCATCGAGCTAAGTCGATCAATACAAAATCTGGAAATGTGTTTTTTGGATCCAAGGGAACAATAAGCATAATATTGTTATAGGGATAATATTGTTGGCTCGACTTCTTGGCGGACAACAATATTAATCAGAGGCTCGCGCTAACGACGCGACGTTTTATTCGATAGAAAATGTCACGCATATTTTTAAAACAAAGCAAAAAATTAAACAATGCGAATAATGTTTTTGTTTAGTCCTACATAAGTATAAAATAAAAACTACAAAACCCCGTTTCCTATTGTTGTTATATCGTACAAATTATCTATTTAGGAAACATATTCCTATTCCTAGACTTGAAAGCTAGGCTGCCCGTGTAATGTAACATTAAACCAGCCTGCCACATTCGCACTTGTTGCATGTTCCAACTACGGACAAAGGATTTTAAATTACAGATTGTATTTAGGTTCGTGTCTCAGTAGTTCAACTCTCCCGTACGTCGTCCACCCTCGCCGCAATTTAATCAGGATGTCGGCGCAAATACTGTCAAACGGAAAATAAACTATACAAATCTAAATACTCCCGTTGCAGCAAACCTGCATACTCAGCGAATTTCGAATGGTCTTCACTAAGTCATGGAGCGCCTTACCAACTTTCATCAAAGCATATTCATAAATAAACGAGATATGACATTTTATTTATTCTCCATAAGAAAAACATTAGGACTGAATATGCAGGTTTGCTGCTTCAGGGACCACACAAATCTGGTTGTTATGCAAATACCAATGGGTCACCACTAGATGAAGCAACATACCAAGTTTTACCAATTTATGTTCATAAACAAGCAAGATATCACATGTTTCTTATTCTCCATAAGAATAACATTATAGCTGCTGAGTACGCAGGTTTGCTGCCATAGGGACCACAAAAATGGGTTTTGTATGCAAATATCAGTAAACCCCCACGATATGAAGCCACATACCAAGTTTCAGTGATATATGTTCATTAATAAGCGAGATATACAATGTTTCTTACTCTCTATAAGATTAACATTGGACAACGTACTGTGTTTAGCACTTTCAATATATCGGTAACCAATTAACGTAGAGCGATGATAAAAATACTAAATTGTTTGTTTTTTAAGCTGAATTTAATGGTGTAAACAAAAATTTGGGTTGAAAAAATTACATGTAAAAAGTTAAAAAAAAACATTTTTTGGGTACGAAACCCCCCTTAAAATGGTGCGATCTTTTAGGTTCTCGAACTCATGAAAATAGATGCTACCTTTCACGTTTATACTAAATTTCATCAAGATCGGACCGTTTTTCCGAAAGTTATCGTGCCTACGGGGACACACACACACACACACACACACACACACACACACACACACACACACACACACACACACACACACACACACACACAGACACACACACACACACACACACACATGAATTTGAACGAATAGTGTTTTTGGCATCTGGGGGCCTCAAAACGAAAAGTTATCATGGTACTGGGCCTAGGTCTTACCATGCCACCTACGGTAATAGTTTCTTCCCTATAGGGGAAATTCGCAAAAAATCTGTAAATTGTACCTATAAATAGTAACAATTAGTGGAGGTACATGCTTTAATATGTTATCTTGACCATTTCAAAATGCGGAAGTTGTTATGTACTTTAAAGAACACGTTTAGAACCATAACATTAATTATTGAACATATTAAATGCAATCTCAACTGAGTTTGAATTAAATAGCAATAATTTAAGAAGCGTTAGTAAAAGTGAAAAAATATCTACATCAAGGTCAGAAGCGTAGGTGTGCTCCAGTTGACCTCTTAATAAGACTAATGCATATGACATTACGATGAGGCCTAATTGGTGTGGCTTCAAGGCCGGCCTCTCAACAATAATGGCTGTATTGTGCTTCAAGGTAGGGGAGCCGTACAGGATGAGAGCATGAAATCACATTCTGTCTTCTTGGTACCCGCAAGCATGAGAATTGTCTACTATTGTAAGCAATAGTACTAACTAAACATTCGAATCAATCTACACTTTAGACATTTAGACTAAAAAATAAGAAAACATAGCAATCAGGAAATTATCAGTAGTATAGGTGGGTGACGGTAAAATATTGAGAAGCAACAACATTGGTGGGAATACTTCAATGATCTCGAACAGTATATTTATATAGAAAAAAAGTTATGATCAATGTGAAATAATATTAAAAGTTGATTTACTACTCATAGGTAGGCCCTACTATGTCCTTCAAAACGAAGAGATTCCGACGGATGGATGTACAATCCTGATGGATGTAAAATGTCTGCTAAGAAAATAAGGCATAAATTGTTCTGGTATGTAGGATACTGGATGGTTAATCAAGCTCAAATAATATTTTTGCCTCAGGTTTTTATTGAGCATTTACATTAAATACTAGATACATATAATAATTCAAATAGCCTAGGAAAAATCACAATGGCTTTACTTGCATGTGTCCTCTAATGTAGGCATACAGCTCGGCCTGCGGCCAGGCTACAGGGGTTAGTATAATTTGTGGGGAGTAGTGTAATTTGTTGAGCTGCAAGTTTTGTTTTCGGCTTCGGTATCATTGTAGATAATCAGCTCCATTGCACTCTTATTTTTTTACAAAATTCTAACCCCAAAACTACCCGGCTCGCATGGAGCAATCTTTGATAGCAATTCCTATAAAAAAACACAACTATTAAATATAGAATTTGTTTGAAATTTCCAAATATTTTAAAAATTCTTAATTGTATTATCAAAAGGTATTCTTGTTGTTTTTAACGTTTGAAATATAATTCCCCATTGACACGGTAAAACCAGCGATTCTTTGGTCGCTGGGTAAAACACACCTACTAGCCTAGACAAATTGAGTAGACTTAAAGCAAAATAAAAGTGTTCAAACGTATTGTATTGCACAGTACTCTGAATCTTTCGACATTTCATGGATTCCTCATTCGGCCAAATTTCCAGTATTTAATTGGTTTAGTGGTGATTCATAAATTTCTCTAAAATGTAGGAAGATCAAATTGCAAAAGAAGGTCAAAAACAAAAATCAGCCCATGGCGATATCGGAAGTACAGAAGGCAGAAGTAGGAGGAAGCAGGATGGAAGTGTTCTGGTTGGAAGGGTTGGTAGCCGTGTCAATGTCACTATCAGTTTTTTGGTTGATACGCCGCGCCGCCGCCACGCCGAGTAGAATATAGCGCGAGCAATCAGCTGATCCCGACGCCCCCTTGGGCGATATTAATCACTTTTCCCAACTTTGGAATAATCACGCATTAATATGGTCGACCGGTACAAAATATGTATATGGAATTATCGTATCTGTGCAACATTTCTAAAGAAATTCATGAGAGGTTACCGACATACTCAAAAAAAGCGGGCAGTTATACTAGCAAATTGTTTACATTTTGTTGCATACTATTAGCCGGCGCGTCAGATCGTCAGGCCCAAAAAGGAAATCAATTGTATTAGGTATTTTACTTTATCCCAATTATTAGCTGTTAAATTCTAGATGGGTAAAACTAATCATACTGGCTTTAGGCTACTATCTTGGCTGAGGTTCATAGATTATCAAGCAACTGGCGGCGACTATAGGTCAAGACCCTGCATTTTTGTTTACACCACTGCTTTAAATGTTTTAAAATAATATGTTTAGTATGTCCAATAAATGCACAAAGATTACTATCCCATTGTCTCCCACATGTCTAGATACTGTAAGGAAAGAATTAACAAATCTGAGTCAAATTATTAAATTAGGCATTGCTACTGTCAGAATTGCACATCATTGAAAATTATGGATACCCTGAATAGAACGTTGATAACCATTTCAGGTGTATTGTTTCTGGGCCTAAGAGAAGTCAAAATATCATGTGATAAATGACGGAAACTCTTTGGTTACCCTAACAGCCGTCATTTAGTTTCTTTTTTTCGTTGGACCGGTTTTATTTTAAGTACGGGTTATTTTAAGTACGGGTTATTTTAAGTTGAAATTAGGTATTAAGATTTAGGGATAGATCTACTAATTTATTTAAAAAGCACAAATTCTTCAAAAGTAGATTTTATAAATGGCGGCTATTTCAATTAAACCACTGTAAATCGTATAAATACTTTACGAGAGTAACTTCTGTTGGGCGATATTATTTATAATCTAACGATATAGAGGTTAGGGGAATCGGATGAGTAAATACCCCGTCGCAGAAAACCCGCGTACTCAGTCAATTTTAAATGTTGTATGTAACTATATGTAATGTTCTACATATAGTTTGTGTAAAACAAAAATTAAACACCAAAATTATTATAGTTTAGAGCTAAGCTCATTAAAAAAGTAAGGTTTTTAAATTAAATCGCCTGTGACAAAACTAAACTATTTTCCAATAAGATTAACATCGGACATTTTTGTAATTAGTTCGGTCTGGGTGACAGTCGGATCCCTATAGCACTCTGGTGTCAACAAGCAGCTGGTATTGACGACAACGCGATAATTCGGTGCTTACGACCACTAACGGTCCTGCAGACCTTTTACTTTCTCCGCTATACATATGGACAAAGTCATATTTTTGTCAACATTTTCGAATTTGAGTTACTGGAAATATTCGTTTTGTTGCTCCCTTTGGCCAGTTCAAAAAAGTGTTGTTTTTTAGTGAAATCTTGTTTGTCTATCTAAGAATGTGGACAAACCTAGAACCCAGAGCAACAGGCCGTTGTCAAATTTGGAATACAACCTGTGATTTCCGATACTGACATTCTGAAGGGCACAGATCGGTCTCGTAGTTTGTATTTTCTAAGCCCAACCGTTGACTTCTTTAAAGAAGGAGCTTAAAACAGCTTATTTGAATTTTATAACTTCTGACAAGTATATACAAATGATAATTTAAAAAAGAGTTATACATTTGACTTCGATATGTAACAATTATAAATACAAAATTTGAAATTGGATTCTGAATACTGGGCCCCTTCTCTCCATATTTGCCGGCCCTGGCCGGGCCCCTGCAGGACTCGAGCTCATTTCATATTTCATTTAATTTATTTACGGTTTACACCAATAATACATACAAGTACAAGATTGCAGAAATTTCGAATAGTTCATGTGAAAACGCTTAGACTAATGGTAAAACTTTGGTAAGAATTTTGTTTACAACTTTGGCCCAGGGACAGGAGTGACGGTAGCCCCCCCATGTGGCGGCCCTGGTGCAACTATGTCCTCTTTGAATCCTGGCATACACACAACTAGGGACAGATTTTACGCAGTGAGACGTCTACTTCAGTATTTATAGTCAATGGTATTGACATAACTATGTTCGTAGGTTTATTCAAACAAATATTTCGTGTTTATTGTTAATTAGTTTATAATCTAATTACAAGGAGATCGAACATGAGTGAGGAGGGTCGTGTTCTTACAATGTCATTTAATATTTCATGGTATATTCTGCTGTTGACAGGCGGCGCTTAGTGTCATATTATTTGGGTGGAAGGGGAAGTGTGCAGGCCCGTTCGTTATCGTAACACCAGTGGTATCAGTTTACGCCTACCTCAATCCGCCATTTTCTAGATCACAATTAATTTAATACATAGCCAAACCACACCTAAAATAATAATAATAAAAATGAAAAAACTCATAACTATATGTCAATAAAAACTGATGATTATAATTAAGAAACAAATCGCATTTCCTCACAATAGTTTAAATGTAAGCAACATGTTTATATAATAATTATAAAGTAGGCCTTATAAAATGAACTTGTTAATCCTAGTAGCTTAACTATATTATCCTGTTGACAATATTTTTCAGTTGAAGGAATGCTTTGAAATTATTGTGTTTGCGATGTTATTTGTTCAAAGAAAATAGGTGTTTCCTATCCGATTAAATTGAAATGATCACCTTATTGTTTAGTTCGAAGAGCGATATCTCTTTTTGGGTAATTTTTAAGTCAAATAGCATACAACAATGTTTAAAAACTATATATTTTCAGATATTACTGTGTTTATTTTGTAAATATTAATATGATCAAGTTGTCTAACATTACGTAGGACTAACCTACGGCTTCAATTATGAAAAGATCTTGCTTTTCCTTTCACTGCTAATCAGCAATGCAAAGATAAATACCCCCGTAGCAGCAAACCTGCGTACTCAGCGAATTTCCAATGCATATATATGTATCTTAATACCACATAAAACCAAATACCAAGTTTCATCAATATACATTCATAAATAAACGATTTATGACATTTTAATTATTCTCCATAAGAATAACATGGCGGCTGAGTATGCAGGTTTGCTGCTACGAGAACTATCGGCAAAACAATGTTTTTTAGTGCAAATATCAATAGACCACAACGACATGAAGCAATATACCAAGTTTCATCAGGATAAGTTGATAGAAATTTTCTTATTCTCCATAAGAATAACACTGGACAACGTACTGTGTTTAGCACTTTCAATAACTCTGTAATCATTTGACGTAGAGCAATGATCAAAACACCAAATTGTGCGTCTTTTTAAGCTGATTCCAATGGACAAAACTAAAACTTGACCTTTTCAAAAATTATATGTAAACAACTCAAAAAAACCATTTTTGGGGTACAAACCCCCCCCCCAAAAAAAATACCCCCTCGGATAGGTCGATCTGTCTGGTTTTCGAACTTAAAGTCATAAACGCTGATTTACACGTTTATACCAAATGTCGTCAAAATCGGATTATTTTTACGAGAGTTATCGTGCTCACGGACACATATATATATAAAATGCATATATATATATATATATATATATATATATATATATATATATATATATATATATATACAGTTTTGAACCAAGTTTTTGGCATCTGGGGACCTCAAAACAAAAAGTTATCATGGTCCCGGGCCTAAGTCTTACCAAGCCGACTACAGTAATAGCTTCTTCCGTATAGGGGAAATTCGCTAAAAGGACAGACATCGTACTGCATTTCGAAGCTTTGCTGACAAAATGCAGTGTACCAGTGTCTTTCTTATCGACATACTTTTACTAAGGTTAAAATCCAAACACTAAGAAGAATCGTTGATATTATGGGGTTTGTGTGAAATAGAACAATACAGATTTGAAAATCCCAACTGTGAAATAATAAATTGCCAGATACGGCAAAGCGAAAGCGGACCAAGAAGCATCCAAGTTGTCTAGCTGTCAATCTGCTAAATAACGGGGAGTATAACAACAGATTGAATCCCGTTAAAATACTGTAACAGTCTTTTCAATTCGCTTACAAATTTATTCTCAGTAAATTTATGTAATGCAAGACCTGTTGCTGGATAGAACCTTACTATTTTTGGATACAACTTTTGTTCATTGTTTAGCTCTAAGATGAACAGATTGTAAAATTAAACGCAGCTATACAATACATAGTATGCACAGAGAAGCACAATATAGCACAGGCCAACTAGTAAACCTTGAGCTGGGGAGAACGTTTCTCCCTTCACTATTCGTGTTCATACACTGCTAATTGGCAAAGCCAATGAACAACGCTAGAAATGAAACGTAACTGTGATAACATCACAATAAGTGGCTTTAATAAGGGAGGATTGTGGTGGGGGTAAAGTTCCCCTCGCCACCTTGTTTACTAGCTGGGCCATCAATAAGTCTTCTCCGTAGAATTGACTACACGCAGCTTGCGCATTGAATCACCTGCTTTGAGTTTGCTGAACTTTTCCTGCAAGATGGTGCCACCAGTACATTGACGAATAAAAGCGAGATTCAGTCGTAGGTCGTAGGCCCCTGATTCGCCCATTGAATTATCGTGTTTATATAAGACTAGTTGTCCTGTTGCTCGAATCCAAGCAAGTTTGTACCCAACGAAAGGTTACTTCAGTTGTAAACAAACGTAACAAAACAACATCTGATATTAAAACGGATGCTAACATCTGAGAATAATGCGGATAACGTACTTTCAATCAACACGTAGTTTAGACTTCCGTCGTCGGATAGCGCCTCTGTTCGGAAAATTCAGCCCTTTACTGAATTTATGAGATGCCCTTTCTTAAAATTCTGAGACATATTGGCAAATCTACGTAAAAATTCCTTTAATTTTTACCTCAAACCTCCTTTAATTTTTTAATTTAACCTCAAACGTTAAAATCCGTCCAGCCATTATAGAGTTATGACTGTGAATAAAAAAACCCTAGCGTATTAATGTACAGGATAATTAAACCATAAATAAACCATGAATTTACTATGGTTTTGAGGACATAAAGCACCCTTGAAAAATGATATATAATGATGTGATCCGACGATACTATCGATACCGGCACTAAAGACTATACGATACGATAGATGTTCATTAAGTTATTCGAAATTGTTCCAAATGTTAACCCCATATTATAATGCAACACTGAAGTGAAATAGAGTAAAAGATAACCAAATATAACACAGTATATTTAATGGTAAAATACATAATAGGGTGATCCTATTCATTGGTAGGATAAAGCAAATAAACCCTTGTGTATACGAGGCAAAAATTTGACTTTCCATTTGGCTTTTCGACTGCTTCAGACTTGTGTTATTAACCACATTGATTAGCTTCTTGTAGAACTGACGGAACCGGTTCGAAAGCGAATGACGAGCATCCCCAGACTATCTGCGGGACTTTGGCCGGTCGTTTAAAGCCGGGTTATTCAATCTTATCTAAATTAATTTATCATTCTATATTGGTCCAATCTTATAGAAAGTGTTTGTATTAGCTTTGTGGTGTCTACTATAATAATTGTGGCTGTGGCTACAAAACCTGCTTCTTAATTAATAAACTGTTTTCATATATGTGCTAAACATAGCAAATATATTTTATTAAATTGTGTGGGGTTGTGTAATTGTTAAGTAGGATCGGAACTTAATTGTCTCTACAATATCATTGTTTGTTTTAGCGAATTTCCCCTATAGGGAAGAAGCTATTACCGTAGGTGGTGGCCTGGTAAGACTTAAGCCCGAGACCATGATAACTTTTCGTTTTGAGGTCCCCAGATGCCAAAAATACTATTCGTTCAAATTTATATATATGCGTGTGTGTGTCCGTTACCGCGATAACTTTTGAAAGAAACACCCGATTTTGATGAAATTTGGCAAAAATGTGGAGAGTAGCATTTATGACTTGTAAGTTCGAAAACCAGATCGATCGCACTATGGGAAGAGGGTTTTATGGGGGTTTACAATTTTTCAAAAATCGGTTTTTTGCAAATTTGACCCCAAAATGTTAAAAACACTCAATTTTGGTTATAGCCATTTTATAGAGCTTAAAAACAACTAATTTAGTATTTTGAATCATTAACCTAGGTTAAGTGGTTGCGGAGAAAATCCAAAAAAACGTGTCCCATGTTAATCTTATGGGAAAAAGGTTTTTAGATTTTTCTCAGATAGTTTTACTAACAACTTCACATTTCTGTTTATTAATGTGTTTAGCTCAACAACAAAAAAATTTTGGTGTTTTAGTCGTTGTTCTACGTCCAACCGTTGCAGAGATATTCAAAGTGCTAAACACAGTACGTTGTCCAATGTTATCCTTATGGAGAATAAATAAAATTCTATATCTCGATTATTTTTGAATGTATATTGATGAAGCTTGGTATGTGGCTTCAACTAGTTGTGGTATTTGTTGATAGTCCCCATAGCAGCAAACCTGCATACTCGGCCCCCATGTTATTCATATGGAGAATAAGTAAAGTTGTATATCTCCCTTAATTATGAACCTAAATTAATAAAACTTGGTACCTATATAGCTTCACCTGGTTCAGTTATATTGATAATTGCAAAAAAAAAAACATATTACTTATCTTCCTTGTTGCAGCAAACCAGCGTCCTCAACCCTAATGTTATTCTTATGGAGAATAAAAAGTGCTATATCACTTATTTATAGATGTATTTTTGTGAAACTTGGTAAGTAGTAGTGAGTCAAATATATATGCATTGGAAATTCGCTGAGTACGCAGGTTTGCTGCGACGGGGGTATTTTGTTTTTAAAAGCAATACGAATAAAAAAACAACAACAACAACAAATACATAACGGGGTCTTAGCAATTACAAATTTCTTTGGTTTGAACTGATTGAAAGAGGGTTTTCCATTCTGTTTCAAACTGATTAAAACGCATGAATGAAAATATTATGATCTTTGACGGACTTGTATATTTAACTATATATATTTCTTCTCGTGGCATATTGAAACAGATTTTTTGTTACAATTAATATAGTCTACATAATTAATGTGATTCAGGTTACGATGTGCAGTTTACCCCTGTAAATCAAGGGTAGGCCTAACAGTAAACTATACTGATGAAATATGATTGTTGACATTTTAGAAGCAATTTAAACGTTTTAAAATAGGTCAGACTTATATAAATCACAATTTTTGTTATGATCAGTGAAAGCTGTAAATTTAAATTAAACAGTATACAATGACAATTGTGACACATGTAGAATACTTTACAAGCTCGCCTTCATTCCTACACGCTAAAATTGCAACCTGGCAATAAATTAAGTTAAATTAAATGCAGGAAACTGTTATTTAATTTTCGAATATGAGTATACTGCGTAGGCAAAACAATTCAACTACATAAAATTACAACATCCTTGAATACAAATAGCATTTTTAATGCCAGCCTATTATTACTATTAATAAAGTTGTTACTACTTACATCATTCTAAGCTGTAGGCCTACGGACTGGGCGATTCTCGTGGTTGCAGTGTCGTGTAGTCGGAGTCGGTGCAAGAGCGACTTACTAGTGACCAGGCCGGCTGACTGACTACTGACTGTGGTAGGGAGCCCACCAGGGCAAGGCCGGGCAGAGGTCACGAGACTAGTCAGTGGTCACATCACACGTCACACTGTTTACATCGGATGTATTCTCGGAACTAGCATAAACTAATGAAAAATCTATCGATTAAAAACCCATGCCGTGATTTGTAATTAAAACAATACCGAGTAAAAGTCAAAGGGATTTCCCATCTGTATGGCAAAATTTGATAATATTCGTGGAAAGATAGGAAAAATTTGTTAGCAATATCGTTATCGATTAATAACAATTTAACATTTAACCTTTCTTGTAATAGGTTTCTACTATTTTTCTTACTTTTTTTTAAATTTTATTCGTGGAAAAGGTAATTTGTAAGTTGGGAAAGGTTGAGATATGGTTTTATTCACAGAAATGTTTAAAGTGTATTCCCGTAGACTGTTTATTGTATTCTAACGGTGATAAAATTTTTCCCAAAATATAAAGTTTTTAAATTATATTAAATGCTCTGTAAGATGATTCATTACTTCAACAATATTAACTTTTACTTACCCAGTCCAAGAATATTTCATATATGTTGGGGTATTTACACACTTTTTTCTCAACCTTTTGGAGAAGAATCTAAACATCCGTCTCATAAAAAGCAAAAATATCCCATTCCAACTTAACCCCTTGTAATTACTGCAGTGTACGAGTATCAAAATAATCTGATGGATCTAGGTATAAAAAAACCAACATTTTTTTAAATGAATATAGTGTTTTAGAATAATCTCTATTCCCTTTGTGTTGGCTGTATATGTAACTTGCATACCAACTGTTAAATATCTCAAGGTTACTATTACCCACATGTAATATTAAATAATATTGCCACTAAAGTTGAAGTTTATAGTTCAACCACCACTCCAGCGGAGGCTCCTATAGTGAATTTGTTGCGTCAAAACGAACAAAGCTGTCCCGCCTTGAAACTCGTGAAAGCAGCTCATAACATATGATAGTGTTGTAAAACTGTGTTTGATTACATAAACAGCTGTTTGTAAAAGTAGTTAAATTTAAATTGTTAACTTGACCTTGTTTACGATCGTCTGCGGCCCCTGGACTCCTGACCCAGGATACGATCGCCTGCGGCCCCTGGACTCCTGACCCAGGATACGATCGTCTGCGGCCCCTGGACTCCTGACCCAGGTTAGATCGTCTGCGGCCCCTGAACTCCTGATCCAGGTTACGATTGCCTGCGGCCCCTTCTTCTGACCCAGGTGACGATCGCCTGCGGCCCCTGGTCTCCTGACCCAGGTTACGATTGCCTGGGGTCTCTGCCTCTTGACTAAGTTTACGATCGCCTGCGGTCCCTGAACTCCTGGCCCAGGTTACGATCGCCTGTGGCCCCTGGTCTCCTGACCCAGGTTACGATCACTTGGGCTCCCTGCCTCCTGACTAAGTTTACGATCGCCTGTGGTACCTGGACTCCTAGCCCAGGTTACGATCACCTGCGGACCCTGGTCTCCTGACCCAGGTTACGATCGCCTGCGGTCCCTGGTCTCCTATCCCAGGTTACGATCGCCTGCGGCCCCTGGCCTCATGACCCAGGTTAGGTCGCCTCGGGTCCTGGACTCCTGACTAAGGTTACGATCGTCTGCGGTCCCTGGACTCCTGACCCAGGTTACAATTGCCTGCGGTCCTGGGACTCGTCCTGGTCCAGGTTACGATCGTCTGCGGTCCCTGGACTCCTGACCCAGGTTACGATTGCTTGCGGTCCTGGGACTCATCCTGGCCCAGGTTAGATCCAATGCGGTCCCTGAACTTTGACCCAGGTTACGATCGCCTACGGCCCCTGGACTCCTGACCCTGGCTGTTATGGAAGATATCTCTGTATCCTGACTGTCCAGCTTCCATATACGTCAGCAGCCCGGGACAAGGCCAACCACCCATCCACCACCACCTCAGACACGACAAAGGAGTTTTTGCTGAGTTAATCGTTTGGTAAATGGCGGTTTTTTCTCCGATTGCTTCTTGCTACCGGCCGAGATCAAAGAAGATATTTAAAGAGTTTACGAAAACAAAGCACATGCAGCATGCGGATTTGTTTATATAATTTTAATATTCCTTAAACGTCTGTGAACTTTATGACCACTACCAGCTAGAAGAATATTTGAAATCTAAATTCATATCACTCATCATTACACAATGACATGCCTTTTTTTAAACACATTATATAAAATAAAACCCTAGTCCTGTTACTACCTAAATTTCTCATGTTAGTATACAATTATAATTCATTAAAAGCCCATTGGCAAATGGCAGTTTTGGGTCCAGTATCAAACCTTCACAACATTTTCAGTTTTTTCTCAAGATCGTTCTTGCAAATCTCAGATTATTAAACGAACACTGTAACGTATAGGTGAGAAGAGGTTTTTTTTAACTATAAAGTTGAGGAGTCTCCATTGGGTTCTTTACCAGTTTCATTCCTAATGATAATAGCATAAATTAAACTAAGGTGAATTTGAATTTCTTTTAAATATTCAATTAGGTCCATGGACTGAACGTATACCACCATAACACGAACTATTTGGTTAGATAACATAACATAGATTTTATAACATAATTTGGGTTAGATTAGATTATTATGTAAACCCAAAAAGTATGAAATACCTAATTCTGAAGCTTACATTCGGTGAACGATTAATGAAAACGAATGTTTTTTAGAACCAAGCAACCAGTAGGCCTACTACACATACGAACGTACGAAGTAGGCAAGGACTGCACGATGAAGGCAACTTTTATCATTTAATTTATTCCTCAAGGACTGATTAGTGAGTAATTTAATTGACTACACCTTGAGAGAAAACTTTGGTCAGAGAATTAACTGAATTGCAAAACAACTATGAATATTGTTCATAAATGAATTATCAGGTCAATACTCCTGCAAGATCGATCAACCGGGCCACAATAACATTGACCTGCCTCTCACACTTCGGCAGTTCGGTTTCACCACCGACTATAAGATGTATCCGACCGTGACTCCTGTTTTAATTCATTCTAAAATATGAATTTCTGGCGATCATTATTGGTTTGAATTAAAAACTTTATTTATTAATGATGCAGACTTTTATAAATATATTTGAGCTGTTCCTCGTTCTAGTTTACAAATGTTATAGGTAGGGTCTAAGAAAAACCAATGGCTTTCATTCCTCCATTTACATCATAAGAGAAAAATATATAAACACTATTAATGCGGTTTTTAGCTGGTTCAAAACTTTTTCTTTGTTTGCGTATCACATACGATCATTACTTTTACCTTTTACTGTATACCGGCACACTAATTAAGAAGTCAATCCAAATTTGGAATACATCAATGGTTATCCACAAAAAACTAAACATACAATCTCGGTAAATATGCTGCATAGATTCCCTGAGTAGCCTACCTCATGCCACTGACACAAACGAGCTGAAATACTTTGTGTCAGCTGGTTAGGTTTTTTGGTTCGTTGTTTAAAAACATTCAAATTGTTTTGTTGTCATCAATCAAAATTATTTGTGAGTTTTACGATTTCATTTAGATATTTTGGTTCAATGTAAAGTATTATTTTATAAATCAAGCAAAGAGTGATATTTTAGGTGAGTAAAATGAACTCTTAAATAGACTGTAACGTATTTAACATAGTATATTTTAAAAATAATAATGATGATGTTTAGAGGAGATCTCTTTTGATTTATCAAACACGTAAGAAATGTTAAAACATGAGTAATATTTATTTTGAAGTTTAAAACAAATGATTATAATTATTAGATTAAGTAAATTTGGAGTATAAAAATAGCAGCAAGGTTGTAGTTTTGAGAACTATCAATGGTATTTATTTCAAGGAATCACTAACTTTTAAAAATGTAAATAAATATTTTAAATAGGCCGGCCCTTCAGGGTTCCTCCAAATTGTCCGACCAAAAATATCTGCCTTTTATTGTTAACTCCCAGTCGCTGTATGATATATGCTTAGTGGGTTGGGAAATAATGAATCTAAGAACAACAAAAACTAAGTAATATTCGCTTCTAAGTCAAAAATGTTATTGTGCCCTTTGCCAACTTTACCAGGTTATAACATGGATCCCACGCCCTAAGCCCTCAAAGTCTTCTAAATGATCTTCAACAGTGAAAGCAAATTACTTATTCTTCCCTTCTTATTCGAACCTTACCCTTCCCTTCCCTTCCCTTCTCCCCTTCTTCCCTTCTTATTAAGGTTCTTATTCGAACCTTACCTACTACACAGTACAAGACTAATTCCCCGATTCTAGTAGTACACTGTGCATCCTAGACTCACAGCTCAGATAAAAACTGACACACTTCGAATCTGACCCAAAAAATCAAAAACCCGTTCAATTGAGGAGGCGTGTCTTTAAATGCATTATGGTTGAGATCGCGAGACACACTCTTTCACCCCCAGTTAATTAAAACCAAATTTAGCCTTATATAAGCTTGGAACCTAATGAACTCTCTCGTTTACCAAACGCAAATTTCTCAAATGTAATTTTTTCACAACCAAAAGATCAACATTGAAACTTTAATGGCCAATTGGTAAAAATGGCTATTACAGGTTTTATAAGCTAGTTGCAGTGCTGGGAAGAAGCGCGCTACAAGCGTCGGCTGTAGCTTCGCTACTTTGAAAAAAGTAGCTTTAGCTGTAGCGCCCTAAAAGTAAAGTAGCCCTACATTTTTAGAGTAGATGTAGCAGATTATGTAGCTACTTGTTTCGCTACTTTTACAATCTTGATGTAACTATGTATACAAACTTTACTTCAATTAATAACAAACTGACCCGAGTACAAAAGTTTCGTTACTCACTGAAATCTTTAACTGCATTCATTTATATATTTATTAGTCAGCTGCTGCTGCTATTTTAGTTTTTATATTCAACTGTTTTTTTCAATCCACTGCCACCACCAGGCGCTTCAAACCAATGAGATATTTACCTTATAGCTTCAAACTCAAATATCATGACCCACCTTAGAAGAACTTCGACAGTGAGCAGCCTCGCATTTACGGGAGACTGTCACGTCATTTCTAACTAATAGCAATGAATACTTGAAGTTTAAGTATTCATTGCTAATAACCATGTTTTTCTCAATCAGCCAATACCTGATCGTCAATTCGGCAGTCACGGCGGATCACCCGCTCATGCTGTGGTCGCCCTCCTATCTCATCCAATATGGAGGAAGGAGGTGGGTTCAGTGGGTAGTCTCGTATTCCTGGGGTACTCTTCTCTCGAAGGAGTACCACAAATGCTATCTTCTCTTTCGCGGGAGCGGGGGTGTGCGAAAAAGCATTTTCACCTTCCAATAACAAAATAATAAAATAACCATAACATAACCTCAATCTCTGGTCTCTGACCTTATGCTTTTGCAAAGTTAAATACCCCGTTGCAAAAACCTGCATACTCAGCGAATTTTAAATGGTACTTCACTAAGTCATGAAGACACTTACCAACTTTCATCAAAACATTAATAAGCGAGATATGACATTTTATTTTGTCTGCATAGGAACAACACTATACGACTGAGTGTTTGCTGCATCAAGGACGACAAACATCTGGTTTGTATCAAATACCAATGGATCGACACTAGATGAAGCAACATACCAAGTTTTACCAAATTATGTTCATAAACAAGCAATATATCACCTGTTTCTTATTCTCCATAAAAATAACATTATAGCTGCTGAGTACGCAGGTTTGCTGCCATGGGGACCACAAAAAATGGGTTTTGTATGCAAATATCAATAAACCCCAACCATATGAAGCCACATACCAAGTTTCATTAATATATGTTCATTAATAAGCGAGATATAAAATTTTCTTATCTATCTATCTATAATATTAAAAAGAAGAGGTGGTTTCTGTCTGTCTGTCAGAAACTTACCAAGTTTACTAAGAATGCATAAATAAATAAGTGATACATAGGTTTTTATTTATTCTCCATAAGAATAATATTAGGGCTGAGTACGCAGGTTTGCTGCAACAAGAAATATAAGAAATCTGTTTTTATGCAATCTATCTATAATATTATAAAGAAGAGGTGGTTCCTGTCCGTCTGTCTGTCTGTCTGATGTTCTGGGTGAACGCAAAAACTACTGAACCGAACGGGCTGAAACTTTACACAAAGGTAGGTCTTGAACCCATGCAACACATAGGCCTAGACTCCTAGACGCATGCGCACTAGACTCCTTTGCTACCGCGCATCTGTCCCATTGGTTTTTCACTCGTGCAACGTACCGTACTTTACTATTTCCAGAATAATTAGTGTAATCTTAATTTATCATTAGTACGGTTATGGTGGCATAAATTAGGGTGAGAGGATCAACTTAAACAGTCAATACCCCTGTAGCAGCAAACCTGCACACTCAGCGAATTTCAAATGCATATATACGGATCTTAATACCACATAAAGCCTCAGACCATGTGTCATCAATATACATTCATAAGTAAATGATTGATGACATTTTAATTATTCTCCATAAGAATAACTTGGCGGCTGAGTGTATGCAGGTTTACTGAAACAAGGAACACAACAAATGGATTTTTATACAAATATCAATACAAGTCAACTGGGTAAAGCCAAGTACCAAGTTTTATTAATTTATGTTCGTAATTAAGGGAGACAACATTTTAATTACCCTCCATAAGAATAACATGGGGCTGAGTACGCAGGTTTGCTGCTACGGGAACTATTGGCAAAAAATTGTTTTTCGTGCAAATATCAATAGACCACAATGAATCAATATACCAAGTTTCGTCAGGATAAGTTGATAAATAAGCAAGATGTACATTTTCTTTTACTCTCCATAAGAATAACATTTTGGACAACATACTGTATTTAGCACTTTCAATATCTCTGTAACCAATTGACGTAGAGCAATGATCAAAACACCAAATTTTTTTAAGCTTAATTCAATAAAATTGGATTTACTCAAATAATAATAAAAAATAGTGCAAATAGTAAAAAAAACTCAAAAAAACCCATTTTTGGGGTACAAACACCCCAAAAATAACCCCTTTTAACCCCATCTAAATACCCTTTTAGATGGAGCGATCTGGCTGGTTTTCGAACTTAAAGTCATATATGTTGCTTTCCATGTTTGTGCAAAATTGCATCAAAATCGGACCATTTTTACGAGAGTTATCGCACCCACGGACACACGCATATGTATATATACATAGTTTTGAACGAATGGTGTTTTTGGCATCTGGGAGCCCCTAACGAAAAGTTATCATGGTCCTGACCCTAGGTATTACCAAGCCGACTACGGTAATAGCTTATTCCCTGTAGGGGAAATTCGCTAAAACTTGCAATAAAATACCATGTAAATGTAGGCTGCATTTACTAAACATAAATCTTACTTCACATGGTACTTCGTTTTCTGATTTTATTTTGCTTAGTATATTATGGGAAGTAAAATCAAAATTGACGATGACATTAGTAGATAAATAAGCTGGCCTTTTTGGAATACACTAAGCCCTAGACCATGACTGTCCAAGAACATTTTTTCAAACTTCTAAAGATAAATAAAATTGAATTGCGACCTAACTGTTTATAGAAATTTAACATGAAATATGAAGCTATATATCGAGGTTAATTCTTTTATAATTTGTACCCAGGCCAAGGCCATTATAGTTACTTAGGATTTGTGAGAATTTTCCAATAAATTATTGCAAAGACCAACGTTTTTCAATAGGCTACGACCTATGCTACAGTTATATATATACAAGTAGGCCCATGGGCCTAGTATTTGTAAATTTTGAAACCAGTCTGATTTAACTTAAGACTTTCCTAATTAACCTTTGTAACCTTTGTTCCATTTTCATGGTTTATTGAATATTTACCTAAATGATGTTATATGCTGTTTATTGCTGTTTATTGTTGTAAGCTGTTTATTGCTGTTGATCGCTTATGTATGAATCTTAATTCATTTCAACATATTATATTTTCTGTTACTAATCTGTTTACATTAACCATAGGTTTACAAATAAATGTTTTAACATTTTCATACAAAACTAAGACTAAAATACCCCCATCACAGCAAACCTGCGTACTCAGCGAATTTCCAATGCATATATATGTGACTCATTACTACATAGAGCTATTTACCAAGTTTCACAAAAATACATCCATAAATAAGTGATATATAGCATTTTATTTATTCTCCATAAGAATAACATTAGAGTTGAGGACGCAGGTTTGCTGCAACGAGGAAAATAAGTAATGTGTTTTTTTCAATTATCAATACAACTGAACCAGGTGAAGCTACATACCAAGTTCTCTTAATGTAGGTTCATAATTAAGGGAGATGTACAACTTTACTTATTCTCCATATGAATAACATGGGGGCCGAGTATGCAGGTTTGCTGCTACGTGGACTGTCAACAAAAAACTTGTTTTTTGTGGTAATATCAATATACCACAACTAGTTGAAGCCACATACCAAGTTTCATCAATATACATTCATAAATAATCGAGATATAGAATTTTATTTATTCTCCATAAGGATAACATTGGACAACGTACTGTGTTTAGCACTTTGAATATCTCTGCAACGGTTGAACGTAGAACAACGATTAAACACCAAAATGTTTGTTTTCTTGAGCTAAACACATTAATAAACAGAAATGTGAAGTTTTTAGTAAAACTATTTGAGAAAAATCTAAAAACCTTTTTCCCATAAGATTAATATGGGACACGTTTTTTTGGATTTTCTCCGCAACCACTTAACCTAGGTTAATGATTCAAAATACTAAATTATTTGTTTTTTAAGCTCTATAAAATGGCTATAACCAAAATTGAGTGTTTTAACATTTTGGGGTCAAATTTGCAAAAAACCGATTTATGGAAAATTGTAAACCCCCTTCCCATAGTGCGATCGATCTGGTTTTCGTACTTAAAGTCATAAATGCTACTCTCCACATTTGTGCCAAATTTCATCAAAATCGGGTGTTTCTTTCAAAAGTTATTGCGGTAACGGACACACACACATACACACACACACACACATATATATAAATTTGAACGAATAGTGTTTTTGGCATCTGGGGACCTCAAAACGAAAAGTTATCATGGTCTCGGGCTTAAGTATTACCATGCCACCTACGGTAATAGCTTCTTCCCTATAGGGGAAATTCGCTAAAACAACAAAATAAGGTATGTATTTGTGAAAATGCATGACTAAAAAATTAGATATGGGTGTATGGGACAATTAATACACCATTAAAGATTGTAAGGACCAGACTGCGAAAGTGCTAAAATTATAGCTTAGCTACTTTTTACCGGTAGCTGTAGCTAGCTAGGTACGGTACTTTAAAAATACCCCCGTAGCAGCAAACCTGCGAACTCAGCGAATTTCCAATGACAAAACACAAACAAAGGTTAGGTTGTTTTGTGTTGATATGTATCTTAATACCACATAAAGCCACGTACCAAGTTTCATCAATATACATTCATAAATAAACGATTATGATATTTTAATTATTCTCCATAAGAATAACATGGCGACTGAGTATGCAGGTTTGCTACGTTCCCAACGCAGTGTTATTTTGTCCCAGCTAACATCAGTGGAGAAGGGGGGGGTTCAATTTAAGCAACATTTCTAAGAATCCAGATCAAGTTGAAACAAGCTACCCTACTAATGGAGGCTGGCATAAATGTCCGACTTTAAGGGCGCCACCTTGTTGATAGGAACTCTTCTATGGAGACAGTAACAAGGAATCTGTTCTTCCCCCAAACCGTGGAACCCCACTTGTAAGGCAGATTGTCAACCAAAATGAAATAAAATTACCTATGTTTTCTTGCATGGGTCAATAGGCCGATTTACCACCTTAAAATTCAAACCATGTATCACAGATTTATCATAAGTTGAAAATCAATTAAATCGCAAAGCTGGCAAATGGATCTTAAAACTAATATAATATACACAGGTATCAACAACAACAGCAGGTAACAGTTGTCCAATTTACCGACAAAGGTGTTGCACCAGAAATATAAATTAATTTATCTGAACTGTGAAACCCGTTTACTTCAACTTTTAATAACAAAGCATTTCTAAACTTCAGTGAAAATTCTTAAGTATTGAGCAAGTAGAACTTTATCAAAATACTCTAAGTTAGGCACAAGTACTATTTTCCAATTTAAATTTAAGAAATATTTATGTTAAGTTTGACGTATAAATTACAACCAAGTACCAATATCAGTTAAAAGCTACTTCTCAAACTTAGTATTGAATGGGTTTGTAATGAACCCTAAAGAATGTAGGATGACTCAAGTAATTACAGATATTGCATCAAGACTCATTTAATGGAACAATTATTGGCATCACAAGTTGAGTCAGGAACAAAGTTATCATTTCTCAAGATAAATCATCTGATAAACCTTTAAACTTCCCATTTACAGTTCAATATATACTAAAGCAGTTTAATAATACAGCAAGAGCAGTTAAGATATATGCAATATATAATATTCTAAAGTTGGTAACTGCTCGTATTTTATCACCTAACCTAGTCTGCAGACTCTCTCCAAAGTACTACTTCAATTGCTTTGTACGCAAGGTGGCCACCAAACACTTAAACTACAAAGAAATATACACATAAATAAACCCTTATTTAACATACAACCTTAAACTAATATTGACAAAGAAGAGTTCACGATGGCGTTGAAGCTCACTGCACCACACACTATCGTTCCTCGATGCAATGTCCAAGTCCTCCGGGGTCACTGTACAAAATATTCCACGCCAAAGTTCCAAATAATAATAATAAAAGATGAAGGACTTATCGAGTCGACGACCAGTAGCTCCAATAGCACCCTGGGAGGTTGCCAGTCCTGTAGGGCAATGGGTCCCTTGGTCCCGGGTTGAAGGCGTCACAAGTCGAGGTAGGCGAATGCAGGTTCAATCCAACGCCCAGTTGTCATTGATGCTGGTATACCCAGGTCCTCAGCAGTAGGCCCCAGAAGAAAAACCCTAGAAAATCCCTACATAAATAGTATGGCTTCAAAACCAAAATATTCACAAGTAAAAATTCATTAATAAATTAATTTATGTAATTTTAATATTTCATGATTTATAACAAATAAAATTTGAAGGCCTAAATGTATTTACAATTATTCTAAAATCTTTATTTAGTTTTCCTGAAGACAAAGTAATATATTATCAACTGCATCAGATTCCAAAATTGAATTGAGAAAGCAAGATAACACATGGCCCTCAACAATATAATCACAATGGTCATCAACTATCTTATCAAATGCCAGAGAATACTGTTGTGCTGTACAATTAATCTGTAGCCCTGCTACAGTATATCAGTCATAGAATTTACAACAATTTTCTAAAATTGTTTACATGGCCAATCATTAAACACATAATAATTAGATACTAACTAAACAAATCACACTGGACATTTAACAGCTAACACATGAAATATAAGGCATCATATAGATTTGAAATAATAAAATATTAATTTCCATTCCCTATGAAATATGCACAATAATTGTTGTAACTGCCATTATTGTACATTGATGAACTACAGAGGAAGCTCTGATTTTTTTGTTAACCTCAAGTCAGACAATTAATTGAAGCTGACCTAACATTAAATTTTTAGCTTTCATAATAGTATAACTCAAAGAAATAGATATTCAGGGATATCACCACAATGACAGGAGATTAGTTATTGATCACATCTGCTCCACAAAACAGTAATATTCTCGAGGGACATTTTATACTTAATAAAAAACATTAATACATTTCTTAAAGTTATTTTGAGTTCTAACTTCCAAGTCAAGTGAAAGCATCTATTTTAACTGTACAGTATAAAACAAAACTATTTTAAAGCACACTAATGACAATAAAAATGATAATTTAATAATTTGTTTACCTATAATTAATTGTTATTTTTCCAAATTAGCTATTCCTACATTAAACAAAATAAAGGGTTTTTATTCCTATTAATTTATCAAATCGGCAGACTTCCAAACACAAAATTAACTAGCCTAAACGTGTTTTGCAAAATTGTTGAAGCATGAAATAATATTTTTATCTTGAAATAAGCAACAAAATATTTCAAGTTTTAGAAGTTCATTTGATTTTCTTTACAACATTAAATACACTTATATTTACACATAGTTAACGAAAATAATATTTACACCTACATATTTAAATATTTAAGTAGTCTACAATTATCTACATGAAAGATCCAGTTTGCAGGAATAAGCATACATGGCTTGGTTTCTGATTCTACAAATTTCGCTAACCACCAGTTATAACAGGTCAACCTTACTTGAAATTAATAAGACAATATTTGATTTTAAAACTATTTAATTTCCAGAACCCTGGCTTTATATGAAATCTACTAAATTATATTTAGATTTTTACCTTAAAGCACATTTTATTTCTTGATCCATGCAGGAAAAATCACAAGTTTAAGCCTTATGTCAAGTTTTACAGATTATAGAATTTAATTTAATTTTCCTTTGACTTCAAATGTTTGAAACAAATTATTAACAATTTATTAATCTGCCTTACCTCTTCGCACTTTGCAAAATCCTCATACGAGAGCAGAGGGTCTTCAGCAGCAGATCCAGGCACAACTTTTCACGTCTGAGGTCCAGGTCTCAATAATCGAAGTCTCCAATGCTTCAGTCACCTTTGAACTCTCGGCCGGTATCAGCGTGAACGGCCGCGTTACACATCGCCAATTAGTCACGTAGACCACCTTTCTGCGGCCACAGCATAGGCTTAGGTATTTTGACAACGCCTGCGACTCTGGCAAGGCAATACGCGCTACGCCAATGCTTCCCATTTAGCTCGGCCGGGCAGGGCGCGCATCCCTCCCGTAAAATTCTGTTAAGTTGATCAGGCTTAACTGCCGATTAGTATTATGGCAAGTTGACGTTACAGGTTTGCTGAAGCAAGAAACATAAAACATGGGGTTTTATACAAATATAAATATAACTCAAGTAGGTAAAGCCACATACCAAATTGTATTAATTTATGTTCATAATTAAGGGAGATAACACGTTACTTATTCTCCATAATAACATGGGGCTGAGTACGCAGGTTTGCTGTTACGGGAACTATCGGCCGAAAAATGTTTTATAGTGCAAATATCAATAGACCACAACGATATGAAGCAATATACCAAGTTTCATCAAGATAAGTTGATAAATAAGCGAGATATACAATTTTTCACATTCTCCATAAGAATAACATTGGACAACGTACTGTGTTTAGAACTTTCAATATCTCTGTAACCAATTGACGTAGAGAAATGATAAATACCCCCGTCGCAGCAAACCTGCGTACTCAGCGAATTTCCAATGCAAAATATAAGTCTTAATACCACATAAAGCCGCATACCAAGTTTCATAAAAATATTTTCAAAAATAAGCGATATATCAAATTTGAATTATTCTCCATAACAATAACATTGGGGATGAGTACGCAGGTTTGCTGCTACAAAAAACAACAAATATAGGGTTTCTTGTAAATATCAATATTACTCAACTAGGTGAAGCCACATACCAAGTTTCATCAATATAAATTCATAAATAAGCGATATATGTCATTTTGATTATTCTCCATAAGAATAACATGGGGGATGAGTACGCAGGTTGATGCAATAAGGAACACAAAAAATGGGTTTTTATGCAAATATCAATAGAAATCAACTAGGTGAACCAACATTCCAAGTTTTATTAATTTATTTTCATAATTAAGGG
This sequence comes from Allygus modestus, assembly GCA_963675035.1. Taxonomy (NCBI): domain Eukaryota; kingdom Metazoa; phylum Arthropoda; class Insecta; order Hemiptera; family Cicadellidae; genus Allygus; species Allygus modestus. Next base: position 42,230,218 of record OY776116.1, read on the forward strand.
ATACATTACATTTTACTTATTCTCCATAAGAATAACATAGGGGCTGAGGACGCAGGTTTGCTGCTACGGGAATTATTGGTAAAATTCGGGTTTTTTGTGAAAATAACAATACACAGCAACCAGATGAAACCATATACCAAGTTTTGTTAGAATACGTTCATAAATAAGCGAGCTATAATTTTTTTCTTATCCTCCATAAGAATAGCATTGGACAACGTACTGTGTTTAGCACTTTCAATATCTCTGTAACCATTTGACGTAGAGAAATGATCAAAACACCAAATTGTGCGTCTTTTTAAGCTGATTCCAATGGAAGAAACTAACATTTGATTTTTTCAAAAATTATATGTAGAAAACTCAAAAAACCCATTTTTTGGGTACAAAACCCCCCCAAAATACCCCTTTGGATAGTCTGATCTGTCTGGTTTTCGAACTTAAAGTCATAAATGCTGCTTTACACGCTTATACCAAATTTCGTCAAAATCGGATTATTTTTACGAGAGTTATCGCACCCACGGACACACATATATATATATATATATATATATATATATATATATATATATATACAGTTTCGAACGAATGGTGTTTTTGGGGTCTGGGGACCTCAAAATGAAAAGTTATCATGGTCCCGGGCCTAGGTCTTACCATGCCGACTACGGTAATAGCTTCTTCCCTATAGGGGAAATTCGCTAAAACACCTAATTGTTCGTCTTTTTAAGCCGCATACAATGGTGGAAAGTAAAATTTTATTTACTGAAAAAATTATATGTAAAAAAACCAAAAAAAAAAACATTTTTGGGGTACAACCATAGACTAACTACAGTAGTTAGTCTATGGTACAACCCCCCCAAAATGCCTCTTTGGATAGAGCAATCTGGTTGATTTTCAAACTTAAAGTCATAAATGTTGCTTTACATGTTTGTACCAAATTTCATCAAAATCGGACCATTTTTGCGAGAGTTATTGCACCCACGAACAAATCATATATATATATATATATATATATCATATCATATATATACATTATACATATATATGAATTTGAACAAATGGTGTTTTTGGCATCTGGAGGCCTCAAAACAAAAAGTTATCATGGTCCCGTGCCTAGGTCTTACCATCCCACCTACGGTAATAGCTGCTTCCCTATAGGGGAAATTCGCTGAAAGGGAAAATTTGAGGAAATATTAAACATTAATATGGGGAATAGACTAGAAGAGATGTCCTAACAATTTGCCGTTAAACAATAATGTTAATAGTTTTTTCAATGTTTCTTATCGTGGTAATATTATTATAGGCCTAATATCCAAAATAGAGCTCATAATGTCCAAATAGCCCAGTTTCTCAAAAGTACATTATTATGTATGAAAATCAAACGTTACAACAGTTACATTTCGTTTGTTGGCTAACCTGATTCCAGGCAATTGTTTGTTTTGATTTTTTGCTAACCTGTTTCCTTTATTACGATAACAGGATAAAGATGTTTATATTATTTCAAACTAAATTATGAAACTGAAAGTATGAGTTATAATAAATCGGGTGTGGTTGTTTATTTCTTCAGTTTGTTGAAACTAGGTTATTTTTAAACGTATTATAAGAAGTTTTAGTTTTTAAAACGGATTCTCTTGTTAGCTTTAATACATTCCTTTTTAGAAGCGTTTGCTGTTTTGTAACCTTAAGCATAGGTCTAGGTTATTCTTAACAACAGTTATTAGTATTTTTACGTAAGTTAGTGATTGCATAGGACTCTATTAGTTGAAAATGGAACAGAATTTTGAAGATATTTCATCTGTCAATATAATAATGGCAAGTGAAATTCATTTCCTACTAAATAATTTTGTTTATACTTAGGCCTAACCTGTTGATGATTAGATGAGCTATAACTTACCAAATTACCGTTTTGACAAGTTATACATGTTTGATAAAGTCTTAAACTGTATCCTGGGCCTAGATACGTAACTCCTCATTTATTGACGAGAGGTGTGGACCTTAAAATAATGTAGGTCTGGAAAAAAGCTGCAATAATGAGTGACCAAACTGACCAAACCAAACTTTAACAGTATGAGCATGTTGATGATTGATTAGCAAAATCAACATATTGACACAGAGATGTATTCTTCCTTTAAACATTTTTATTTAGGGTAGACTTTCATAAGCGGATCGATATAAAAAACTTAATGAAATTGTTCGATACCGTTTATCGGGTCAATATTGTTATCGATTGCAACATATTTTATTGTTCGTATGTTAGTTATTACCTCATATGTTTGTTTTTCAATTAAACTAAAAATAAAGATGAAACAAACAATCATGACAATGAAATATATGACATGATAATGTTGTTCCTAGCAATACATGTTCAAGTAACTTAATAGTGGAATCAAAGTTTGCTATCTAGACAAATTTCAAGACACCTAAACTGAAATATAACAAAACCGAATAAGATAAATAATCGTTACATCGTACTAAACAATTTCATTCAGTTTTTTATTTCGTTCCGCTTATGAAAGTCTACCCATTATTTATAAATTTATATCTGTATATAATGTGTGGCCTATGCTAATCCATTTTCAAATTGGATAACATACTGGTTTTAATTATTACCGGTACTTACAATTTTCTATGAATGAAGTTAGTTGTTGGCATTACATGGTAACACATGGTATAGGTACCACATTAAAGTTCCTATAAAGTGAGAATGTGTCCCATATAAATAACTCTACCGGTCATATTATTTCTGTTTGAGAAATACAACATCCTAAATCTAACTCGCATCGTCAAGGTCAATACTCAACCATTTGCAACAATATATTAAGCTAACAGGTTTCTCAAACTCTTAAGCTGAAAGGACAACCGATGATGATTGAAACCTGTTGTTTATTGGCCTATTTGAAATCCTTTCTAACAATTTTGTAGACCTCGTGCGGATTTTTGTGAAGCCTGGGTGTTATTAGTGAAAGTGGTTTATACCGGTATTTTTAGGGTGGGGGTGAGCGATTGACATCTGTTATAAGTCTGTTGACTAAAAATCGCTTGTGAGAATCATCTGTTACGTGCAAAACCAAAAACATTGCAACCCCGAAGTGATTTTTTATGCAAAGAACTTAGGTTAAGATTGTCCCATTCGAACGAATCATTCGGCGATGGTGCACTACTGGTACCAACAAAGTTTGTGCAGCTCCCACACTTCTCGAGAATACTCCGAACATTCGGAGTTCAGCCGAATGTTCGGGCATATTCGCGAGAAGTGTGGGACAGCCTTTATTGATTAACACAAATTATTTTCATTTGCCTTCAACCTCGCGAGTGAGCTGCGCCCATTTTTTTAAACATTAGTTTTATAGGGAAAAATATTGAAATAACAAATAAACAATCAGCATTAGCAAATAAACTTTTTTAAGAGTAAAAAATAGCTGATCGTACAAGAACAAATATTCCAACTATACTGCCTACAACAGTGAAACAGTTCAACGGCTTGTGTTCATGATTCCATTTTAAAAGAAACTTAAGAAGCCTAATGTAAACATTTAGAATTTTTTAAGACATAATTTAAAATAAAACACTCAAAAACATAAAGAGTATATTATTGTCGATTATGGTTTAAATACCATCCCTGTGTTTATAAGGACTATCCTAAAAACTGAATTACTATACTTTCACCTAGTAAAATATGTTTAATATACAGAGTAGCCAAATGTTTTCCGCAGGAATAATATTATGACATATGGAAGTATGCACTTCCTTCCAATGCTGATCCCCACTCTTCTGCTGGCACCCCCTACTCAGGCTTCACGAAGATCCGCACAAGGTCTAAAATAGTTAATAGTTGAGTGTAAAACATAATATTAACTACTAGCCTAACCTTTGTAATATTGACTTGATAACTAATTTGAAGTTAAAATAGTTTGTGAGTATGTATGACGATGCCAGCATTGCTGGAAAAAGGCCTCACAAAATATTAAAACTATTAAATATTGGTTAATGTTTGAATGCAAACCAACCTAACCGCCTGGTCATGCTGTTTAGCATTATCACTGATTAAATACTGTTTCCTAGTTTCTGTATACAAATACTGAAAGCATAATTTCCTGATGTGTTAAAACAGCCTAAAAAATATATAAAACAACAAAAAATATATTTATCAAAAAATTTATCCTTTGGAAGGAACTTAAAAGGAATTTACTGGTTTGATCCCAATGATTATCTTCTTATCACAACTCAAATTGATTTATTGTAAACTTATTCATCCTTGGCAGGAAGATGCAGTGTCTTCTCTGACGACTGTGTGCGGGAATCTGAGAGGACTTCTGGGAGATCTCTCACAACCCCCAGACTGTTGCAACCTCACCCCTGATCTCCAAAGACTAACCCATAGTGTCAAGACTCTGCGGTCACACATAGAGTATCTTGTTGGCCCTTTCATTAGTACAAAGAAGAAAGGTAACCTAAGCATAATTTTATCAAGATTGACAATAGCCTTTATAGTAGTAATATTGTTTATTCCATGACCATGCAAGTGAAAAATTATCACAATTTACAGCAAAATATTAAGTTATAGTATGGGGAAATATTTTAACCAGGTAAGGTAGGCCTGAGTCATATCTTCCCGTATATGTCCCTCTATTTTTAGACACTTGTGAGGGCCAAAATTGCACAAGATAGAACTACAACCTCAAATGTAATACTTCCCCAAATAACTAAACCAAAAATTGTGGTTGTTGCTTTTGAGTTTATAATTGTATCCACAACTTGATCTAATTAGTTGCATTAGTATTACCTTATTAGGATGAGATTCTGATTTTCCATTCTTCATTAAAATTTACAATATAATCAAGAAGAGTAATTGTAATAATTTTAACAAATAAAGCCAAATCTATAAAGTATTAATAAATATTTGTTTTCTGCTGTGCTATTCACAAAGCGTACATGCAGTAAATAAATATGTAACATTATCCCTTAGCATCTTTGGTGCTTATAATCTTTTAATCTTTATCTCTGTGTGAGATGCTGATACAACTTGGGTGATTTTTGAGGTGTATATAAACGAATGACGAGGGTAGATTGGGTGAGGTGCCTTGTTTAACTTTGTTACTGTCTAAGTTCGGCTAAGATTGGACTGATTCTTTAGCCAGAATCATTAATTAATAGCCAAATGACCTCGTATTTTGTCGCTTAATGGCACAAGGTCAAACAACATAATCCTCTTAGTGATTTCCGCACGAGTTGTATGTCTCTTGTTGCAGAGATGTCGTCGGTGCTGGAGGAGCTGGAGGCGATTCGCACCAGGTACCACAACCTGCAGCGGGAGTGGGACAGCCAGCAGGAGCACCTGGGCCGCGTGCAGGGCGAGATGTTCCGAATGCGGGCGCAGCTCAAGAGCCAGAGTAGCTTCTGCGCCAGCATGGGCGCCATCATGGGCAGTCTCATGTGGAAGACGACCAGGCTGCCCAACGTGGTGGATGTGCTGCTCAGTACGGTTAGTGTCAGCGATGTTGTATGAGCAGTTGGGAAAATGGGAAAGGTCGAAAGAGAAGACCATTAATTATAATTTTCTTATCGTATTATATTTAATAATGGGGAGATCAAGCCATCCTCGATAATATTTGAGTTTCATGGGTGAAAAAGCTTAAATAGATCAATTATTTTTGTGTAATCAATTAATTTATAAAAAATTGTCTAATGCCATTGTCAATGTTAGGTACATTACAAAGACATACACCATTCATGGGACAATCAGCCATTCAGAAAAAGAACTACCGAAGTAGTTAATGGCACCTTCTTCTAACTGGGGGGCTGCGCCCCCCAACCCTCCTCGCTATTATTGTACTTTTTTGATATTGTTAAAATGTAGATAAATACAGAACTGGAAGAACAACAATCTTGGATTGGTCAATCAAACTAAGTGATTCAGGTTTACAGTCACTCCAGGTTTTATTATAACCCAATGTCCCTTCAAGTAGACCATTCTATATGCAATCTTCATTCAATGCTTTAGTCACTAATCTCAGAAAATATCATAAAGATGTTTGAGTATTACTTTGATAGCTCACTGTTTGATTATAACATTTGATTTCCCTGAGGATGAGACCTGTCTCCTTGAAAAAGAACGAGAATCTTTGACATAAAACAAATTCAGTGACATTAGGACAGAAGAACGTCTGTCAGACCAGCTAGTAGTACTCAACCCGAACGCTGACCCAAGGATCATCTTTCCTCCACAAATTTAACATGGCAACTTTTAAAACCCGTGAGGCAGCTCTAAGGTTGGGGTTAAAAAAACTAAAAAAGGGCTAAACTAAAATACCCCCGTCGCAGCAAACCTGCGTACTCAGCGAATTTCCAATGCATAATATATGTCTTAATACCATATAAAGCCGCATACCAAGTTTCATAAAAATATTTTCATATATAAGCGATATATACAATTTCAATTATTCTCCATAAGAATAGCATTGGTGATGAGTACATAGGTTTGCTGAAACAAGGAAAACAAACAATTGGTTTTTATGCAAATATAAATATAATTTAACTAGGTGAAGCCACATACCAAGTTTAATCAATATTCAATCATAAGTAAGCACTATATCACATTTTAATTATTCTCCATAAGAATAACATGGGAGATGAGTAAGCAGGTTTGCTGCAACAAGGAACTAAAAAAATGGGGTTTTATGCAAATATCAATATAACTCAACAAGGTGAAGCCACATACCAAGTTTTATTAATTTATGTTCATAATTAAGGGAGTCATTACATTTTACTTATTCTCCATAAGAATAACATGGGGGCTGAGTACGCAGGTTCGCTGCTACGGGGATAATCAAGAAAAAATCAATTTTTTGTGCAAATATCAATATACCAGTACTACGTGACCCCACGTGCCAAGTTTCATCAATATACATTCATTAATAATGGAGATATCAAATTTTATTTATTCTCCATAAGGATAACATTAGCCAACGTACTGTGTTTAGCGCTTTGAATATCTCTGCAACGGTTGGACGTAGAATCACAATTTAAACACCAAAATGATTGTTTTGTGGAGCTGAGTTGATTGGTAAAAGCAAATGTGAAATTTACATTAAAATTAACTTGGGAAAAGCCAAAAACCTTTTTTCCATAAGATTAACATAGGAGATTTTATGAGCAGGTTTTTTTGGATTTTCTCCGCAACCACTTAACCTAGCTTAATAATTAAAAATGCCATATTATTTTTTTTTTAAGCTCTATAACATGGTCTAAACCAAAATTAAGTGTTTTAACAATTTTAGGATAAAAAATGCAAAAAACTTATTTTTGGAAAATTTAAAACCCCCATAAACCCCCCTTCCCATGGCCCGATTTTTCTGGTTTTCGAACTTAAAGTCAAAAATGTCACTTTACACATTTGAGCCAAATTTCATCGAAATCGGACGTTTCTTACTCAAGTTATCGCATTCACGGACACATATATAGATATATATATATATATATATAGATATATATATATATACATATATATAAATGTGAACGAATAGTGTTTTAGTCATCTGGGGACCTAAAAAAAAATTTGTCATGGTCTCGGGCTTAAATCTTACCATGAGACCTACGGTAATAGCTTCTTCCCTGTAGGGGAAATTCGCTAAAAGGTGTAAATAATAACATAGAAAATTTGTCGGGGTGGGGAAAATGGTCCCTGGCTGTTGTACATGGATACCCCATCTGTTGAGTTGGCCAGTTGGAGGGCAGAGTGGGCCTGTTTGAGCCTGATGACAGCTGTCACAGGACCACGGGAGTTGGTACTCTGAAAGGCCAATTTGGCTGCCTGTCCCATCCCATCCTATCCTTTCCTGCTATATCCTAACTTTCCGGTAACCTGCGCAAAATTTCCGCTTGTGGAAGACGTGCCTATAGCAGCTATGCTAGGGTTTCCTAATCCAGCAACAATGAATAGATAATTTTCGGAATGTGTTTCCATCCAACCCTAGAGGGGGAGGTGGAGTTCTTAAAACCATTGGGTGTACCTAGCAAATTAGATTAAAGTGATTGCATTTATTGTGACAGTGAGGTTAAAAAATGGGAAACCCCGCAACTGCCAGTACGGCGAGAAAATCCACTAGAAGTGCTACTGCTAAGGTGCTCTGGTCGTAAGTTGTAAACAAACTAACAGATGTAATGCCGATTTCCAAAAAATGCCACTTTATCCCACGATGCCATTTTATCCCACAAGCAGTCAAAATATCCCATATTTGGGATAAAAATCCCTCAAGTGAAACACAGATAAATCCCAGCTGACATTTTAAAGACAACCATAGTCAATAGCTTACTACGAAAACCAATTCAGCTACTTTGGTATTATACGGATGCCACCCTTATACAGCGCGCTGCGGCAGTTATGTTAGGATGGGTTATCATAAAAATGATTGTAGGACTTTCCTTGTTTCGTTACAAATCGAATGATACCTGATGAGTCATACTTCCGGCCGCCAAACCCCCTCCAAATAGGCCAAGGTCAGGTCGTTGACCGGAGCGTGCGCATCACCTGTCACCGCCTGTATCTGGGTCAGTGTCATGAGTGATTTATTGCCGTGCACTACGTTACATTTGTTTTCATAATGAGTGACGTTCTTTTGGTGTGGGATTTACCTCGAAATGAAGAGGAAACCGTACGTATTTTTATGATAACCCATCCTAACATAACTGCCGCAGCGCGCTTTATATTTGGCGGAGTACATGCGGCGATCGGGTGTGGCTGCTAGCGGCCCTAGTGTGTCCTAGCGGACATCGCTGCCTTTTGGGAGGCACAACACAAAGACCGCTCATCAGAATAATGTAAAATTTGTACAGTAATTCAATAAAAGTACGTTTTTTCGAATTATGTAGTTATCCTTGGTATCCGGTAAAAATTTAACCTCCAAAATATTGGCATCCGTATAATACCAAAGTACCCCAATTCAACTACTAAATATCAAACATTAAAATTATTTTTAATAATTAATAATAATCCAAAATAAAATACAAATGCTGTGTTAAAACATCCCTTAGGAATCCCAAGTGACTCCTTCAAAATTTCATTAAGAAATGTTTTATAGCTATGTAGTATTTCAATAACACGCCCACACACCCACACTCACAAGGCCACTGAAACTTCTTCATCAATCCAGTGCTTCACTTCGTTGATAAATTATTTCTCAATGTACCTTCGTGCATTGTTTTTAAATAAATACACATATTGGAATAATTTTATATTCAATGACAGAAAAAATTATCATATCCGTCTTACAACTTAACGATACGTTGTGTGTGCAGAACCGAGTGAGCGAGTTTCTCTGCATCGTGAGCGGCTCGCTGGAGTCGTTCATGGAGACTTATACACTGACACTGCCCGATGTTAGCACCAGTGAGATGCAGTTCATCCTCTCGCTGGTCGGTATAGTGGCCAATATGGCCGCCACACCTGACGGACGGCAGTTCCTGGTCACGGACCCCAACGGCAAGGAACTGATCGGCCAGATGATCACCACCCTGCTCAGCATCCACGACGAGACTGGGGATTGCCTCAAGAGGTAAAGTAAGCTCCACAGTTTGTCATTGCGATATTTGTAACTCCGTTTGGACTTTTGGTAATGTAAAAGCCCCGAATGTAAAATTAAAATTATTAAATTATATAACGGAAAAAGCCAAACATTTGTAGCCCACCCTCATCATTCTAGCCCAAATACTTTTCAAGTTATTAAAGAACACATAAATTGACTAAACACAATACCTTGTCTCATGGGGATTTTACATTGGAAAAGGCTGTTTTTCATATCTTGATATGGCATTATCACCCCTAATACTCCCATACCAACTTTTGATCATGATGGGACCTCCTCCTAATCTTAAAATACACAACATGTTCATCCCAATATTGCATTTTAAAATAACCAAAACTTGCATCAGAACAGCCAAAAATCAAGTGTTTTCCATTTTCCTAAAAATGGCACCAGTGTTTGTTAGTGAATTTCCTATGGAAAGTGAACTATTAGCATGACCCGCACGGTGAAACTTAAGCCCGTGACCACCACAGAAGTTCCTAACGTGACCCCCTGAACACGTTTTGGGGGGTCGTTCAAAATTGTATATATATATGTGTGTGTGTTTGCACTCTAGCGGTCAAATTTTTCTCCGATTTACTTAAAATTTGGTAGGGACGTTCCTTTTTATAATCAGTTGGACAAGTTTGTTGGGCAAAACAATCGGAAAACTCTAAACCCCTTTTTTGGCGATTAATCTTTTAAATTTCGAGTTTTTGGGCCGAAAAAGGGTCGGAAAAGCCCCGGATGTAAATTTAATCCATGTAAAAAGATGGGAATTAATGAAGCAAAAGTTTTAAGCCCTCTCTCGTCATTCTAGTACAAATATTTACGGAGTTATTAAAGTAAATGTGTATTGACTAAACACAGTACGTTGTCTAATGGGGGGTTTACATTAGAAAAGCCTGTTATTCATTTGCTGTTGTACTTTTCTCATCCTCAACAACCTCACACCTACTTTCAAACCTGACTGGATCCTCTCTTAACCTTATAATGTGCAAAATCGTGTTCCCAGCATTGCAGATAAATAAAACCAGGAGCATCAGAACAGCCAAAAATTCTATAAAATTTCAGATTTCAATAAAAATTGGAATACATTTGTTTACACTGATTTTGAGTTTTAAAAGTTTTTTTATGTGGAAATTCACTTCCCTCATGTCAGCGTGCTGCGTGCGAACTCGTTATTAGAATTTTTTAAAGTTTTTAATGTGGGAATTCACTTCTATAACTTCAGCGTGCTGCGTGAAAACTCGCTGTTTTCTTGCTTGTTTTCTTGATTTCCGGTAGACGTCAACTGGAAAAAGGATTATTTTCTTAGAAGACAGGAACTTTAAGATTAAAAAATTAATACTGCTAAATCCAAGTGGACCCCTGATCTATGACATTTTCTTCTGCCAGGGTGGTACTCATGAGCCTGTACAACTTGAGCATCAACCAGCTGGGGCTCGTGATGCTGTTCGAACACACCCCATTGTTTGGCGAGTTGGCCAAAGACATACAGAGTGACTCCAACCCGGAGCTGCGGCTCTTGTCGCTGCGGTTGCTGCAGTCGCTCACCATGCAGATACCTTCTGCCAAGGCGTTCGAGGACATTTATCAAACGGTGAGTCGGCAGTAATAAGTGTAAATAAAGTGAAGAATAACTTGTAGTTGATAATTAATGAAGATTCTGAGTTGGAAAAGAGCTTGATTAAATAAATCAAAGGTATGGTCTCAACATTTTGATCTTGCAACCATAAAAAACTTGAGAATAAGCAGAAGAAATTTATCCAATTTAATACTGTCTAACAATATTATTTGACAACTACACAATTTAATATCTAATTGAATTTGTTTTTGAAATATTAGAGTCAAATACATAGTTTACATATGACATTTCTTGAATTAATATAATATTTTTTCACTGTCATGATTTTCTACAGCTCATAACTTTAGCCAAATAACTAAAATATAGGCCTAAGTACAGTGCTGCAGACTAAAACTGCACTGATTTTGCAGACTGGGCACTTCTCTTATGCTAAAGTATACCATCTATAAGCGGAAAGTAAGCAAATGTTGCCATATCCCTTGAATTCATGGTTTTTCACCAAAAATATGTTTATCACTGGAATTTTTAAACTGATTGTTGGATACATATTTCAGTTAGACAAAAACATTTTTTAAATACGGATGCCCAGCAGATTGTTGGCCATTGTTGAGGAAGTCGAAATAAATAATACGCATAAATGATTACCAAACTCATGATACAAAAAGATAAACTTATATTTTTAAATAAAAGTATAACAATGTCTGTTATTGTGCATGTGTGTATAAAACACTTAAAACATATGCTGTGGTTTGCAAAAGTGCATAACAATAGACACTGTCTTAATTTTATCCTTATGTCATATTATGATAGTTTTGTCAGATATACAATTCAAAAGAAAACTAAAAGGAATAAGAAAAAACACAAAACACCCTTGAAGACTAAAATAAATTATGGTTTTTGAGTTAATTTTATCAAAAAACAACTGGTACCCAAGACGAGTTCATGTGGTCTTTCTCAATTCCCGTTTCTTTTCCTGTTGTTAAAATATTTTTACTAAGGAAACACAAATAAAATCCATACACTATAAGGTTAACACTAATAATTTCAAAGTTCAGAAGGACAGAGCCCCAAGGTTTAGGACTTGATTAATGACTTGAAACCTTCCTAGAGTTAACCTGTCTGTGTGCATAACAATAGACACTGTCTTAATTTTATCCTTATGTCATATTATGATAGTTTTGTCAGATATACAATTCAAAAGAAAACTAAAAGGATTAAGAAAAAACACAAAACACCCTTGAAGACTAAAATAAATTATGGTTTTTGAGTTAATTTTATCAAAAAACAACTGGTACCCAAGACGAGTTCATGTGGTCTTTCTCAATTCCCGTTTCTTTTCCTGTTGTTAAAATATTTTTACTAAGGAAACACAAATAAAATCCATACACTATAAGGTTAACACTAATAATTTCAAAGTTCAGAAGGACAGAGCCCCAAGGTTTAGGACTTTGATTAATGACTTGAAACCTTCCTAGAGTTAACCTGTCTTGTCATGCAACGATTTATTGTAATTGAATGAATTATATAGAAACAAACAACGGACAGATATACATTCATTTAACCTGATTATTTTACTGCAGTTACGTCTTGATAAAATAAAGAGCAATACCAAATTAGAAATCAAAAGTTTCAGATTTATAAAATATTTGGTTGAGAAAAGGAAATGGGGCTACAAAGGAAAAAGAACATTTTAGTACCTATCATTATTGGAACTATTTTACTGTAAACGATGTACTTAACTGTAAAGTCTAGGTTGACTTTTGATTGTGGCTACGTACACGTCCGACATGAGCCTCTACCATTGAATTGAAAATGACTTTATTCATAAAGTACACATTGTATACATTGAATGGTGTCAGGCAACTAAACTAAGGATAATGCTTCTTAACAAACACAATTGAATACTAAACTATTATAACTCTTCAAAATTGTACAATGTTTTACTAGTTAAAAACTAGGGATAACGCTGCTTGATTACACAAATGAATACTAAAGTATTATAAATCTTCAAAATTGTACAATGTTTTACTAGTTAAAAATTCTTTTAATCTTCCCTTCAACTTTTTAAATTCATCAATAGTCCTCAATCCAGCCGGCAGTCTGTCCATAAATTTGCTTCCTGCACAACCTGCCTTTTTATAAAAAACTCTAATTTATGGGGATCAATGGCAATTTTATTCCTGAATCTGGTGAGATAATTGTGTTTATCTCCCAGCCTAGCATTTGTTAGCATGTTAGCATTTGAGAGTTTTTGCATGTAACATCGTATGGTATACATAAAGACTGTAAACCGTCATTGGTGGAAAGTGATCTCAAACAGAAGTGTCCCTGTTTAAGTTTAATAGAAGTCATAGCACACTTTTTTGGTGGAGTATAAGTATTCTGTCTAAGTTATGCTTTGATGTACTACCATATAAACTTATCCCAAACGCTATGGATGATTAAATGAGGGCAAAATACATAATTTTTAATGTATCTAGAGCAAAATTTTTACATTCTGTAGATAGCGTACAATCCCAAAGTTATTTTCTCAATAACGTCATCAACATGTAAATTCCATGAAAGATTTTGATCTAGAATCAAACCCAAAAATTTTGTGGAGGTTACTTTTTGAAGCCTTTTATTATTTAAATTAATTATTGGATTAATTGGATTTCTACTTTTGCCTGCTGTAAAAATCATGAAGTTACTTTTATTGTTATTTAATAATACTGTAGCTGATGATAATTTAGAAAATTATTTAATTTATCTAAACATTTATGGGACTCGAGTTCTAAATTATTTAACGATAAGTCACTAACTTTTAAACTGGCATCATCCGCATAAAGGAATAATGCACTAGAAGGGCTGTCTGATATTGTTTGTGGCAGGCTTTTTATGTAGCAAAGGAATAAAAGAGGTCCTAATATTGAATCTTGCAGAACACCATGTTGAATCACTGCAAGAGGTGAACGACTGGAGACTTGATGATTAATTTGCAAGTGTTTTATCTCAAAAAATTGTGATCTATGTGGTAAATATGAATCAAAACATTTCAATAAAGAGACGTCGTCAATTCCTAAATTTTGTATTTTATTCAATAGCATCTTATGGTACACACTGTCAAAGGCCTTAGTTAAATCTAAAAATATTGCAATAGATTTTTCTCCTTTATCGACAGAATTTATTACTGAATCAATAAAATAAATGGCAACAGTTATAACAGATTTGCCTGGTCTAAAGCCGTGTTGCTCTTTGTCATGTAAAAGATGTGTTTCTAAATATGTAGATAACTGGTTATGAAAAGATTTTTCATATAATTTAGAAAGTACCGTAGGTAATAATGATAAAGGCCGATAGTTATTCAAAGTTTTTGTATCAGAATTTGTATGAAGAGGTATAATTTTAGCAATTTTAAGTTTTTATGGAATTCCACTGATAGAAGAAGAGTTTATTAAATGAAGCAGAGGTTTAATGAGTTCATTTTTTGCATATTTTATTACCAACATTGGTATTTCATCAAAACCAGTTGATAATTTATTGTCAAAAGAGTTGAGAATTCAAATTTTATCGTCCGTTCTAAATGACCTCACCGTACAGTTCAGGAAAAGTAAAGTCCTGTGGACAGATTGAAAGCCAGTGACACAAAAAAAACCTAGTATTAGTAACTGTTGTTTTAACAGCTTCAAATTGATCACTTGCTTGCCAAAGAGTATAAAGATTGTGTTAAACATTAAAAAAACAGTTTGCTGCAATTTGGTTGTTTCATTTTAAAATTTGTAACTGCAGGACTAATCACTAAGTTTGTTTAAGATAAGTCCATAATTATAAGCAGGATGTAAGCAAAATGTATATTGTTCTCATAAGATTATACAAGTATGCAATGAACAACAAAAGTTAAATTACTAAAACTTGGTTTTCAAGTTAGCAATTTTACTGAAAAAAGGAAAAATATTCTTTCCTCATTAGAATATAATACCCCCGTAGCAGCAAACCTGCGTACTCAGCGAATTTCCAATGCATATATATGTATCTTAATACCACATAAAGCCACATACCAAGTTTCATTAATATACATTCATAAATAAACGATTTATGACATTTTAATTATTCTCCATAAGAATAACATGGCGGTTGAGTATGCAGCAGGGTTTAAGCTGCGGTCGCATTTGTCACAAAATGCGACATGCACCACGAAAATGCGACAATATTTGGGCAGGCTGTCGCTTTTTTGCTACAAAGAAAAGTATAAGAAATTGTTTTAAATTTTATTGCAGAAAATCTGGCTTTAACAATACAAATTGCATTAAAAGTCCATGATCACGATCCACAACCAAAAAGATTAGAAGAGTCAGTGGCGGGTTTAAGCAATTGCCGCCTAAGGGCTATTAGGAAATTTGCCGCCCTACCCTCCCCACTAAAATCTTTGTCCTTTTCGCCGCCCAGGTTTACCCACATGTTATATATCTTGTTTGGTTACATTTTGTGACAGTATCTAAAGAAGTTATGAATTAACTGAATGAATAAGTTTAAGAAATTTCTGTTATTTCCTAGCTGAAAAAACAGTAAAATAATGTATAACTGACTTGATTCACATTAACACAGTTTAATATTCAATATAGCCTACTCAATGACAATCATCCCTAGAGACAAATGTTCGTGTTAAAAGCAGTGAAGCCGTGGGCTTGTTTAATAACAAAAAAATTCTTCAATAAAGGCCTAAAAATCCCTTCTTATACTTCATCAAAACATTAATTTTTACACCAACGCATTGACTACTACAAATTATAATAAATAACCTTTAAATAACATATGATGACACTGCAGCCTTAAAATTCGTAATTCGAACCATTAACCTCAAAATTCTGACTATTTTAATCCTGATTTAGCGCTTTTCAATTCAGTTTTTCAGTCATTTTGTAATTAAATACAAAGAATTGTTTATATGTTTTAGACGGCTAAAATTTAAAATTAATTGATGTAGGCCTAATCTTCATAAAACTCTACACATTTCCAAACGCTTCTTTTAGTTTCACCTCCATGATGTTGTAGATCCAATGAATTAAAATATAATACCATAAAGTAAACAGACTCCTTAGTGGCATTAGTTACTTGTGGTATTCTTAATCTATGATAATACCTACAGGAGTCACTACTCTCTGACAAATAACCTTCATAAAGCGTGCCGTCATATTTGGTATTTTGTCCTGTCGTGGTGTCAACTTGTTGGTGGGACGGTGTCATTCGATGTACAAGGCGGCTTGTTTTCAACACTATTTCCAAAACTATATTAAAAGTGTTTTCATTTAACTCAAATCATAACTTTGCTTCGAGATAAACAATAAAATTACATATAAAATATGTCTTAAAATTATAAAGTTAAGTTACATCATGATTCGCCTAAAATGCGGCAAGATATTAATTTAAAGATTTCAAATATCACAGTTTTCACCTAACTAAATGGGAAATTTTGACACCGTCCCACCCAAAAAAAATATATAGAGGTCTCGCCCGGAGTAAAAAACTGCAGCCTGCATATGCTGACCACCATTTTGACCCTCTGTCAACTATGCTCCCATGGCAACAACCAATCAAATCCTCTCTTCACAAATTATATTAGTCTTATATTATATTATATTAGCATTACAATTATTTTTTACACAATATCAATAACGACTAAGGCACACGGATGAGAAATGTTGCAATAAAAGAAATTTGAGACGTCAATAACAACATTTAGACTACAATGATATTGTCGATTCATTTCTAAACTCTAGGTAACAAAGAAAGTTATTTCAGCCGTCTTATACTTACCATCAAAGGCTACCACACATAATCATTCATTCAGGAGGATATTTTTTTAAATAAAATTTATCTTTGGTCAGATGTTTTGTTTAAAAAAATATCCTCCTGAATGAACGATTATGTGTGGTAGCCTTTGATAGTAAGTATAAGACGGCTGAAATAACTTTTTTTTGTTACCTAGAGTTTGAAAATGAATCGACAATATCATTGTAGTCTAAATGTTGTTATTGACGTCTCAAATTTCTTTTGTTGCAACATTTCTCATCCGTGTGCCTTAGTCATTATTGATATTGTGTAAAAAAATAATTGTAATGCTATGGGAATGTACGGGTAAACTTGGAAGTCCGTGAGTTGGACCGTAGATTAAGAATACCACGAGGAGTATGTTTAATCTATGGTTGGATGTAGTCATAGTGGCGCAGTGCCTGATGTAGTTCGTGGCTTGCCGCCCTTTCTCTGTAGCGTAATCGTCTTGTCGCTAGTACGGATGAATGACAAATGCATTATGACTGCTTTGAGGAACTGCAGTGTGAGGGACTGCAAGCGTTATACATTAGTCTCTGATTACTACCTTTACCTTTAAAAGGGCGGCCCGGCACACTGGCATTGTCATCCGTTTTCGTTAAAATGTTCCCCGTTTCAATATTTCTTTTGTAAACAACTTATCGATTTTCTGTAAATTTGCCGCCCCTAAAAACTTGCCGCCCTGGGCTACAGCCCCTATAGCCCCCCCCTAAATCCGCCACTGAGAAGAGTAGTTGGGATGTTGTAGAGGCTTAACGTTGCGTTGGTTGCACTAAGTCACTTTACCAATCGCCTCTGAGCGAGTGGTAGAGGAGACGAGCCTACATTACGTAAACAGTGTCTGTCGATTTCAACTGCGTACCTTGTAAACAGAACGGGCGAGTTACTGATATGACAGTTGTAGTGACAGTAGCTAACCCCCTAGCAGACGTCATGCGCTGTGACTCAAGTTTGGCGCGCACTCTGTAGTAGCCGAGTCTAGCCGAGCGAATCGGCGAATGCGAGAATGTCGAGGGCTAGTTCGCCACCGAAGGGATGATTGCGCTCGCCTCGCAATCACACCGATTCTTGTCGGTTTTTGTGACCGAGTCAAAGGAGACGAGCGGCAGGTCCTCCATACTTAGTGCCGCTCGCGGTCTCGACTCGCTGCAGAATGTGGACGGTTACACGAGCACGAGTCGCTCGAAATCGCAATGATCGGGCCAAAGTGTTGAGGTACCTTAGCGAAAACAGACAACTCAAAATCGCTGATGCGCAAATGCGATCGCGATATGCTTTGAGGTTATGTTTCAGGTAATGTTCGGGGTGTGTGAGTTTTAGTTGTTCTGGTGCCATATTAGGACTATTCTATTAGAATGTTTAGTATATTTCCATTACCGACTTTAATTGTTAAAATGGATAAGATAAGTTTCCAAGAAAAGTAGACTCTGCTGAATTATATATTATTAAAATGTTAAACCTTAAAAACAAGTACAAGCAAAAAACAACTTAAGACCAAAAAATAGTATAATGACACGCGATAAAAATGCGAAAAGGAAAATATTTTTGCTACAAGTCTCTAAGAGCTTGTAGCATTTTTGCTCAAAGAATTTTTATTCCAGCTGAATCCCTGGTATGCAGGTTTGCTGAAGCAAGGAGTACAAAAAATGGAGTTTTATACAAATACCAATACAACTCATGTAGGTAAAGCCACATACCAAATTTCATTAATTTATTTTCATAATGAAGGGAGATAACACGTTACTTATTCTCCATAAGAATAACATGGGGCTGAGTACGCAGGTTTGCTGCTACGGGAGCCATTGGTAAAAAATTGTTTTTTTGAGCAAATATCAATGGTCCACAACCAGATGAAGTCGTATACCAAGTTTCGTCAGTATACGTTCATAAATAAGCGAGATATAAAATTGTTATTTTCCTCCATAAGAATAACATTAGACAACGTACTGTGTTTTACACTTTCAATATCTCGGTAACCAATTGACGTAGAGAAATGATCAAAATACCAAATTGTGTGTTTTTTTAAGCTGCATCCAATGGAAAAAACTAAAATTTGACTTTTTCCAAAATTATATGTAAAAAATTCGAAAAACCCATTTTTGGGGTACAAAACCCCCCTAAAATACCCCTTCGGATAAAGCGATCTGGCTGGTTTTCGAACTTAAAGTCATAAATGTTGCTTTACACGTTTATACCAAATTTCATCAAAATCGGATAATTTTTACGAGAGTTATCGTGCTCACGGACACACATATATATATATATATATATATATATATATATATATATATATATATATATATATATATATATATATATATATATATATATATATATATATATATATATACAGTTTCGAACGAATGGTGTTTTTGGGGTCTGGGGACCTCAAAACGAAAAGTTATCATGGTCCCGGGCCTAGGTCTTACCATGCCGACTACGGTAATAGCTTCTTCCCTATAGGGGAAATTCGCTAAAAGCAATTGGCTATTTGCGGACAATTTATTTGTTCTATTCTATGTAACAATTCAAGCTAGATAAATATTCAAGACCCTATAGGCCTACTGTTTATTGTTTTTCAGCTTTTTTAAGACAGTACAGTTGGGAAAAACAAAGCTCTTAAAACAGAATGGTTGCGCATGGGCCAGCAAACTGCAAATAATAATAATAATATTAAATAGGAATTGAAACTAAAACTGGCTAACGGAGCTGGTACAGTATAAACTCGCTCACACTACCCTCATTAGCATAACTTCCTCGATATCACGTTCATTTTAGCGAATTTACCCTATAGGGAAGAAGCTATTACCGTAGTCGGCATGGTAAGACCTAGGCGCGGGACCATGATAACTTTTCGTTTTAAGGTCCCCAGACCCCAAAAACACCATTCGTTCGAAACTGTATATATATATATATATATATATATATATATATATATATATACATATGTGTGTCCGTGAGCACGATAACTCTCGTAAAAATTATCCGATTTTGATGAAATTTGGTATAAACGTGTAAAGCAACATTTATGACTTTAAGTTTGAAAACCAGCCAGATCGCTCTATCCGAAGGGGTATTTTGGGGGGGTTTTGTACCCCAAAAATGGGTTTTTTGAATTTTTTACATATAAATTTGGAAATAGTCAAATTTTAGTTTTTTCCGTTGCATTTAGCTTAAAAAAACACACAATTTGGTATTTCGATCATTTCTCTACGTTAATTGGTTACCAAGATGTTGAAAGTGCTAAACACAGTACGTTGTCTAATGTTATTCTTATGGAGGAAAAGAAAAATTGTATATCTCGCTTATTTATGAACGTATACTGACGAAACTTGGTTTACGGCTTCATCTGGTTGTGGACCATTGATATTTCCTTAAAAAAAAAAATGTTTTTGCCAAAGGCTCCCGTAGGAGCAAACCTGCGTACTCAGCCCCATGTTATTCTTATGGAGAATAAGTAAGTGTTATTTCCCTTAATTATGAAAATAAATAAATGAAATTTGGTATGTGGCTTTACCTACATGAGTTATATTGATATTTGTACAAACCCCATTTGTTGTGTCCCTTGCTTCAGCAAACCTGCATACTCAGCCGCCATGTTATTCTTATGGAGAATAATTAAAATGTCCCATAAATCGTTTATTTATGAATGTATATTTTGAAACTTGGTATGTGGCTTTATGTGGTTTTAAGATAAATATATATGCATTGGAAATTCACTGACTTCGCAGGTTTGCTGCTACGGGGGTATTATTTATATTTGCATAAAAACCCATATTTTGTGTTCCTTTGTTGCAGCAAACCTGCGTACTCATCCACCATGTTATTCTTATGGAGAATTATTAAAATGTTATATATTGCTTATTTATGAATGTATATTAAAGGAACTTGGAGATTCGCTGAGTATGCAGGTTTGCTGCAACGGGGGTATTTACAATCCCCGTGAGATTGCCAATACACTTAATGTTAAATGTACCTCTACAGTACGACTATTGTTTTACAGACCTCAATAACATGGTTTTTTCCTGATTCAGATCGCAGTTCTAACCCTCTGAAGCACGTCTTTTTGTGACACCGAACCTTTATAGCATGACTTCAACCTCAATAGCGTGACGTTTTACATAATGGCAGTACCGGCTCTAGGGCAGTGCGAGCCGTGCTCCAGCACGGGGCACGCGGGGCGCGGCGCTTTTGGGGGGGCGGCGCTCGGCGCTCATAACGGGTCGTGGGATGCAGACCGCAGTGGCGTTCTGTCGTAGTTGGGGGCCTGGGGTGGCAGATTTATTTGTAGGGGCCTATATATTTATCAGGGGTTGAAGAGGAAGGCCTATTCTTTATGTGTATACGATGTATTAGGGGCGTGCGAGTACTCACAATTCGAGTATTTAAATAGTCAAATGAACTCAAAGTACTCAAAGATTTTAAAATACTCCAAAGTTCGAGCGAGTATTTCTCGCCTATCTTTGGACGATCACGACCTGCCAAATCACGTAGTAAACGGCCGCCAATGACGATCGCACCACGTAAAATCGGCCGAAAATTATACGAGGCATTACATTTATTACACATGAATCGGACAAAAAAACAACCTAACTGTGTAAATGGCGACCGAACCACGTTTTATCGGCCGAAATTGAAGACGTTACAGATGATATAATCTGGAATTAACATCCTTGCCGCGTAATATCGGCTATAATCGTCGACGGAAAACAAAATACTGTCCAAAAATGACGAGTCTACTAAGTAATAACGGCCGAAAATACGACAAAAGATCGGTAGCGATTCTCCGGAGATCGGCGGGAAATACTCGCTCAGACTTTCGAATATTTTTACAAATTTTGGGGGCTTATGCCAAAGCGGGGCCTGGGGCGGACCGCCCCCGACGCCCCCCGTCGGTACGCCACCTGGTGCGGGGTGGGGGGCATAGGACGTAGCGCTAACATAAAGTATTTGTATATATAAAATACCCCCGTCGCAGCAAACCTGCGTACTCAGCGAATTTCCAATGAATGTATATGTTTCTCACTACCACATAAAGGCACTTACCAAGTTTTATAAAAATAAATTAATAAATAAGTGATCTATAGCATTTTATTTATTCTCCATAAGAATAACATAGGACTGAGTATGCAGGTTTGCTGCAACAAGGAACACAAAATATGTGTTTTTATGCAATTATCAATTTAACTCAACCAGGTGAAGCTACATACTAAGTTTTATTAATTTATGTTAATAATTAAGGGAGATATAAAACTTTACTTATTCTCCATAAGAATAACATTAGGGCTGAGTATGCAGGTTAGCTGCTACGGGGACAACCAACAAAACATTTGTTTTTTGTTCAAATATCAATATACCAGTACAACATGAAGCCACATACCAAGTTTCATCAATATACATTCATAAATAATCGAGATATCAAATTGTATTTATTCTCCATAAGGATAACATTGGACAACGTACTGTGTTTAGTACTTTGAATATCTCTGCAACGGTTGGACGTAGAATCACAATTTAAACACCAAAATGATTGTTTTGTGGAGCTGAAGTGATTGGTAAAAGCAAATGTGAAGTTTAAAGTAAAATTAACTGAGGAAAAGCCAAAAACCTTTTTCCCATAAGATTAACATGGGAGATTTTATGAGCATGTTTTTTTGGATTTTTTCCGCAACCACTTAACCTAAGTTAATAATTCAAAATACCATATTATTTGTTTTTTTAAGCTCTATAACATGGTCAAAACCAAAATTAAGTGTTTCAAAAATTTTAGGGTGAAAAATGCAAAAAACTGATTTTTGGAAAATTTAAAACCCCCATAAACCCCCCTTCCCATAGTCCGATTTTTCTGGTTTTCGAACTTAAAGTCATAAATGTCACTTTACACATTTGAGCCAAATTTCATCAAAATCGGACGTTTTTTACTCAAGTTATCGCATTCACGGACACATATATAGATATATATATATATATAGATATATATATTCAAATTGAAGTTCACAAATTAGGGCTACTTTTATTATAAAAATGGAATAAAAACAATAACCAGAGTACCCTCTTTTTTGAAACAATTTTATTACTGACACGTGTTTCGACACTTAGGTCATGATCACAGTGTAAAGTAAAATAACCTAAAAATTACTAGCCAAGATAAATAATTAAATCTAAACATATGAAATTAAACAGATGTAAAACTTTCATTCAAGCTTATTGGGTTGAGTTGGTTCTATATATTTTATATCTGTTGTCTATTGATTCTAAATTCTCTTATTTTTTCATATATAGGATTTAGTTGTTGTATTTTCATTTTATTAAGGATGGCGTTATCGGTTTTAGAGTTCAGATAAATGTGGAGCTCTTCTTTTGTGTTCATTTTTTCTCCTTTCATTTCATATTCGAGAACATCCATACATTCTTCTAATTTATATATATAGATATATATATATATATATATAGATATATATATATATAGATATATATATACATATATATAAATTTGAACGAATAGTGTTTTAGTCATCTTGGGACCTTAAAAAAAAAATTTGTCACGGTCTCGGGCTTAAGTCTTACCATGAGACCTACGGTAATAGCTTCTTCCCTATAGGGGAAATTCGCTAAAACAAACTGATTTTGTAAATTGTTGTATATTAGTATTATAAGTTGTTTAAAGGCAATATTTGAAAGAAAGTTATGAGTATCACCATGTTGCACCTTCATCATACTTAAACATTAAATTTACATATCAGATAATACAAATTCTGCTCCCCTCTATTCCAAAACAAGAAGTTGTTTGACCTCTATCGTTTTGTGACAACTTCAGGGCATTCTGATTGGTATTGAGAATTTGAATAAAATCGCAATACGATACAAGAAATTTGCAATGTTAAAATATAAAGTAACACAACCCAACTAATTGTTTTAATCGGCCCTCGTCGGTTGTTTTAAACTAGTTGCTATGGATGAGGAAAGATATGGTTTGGAGACTGGAGAGTATTGAATAGGGATTTGATCTATTTGAGTTTAGTATTATATGAAATAACGGGGAAATATGATGCACCCTCATGAGATTTTGGCGCCCCCTTACATCGTTACTTGTAAGGTCCACTTGTTTAGCTTACTGTACTTTGAAAAATATTGTTTATCGTTCCGTCTGTTTAGTAACCATTTCAACGGTGTTCTTATTTATTAACTGAGTCATTTCGGAGTATTGGAGATGGAGTGGGAAATGTTAAGAATTAAACATATACTTCTCATTACAGATTAAGATTATTTGAGCTCTGATCGTGGTTAATTGACGAATCATCTGAATTTATTACAAATTGACAATACTTTAAATAAGTTGCGACAGTATATCACAGTATAGTACTAACGAAAAAAAAACATGTTTGCACCCAACTTGAGTTTTTAGTCATTGGTATCAACGAACACTTAACTTTTAAATATTCATTGTTGGTATTGAACTTAACTGATCCAAATACTTTTAAAATATAAGATTCAATATATCACGGAATAAAAAAACAAGCTTTTATAGCTACACAAAATCTTAAAGATTAAATACTCGAAGATAGAGTCTGTATAATTGAAACACATGTTATACATTAGAATCAATAAACAAATATGATATTCGGAAGTGATTTGTTTTTCAAAAACAAAAATAACTCTAACAACAAACTTTGCTGTATCCATCGCAAACTTCAGCCTCACAGATACCAGGAACCGTCAGAATCCTGGTCGGTTTTGATCAGCGTTTTGATTATTGTTTTGGTTCCCCTGGACGAAATCTTTCCCACGCTCAGAACAGATGTACTGTTCAGTATGTACTTCACCATTCCTACTCAGTTTTAAGGGTTTGTTTTCATTATTATTTTTCTTAAATAAACATATAATTGTTTTATGATACACAGTGTATTGCAATACGTTGACTACAAGTGTGCACATTTGTTGTTTTTAAACATTTAGATTTTTTAATTATTTGAGTTTTTGAGTTTTTATGGCAAAAAGTTTAGTGGTGCAGAAAATCGGAAACGGGATACATTTCCAGGACAATAATATATGAAACCAAGATTTTGAACTACACAAGTCTCTTATCTGAATGTGTTCCATAGCTTGTCATTTCAGGTGATCAGCATAGCACGGAACCAGAAACATCGCAAACGCAACAAGCGAGGGAGCAAGGCGCGCACGTGTCAGTCTATCTCAGAACTATGGGGTAGGGAGGTTTTGGTTGATAGTGGGGGGCAGGGGGCGGCAAATTTGGTCTTTGCACGGGCCCTGAAAAACTGACGGGCCGCCCCTGCATAATGGAACCTTTATAGGACGAGTTCAATCTTCCCTGTGTATAGTTCTCATGGGCACCGACTCATCAGAACGGATGTTTTTAAGGAAATAATTCCTTAGGCTCAGGTCTAATCATGAAAACCCTACTCCCACCCTTCCTTTGGAGAGCAAAGGGGTTTTAGAGAAGCCAGTAACCTTGATAGCATGACTCTTAGTCCACCTGACCTTGATAACACAAAACTCAACTAGAAGAGTACCTCGATAACAAGACTGTTTCCCAAATCTCCTTGAGAGTCTTGCTACCAAGGTTCTAAACTGTAAATAAAATTACACTTTTTGGAATAGACATGTACGGTAGCGGCTTCCGTTGGATGTGTACTAGTCACTTCTTTTACTTTTTCAATTTCAATTCTTTATTGGCCACTAAGCAACATACTTACAATAGGCTTCATCAATCACAACAATACAATAAAACAATTCAACATATAAACAATAAAACAATAAACTACAATATCACTATTTGGTAAAATCCACTAGCCTATATCACAATCAGGTCTGCCTGTTTAAATGCAGCTTAAATCTAGGATACAATTGTAAAAATTGTTTTTAGACACCCTTCTTATTTTATTTACTAGCTGGCGTACCCGTTCTTTGCACAGGGGTTTTCTCTACCTGTTCTTTAGTCAATGCAATTTGCATTTTAGTTAGCTTGAAACAGCTGTTCTTGCTTCTGCTCTTTAAGCTGTAAAATGGAAGGATCCACAGCTGTTGGCATTACAGTTTCTGAATGTTTACTTTATTCTGAAATGTAAACATTGAAACTTAGGACGTTCACGAGGCGTATCCCGAGGGGATTTTAAGGAAGTGAATAGGCCTATGTGTTGCATGGGTTCAAGATCTACCTAAGTGTAAAGTTTCAGCCCAGTCGGTTCAGTAATTTTGCGTTCACCCGGAACATCAGACAGACAGACAGATAGAAACCATCTCTACTTTATAATATTATAGATTTTAAAAATGCCTTTATCTTGTTTTAGTGGTAGAACTCTGGAAGGTGGAAATCTTATAAATCATTACAATTTATGGCTTTGATATTAATTCCAATCGCTTGTGCAGGTTCCGATGGAGAAGATCCAGGAGTTGACCAACACGACGGATGCGGACATGCGGCTGCTGGCTAAGAGCATCATGCAGAGCCTAGAGCGAGCCAACGCCAAGTTCGGCAGCCAGGCTGGAGTGGTGCCAACCTCGGTGGACCAGTGCCGGCGTGACCCGGGCAACCAGTCTACCTGCTCCCTGCTCAGCACTGTGTGACTGGGAGCTCCCGAGGGTGCAGTGTGTGACACGAGTATCAATAAAGTCAGTCCAGTGTATCGTATTGTGTTTTATTAGAGTACATTAGTATTAGGTGAAAATATTTTTAGTTTTAAAATCCCTTCCAGCTTTTTGAAGACTGGGATTGTTCACCGTTCTATTCATAGTGAGCACTGAACACATTATTTTGTTTTAACCCTTCTGTACTTAAAAAATCACATTTATTTTTGCAAGATTTTTGTAATTTGGGCTGGTTAAAAATTTGCAGTTAGTTTTTCATTCATTTCTTAATTTGGATATTCAATATTGAAGTATTTTTAAATGTAGGCTACCAAAAAATGTTTAATAGATAAGAGAAGACAATGAGATAAAGATTTTAAATGAAATAGTTGAATCAGTTAACATTAAATATATATTTAAATAATAAAAACCATAAAATTATACCAAAGATAATGAAAAAAGTAGTTCTAATTGCCAGCTGTGATTTAGGTTAGGCTGTGAAATTAGTGTAAGAATTCAACGTGACAGCAGTATCTTCGTTTTGTGACTGTTATAAAGTATTAATGTATGAGAGTAATATACCGGGTGTCCAGCCTAAAGTGTTAAGCTAACTTTTTTATTTTATGTCTGACAGTAAACTTCTTATGGGGGACCCCCTTTATTTTTTTATGCTGCTTCTAAGTATGTATTTCAATTATCAAAATTTCCCGCCATTTTTCCAATATGGCGGACAACTTTGTTTTTTCTTATGGAATACCCTGTATTTTATTATGATTTTAGATAGCAAACGAGATTTTAAAAAGTTTTTATTCTTGGTATTTATTTCCTAAACCTAATGAATGAGGCTCTAGAGACACTAAAATACCATTTTTAAGTAAATTCAGTTTTAGTAGTTTTTATTAGTTTTTAGTTCTGAAAAATAGTTTTAAGTTAAAATTAATAGTAAAACACAGCTTTTAAATGTGAATGATATTGCTTATCTTTATTTATTTACAGTTTAAAACACTTAGATTAAATTATGTACACGTTCACAACAAGAGAGCTCAATTATCCTAGTTCTACATAAGATGCTCAAACAACTGTCCATGTTGCTCAATACACATGGCCAAGCGCTCTTCATGAGCTCTTTGCGAAATAATAATAGTTTGTTCATTTATGTCACTGCAGGCGGCTTGGATCCTGCACTTCATGTCTGCAGGTGTCGTTGGTCGGGTTTTAAACACTTTGTCCTTAATCGCACCCCAAAGAAAAAAGTCCAGTGGTGTGAGATCTGGTGATCTCGGTGGCCATGCAACTGGGCCTCCTCTCCCTATCCAACATCCTTCAAACACATCATTGACGGTTTCTCTGGCCACTCTGGAGAAGTGTGGTGGAGCACCGTCCTGCTGGAACCACATATCCATTCTGGCCTGAAGGGGAAAATTGTCTAGAAGAACAGGAAGATGGTTTTCTATAAAGTTAGCGTAGTCGATCCCGTTTAGCGGGCCATCGAAAAAGTGAGGCCCGACAATTTTGCCTTCGAAAATACCACACCAAACATTCAATGACCATTTTCTTTGGTTATCAATGGTCTGCATCCAGTGAGGGTTGTCAGTAGACCAATAATGCATATTATGTCTGTTCAAATGTCCGGTACTGAGGAACGTTGCCTCGTCTGAAAATAAAACAGTTGACAAAAAACGAGGTTGCAACTGGATTTGTTCTGTCAACCATGTGCAAAATGCTAACCTTCTAGGGTAATCAGTTTCTCGTATCTCTTGGTTAAGAATGACATGATATGGGTGAAATTTATGTTTCCGTAATATTACTGAAACTGAACTCTTACTTATGTTTGTATACCTCTCAATTTCTCGAGTAGAGAGGTGCGGGTCAACCATAACTGAGGCCAAAACATCTGCTTCTGTATCAAAATCGGTGATAGGATGTGTTCGATTCCGTTTTCTAGGACCCAAGTTACCTGTTAAACGAGCTTTTTTTTCAAGGCGTAAAAAGCTCATATCTGATGGATGCCGCCTGTTAGGAAAACGAGTGGCATACAGTTCAGCTGCGGATCTTGTGTTTTTGTGGCATTCCCCTAAGATTAATAACATATCCACTTGTTCGTTAAAAGTCATTCTAACAATAAACACTATTACAATACACAGTCACATTAAATTGTACTCTTAAGACAGTGCATAAACACAACAACGAATAAACAGGAACAGGAAACCTCATACTTTTGATTTACTTGAACATGTATAATTACCATTGTTGCACAGCTGTGAATTTCGACCGTATGATTCTTCAAGTTACAGTGAAATTAAACCTTGAAAATGCTCTAGAGCCTCATTGATTAGGTTTAGGAAAAAAATACCAAGAATAAAAGATTTTTAAAATCTCGTTTGCTATCTACAATCATAATAAAATACAGGGTATTCCATAAGAAAGAACAAAGTTGTCCGCCATATTGGAAAAATGGCGGGAAATTTTGATAATTGAAATACATACTTAGAAGCAGCATAAAAACATAAAGGGGGTCCTCCGTAAGAATTTTACTGTCAGACATAAAATAAAAAAGTTAGCTATTGTAACACTTTAGGCTGGACACCCGGTATTTCATTGATCACCTGGATCATGGTTTTCTATTGAACTCCAGTAAATGTTCCGTCTTGTTAGTAGATAGGTCATCTTCTGGTGCTCAATCAACAAATAGTTGTGTTGAGCAGTGTATCTTTGTTGACGGCCAACCACTGACTTCAAGTAATATTCTTAAGATTCTTGGTGTTACTCTTGATTCCCAACTTGATTTTTCTAAACATGTAAAAGCTATTTGTAAAACAGTAACAATCCGTTTGAAAACCCTTCGCAGATTAAGCTCAATTTTGCCAGAACTTTCTAAGCTGGAAATTGTCCGTTCAACCATTTTTCCTGTAATATACTATGCTCTTCCTGCTTTTGCCTGTTGCCTTACTCAGGAAAATTTGACGATCCTTTCCCGGCTGCAGAACAGAGTGCTTAGATTTGTCTATAACCTGAAAAAATTTGATCATATTAGTGAGTACAGATTGAACTCCAAGGTGTTGTCAATTATGGGCTCCTCCGATATGCAAACTGTCAACTTGATTCACAAAGTTCTACAGACGGGAAAACCTGAGTACCTTAGGAGGAAGTTGGTCTTTAGGCACGAAATTAAAGAGCGTAGTACCCGACAGGACAGCCTATTGCACCTGCCAAAGACAAAACTGGAAACGGGGAAAAAAGGGTTTAGGTACTTTGGCCCAAAAAAGTACAATGCTTTGCCATCCACCTTAAAAGAGTGCAGTTATTTTAGGTTTAAGGAATATGTAAAGGAAGTGTTCGTCTGACCTGGATATTTACTTTTTATTTTTCGTTTTGTTTTTATGGAATGTAATGTTATTTTATTTTATTTTCTGACAAAAGTTGTAATGAAAAACAGAGTTTGTACTTTGATTAACGCTTGCCAAATAAAGACCTTATTTATTTATTTATTTATTTATTTATTTATTTATTTGTTGTAACATTACAAATTTACAACAATGGGCTCCTTTCTTCTTAAGTTCTATATTTCCAGAATGTATCACACCTCTCTATATACCTTCCAGGAATAGTAGATAATATTTTGCTTTTGTTGCAAGGCTTAATGATTTCTTATAAGTAGGTACCAAACACAAAGTTATTGAGCAAAATGTATACTAAATACATTTATAATCTGCAGTATATGAGCTTTTTACTCATTCACTCATTCTAGATAATACAACACAAAACTCATTCATTTTCACAATACTCAATCTATTTTTGGGTGATTCATAGATTCTAGGGCCTGACAGAACCAACCCTAGCGTTACATTTTTCCCAGTTGTTTTGTGTTTCAGATACTCTGTCTTCCGAGTGCTCACGTGTCACACAATCGATCACACACAACACATTTTCAATACTAATACTGTATGAACATCACTAAAATCAAAAATAAAGTGATCTATTCGCCATTTCATATACAACATACTACCACTAAAAACAACAAGAAGAAATATCATAATATCACCATCAGGTCAGCATTAGCATTTTATAAATTAACAAAACTAGTTTAAGTAGGAACACATGTCAGTTCGTAAACAAAGTAGACACGTAACCACATAATTAAGTTTAAACAAAGCAGATGTTTTTAAATCCCCGTTTTTCTTATGGGGGATGTTTTACTCGTTTTCTGGTTTGCTGGTAACTTTTTAGAAATACTGCCCCCCCCCCAAGAGCCCCTGGGTTCAAGATCTTTAATTTGAGCCGTCCCTCAACACCCTGCAATTTGCCAAACTCACACAATTTTGACTTAAAACATTTTGCTTACATAATTATATATAAAAGATAATATCACCAATATTAGCAACTGATTGGTGCTGCTGTTATTTTGAGAAAAATGTGACTTACTACAGCTGAGGAGCAGTTCTGCCAATAGATGGTAGAAGCAGTTTGAAGCTGCAGTAAAGATCTGTCGAAGAACGGAGTTTGTAAAGCAAGTAATGTGGGAACATACGCAGCGTGGCTGAACATTAACTATCAACCACACTTAACTTGTTTTATTAATTCTAAGTCAAAAGAGGATAGGAATTTACAAGATAGTTTAGTTTTAATTTCCTTACAATTTAATTGGTTTGGTATTATTAACATTTAATTTAAAATTTAACTTTACCTTAGCCATCAAGTAATTAAACATTCCAAAATAATCTTAATGCTACAAATATATTTTGGTAAAAAATTAAATAATTTACAAATCAATAGTTACAAATCTTGCAAAACATTCTTTGGGAGATCTTTTCTTCCTCCGATCACTTCCACGTGGAATTTTATTGTTCTCTTTAATTTTTTTATATCCACTGCGATTTGGTTTGCCAGCAGTGAAGAAAGATTATTTTTGCCTCTATGGCTCGCCTCAGCCTGTTTCAGGGCTTGAACAGCGGCTCTAAGATTGTCTGTAATCAACTCTGGCTTCTCATTCAGGATCTGAAGTCCCTTTCTCTGGCAATTCCAAATGTTATTGGTTCTCATTGCCTGCTTCTCCATCCTACTTCCTTGATGGTCTCCGGTTAGTTCTCGATCGTCAGCTACCGATTCTCCCGCAGCTGTTGTGTCAGTGATAGCATCAACATCCACTAACATCTCCTCCAGCTTGAAATCCTGAACGTCTGTGATGTTTGGTCTGCATATCCCACACAGTTGCAAGATTGTTCTTCTATGACTAAGATACTTTCTCTTTTCCTCTTTCAACAGCTTGGCTCCAGCATGGCACTTCCGGACATAGTAGTTATACGTTTCTATGGACTGACGTAATTCTGCAAAACAAAAATATTTAAAACAACAGATTATTTAACAAATTGTAAGCTACCCTTACGCGCAGCGCTAGTAAAGAGTTTGCTGGATTTCTCTTCGCAGCTGCTACACCCTTTAATTAAGGTTAAAGTAGAATAAATATTAACCCTCCAACTGCTTATCGCCGGATTCCGGCGCCAGGACTGCTAATGACCGGAATCCGGTCAAATAACAAGCGTTACGTAATATGCCCGTAGCTGCGATAATTTTGTCGAAAATTTCTTAATGTATATATCAATAAAAAGAGGAGATTTCAATCTATTTCTAACGCACTGTTTATAGACGATATACTCTATGCATCGATCGATAACTGAAGTTGAAATATGACGTTGCGAACGTAAACAAACATCTGACTAGCGGCTTTCTGCTTCTGCGTAGTTGACGAGTGTGCTTGTTTTGATTCGAGTTTGCTTATTACATTTTGTGAGTTATTCATAAAAATAGTTCATACAAGTCAATATGGAATTATAATTGAAGTAAGAATAAGTAGAGTGTAATTTTATTTGGCAAATATGATATGTTTTGAACTGTCTGAAAGTGGTGAGATGTGTAATTTGGGTTAGCCTAGACTAACAAACACAAACATTATTGTAGGCCTAATTAGTGTATTGCATTTATTTCTAACAATTTATAATGTCTTCCTTTGTTCTTTTCTAATTGTTGCATGATTTGTGCATGAACTGTTATGGTTTTGTGTGAGTTGCATGAAATGAAATGGACTTGTAGCTAGGCCTAGGTCTACATCAATTCATATTTTTGTACATATTGGCTTTTGTCTCTTTTACATTTTACTTTCCTGAAATAAATATGGATAGTAGTGATATCAGAGATACGCTATATGAGGACCTCAGTGATCCAGATGATGATGGCCTTATTCCTGACGAAGGCAGTGATATTGAAATTGATGCACCAGAATGTCCCTCAGACACAGATTCAGAATCTTTGTTGGATTTTTCCTCTGGAAGTCAATCTGGAGATAATTATTCACCCCATACAAGTGATCTGGAAACATCAGATCGTGAAGACAATTACCAACTAACTGACCCAGAACCAGAACCGGACGGTATCCCGCATAGGCCCATAGCCTTAGGACAAACTCGAGACCCTTGGGTGAGGGTTTATCCACCAGAACCACCCAAAGATGTGACTGCCTACTTTAGGGTAAGGGATACTGGCCTCAAGGATGCACCCCCAAGAAACAGTAGTCTTATATCCTATCTATTTCTTTTTCTCTCAGCCAATTTCTGGAATATAATAACCAGAGAAACTAATGCATATGCCACAAGGGTTATTGCCAGTAAAAATTTGACTCCAAACTCTCGCTACCGTAGTTGGACAAATGTAACAGTGACTGAAATGAAAAAGTGGTTTGCTATCTTATTCAACATGGCCCTGACAGTAAGAAAAAATATCCAACATTACTGGGACACTAGGTCAGACCAACATATCCCCTTTTATTCCAGGACAATGTCAAAAAACCGATTTTTACTAATAAATACTTTTATACATATGACCTCTGCCCGCAACCTGCCCAAAGATGACCCAAACTATGATGCCTGGGTGAAAATTAGGTGGTTGTTAGACCATGTAAATACATCTTTCAAAAGACATTTTATACCTGCTCAAGATATATGTATAGATGAAAGCCTTATTGGAATGAAGCATCGCTGTGCTTTTATACAGTACCTTCCAAATAAAAAGCACAAGCAGTATGGTATCAAGAAATTTGAGTCCTGTGACAGCAAAACTAACTATGTTTTACATATAGAACTCTATTCTGGCACTGATTATCTTGCTGTAAGACCAAATGAAGGAGAAGATGATTTAGATCGAGACACTACATTATTCACACAGCGTGTGGTAATGCGTGTCATGGGGAAGAGCAGATGTCTAGATAAGGGGTATCACCTCTTCACCGACAATTTTTATACCAAAATACCCCTCGCCGAAGCTCTTCTTGACAGAAACACTTTTTTAACTGGAACAATTAATAAGAGGTCCAAACATCTGTCAAAAGGAGTAAAAGAAGCTAAGCTGGGTGAAAGAGAGAGCATTTATTTTAGGAAAGGGGAATTGTTATTGGTAGGATTTAGGCAGAAAAAGACAAGGAAACCAGTATTAGTCGTGACAACAGCACATCACGCGGAAGACGGTATTGGCACAAGTAAGAAGGGTTTAGTTGGCTGGAAACCTCTTCTCATACATAATTACAATCAATCCATGGGTGGCATTGATGTAAGTGACAAATCGGTTTACCATCTTTCTTGCAACCGCCAAACTTCAAAATATTGGAAGAAGATTTTTTTCAACCTCATTGACTTATGCATGTTCAATGCCTGGACCCTATACTGCCTGAACACCGACAGACCCAAATCAAGAAGAGAATTTCATATTGAAATCATTCGTTCTCTGGTAGCGCAAGATAGGCCTGCCCCTGCTGTGCGACCCGTTGTTGGACCAGCTGGAGATGGTGCACATCGTCTTGAACATTTGCCAGGGAAAAACAACAAAAAGTGCATTGTGTGTAACCTACCTGGCAAAGGTAAAGGTAGATCAGACTACTGGTGCCCTGGCTGTAATGCAGGAGTGCACAAATTGTGTTACAGCAGACTTGAGCACTTTTAGAGAAATGTGAAGGGGCGCAAAAGGCGGCTAGAAGAAGAAGATTCAAACTAGGCCTAAATCAGTTGATTTGTTTTGTAAATATGTTGTGAGCCATGAATTTATGTTTTTTTATCCGTAGGTAATAATAAATGTGCATGTCTAGAAATAATATTGAACAGTGTATTGTCAGTGTGGTTCCTTCAAAGTGGGGAAAGCAAACATTTTTTTACAAACTTATAAATTTTTGGAGTTTTGTACTCTACACCTCATCCTGAAAAGCCATGTAAGTCAAATTTTCTTTTATCCAGCATTATACTGCACAGTAAAATACATGTTTTGTCATAATTTAGATAATTTCTATTATTGTATAGGCCTATTTGAATTTTAGAAGTTTATAAGCTCCAATCACCCTGAAATCTTAGGATTAATAAATTGTCGTTTACATAAAGATATTTTCCCAGTCACTTTGTTTATTTTTTTTAGGCTACTAAAGTATATATATTCCTGTTCCTTATAAAATTTGGAACAAAATGGCTATATCAGAACCTGTATAAAATATCTATTTTCAAATTTTGACTGAGCGCAAACTTTATAAAAAGATAAAAAAATATATTTTTTTTATTTTCTATGGTATATAATTTTAGAAATGTAATGCAATCCAGTAGCTTTTATTATTTTCTTACTGACAGTAGTATACTGAACAAGAAAATATATAACATGTCATACTTTGCCTGATTTTTATGGTTTTTATGAACGTTATTATAAAAGCTTTAAAATATTCAAAAATAAGCCGGCATTTTGCAGTAAAATGACTGGCAGTTGGAGGGTTAAAGAGGAAAATATTATCTACAAATGTACTTTTTTACTTTTTTATATGGAGTTGCATTTGCAAGCCATTTTAAATGAAAAAAATGAGCTTTTTCAAACTGCAACTTAAAGACAGTTGAAACATTGTTTTGAAATTTAAAAAAAGCATAGAATTAACTTTCTTCTATCAAATCCAGTTTAGAGTGTGTTGATAACATAATTTCATAGTCGCAAACAGAGATCCTACGGACCTCCGCAACGCACCTTTTCTCTATCTTATCAATGCATTTTCACGCAGCGGCGCACATTTTTCTGAAGGGGAGACCAGAGACTTATCGAGAAAATTGGAATTATTGAAAATAAGCTTTGAGGTCCTTTAATGCCCTCCTTTTAAAGTTAGAAAAGGAATTTAGACTAGCTTTTAGACTTAGACTTTAATAGGTACTTTTCAAAATTCAAATTAAGTTTTAATTATCAGTTGAGAATAAAAGTATGAACAAATCTTTCCCATGGACCATACATTTTATTTAAGCTCTATTTGTTTCAAAGTAATCCTAGGTCAGTAGATTATTTCTTTATCTTTAAAAGAATACCTTGACACCATGCTTACATGAACTCAATGTACGACTTATTAGGTCACATTCCAACAAGAATCACCCCTAATCATGTAAGTTCAATAGATCATGTAATTACCAATATTGTTAATATATCTTTTGTAAATGTCATTAATTGGCATATTTCTGATCATCTGGGTCAGGTATTAATAATTGGATGTAAAGATAAAACTCTTAATGAAGTCAAATGTCAATTCAAAAGAATATTCTCTGAAAATAGTATAAACTTACTTAAATATAGTTTATACAATGAGTCTTGGAATTTGGTCTATCAGTCAAAGGGAGTAAATGACAAGTGGGAGGTATTTCTACATTTATTAAGGTATCATCTTGATCTGGCCTGTCCACTAAAAAAGGTCAATCTGAGGAAAGGAAAGAAAAAAACAAATCCTGTTAAATTAGACAAGGAAACAAACAATCTAAGACTAAAAATGGAGGAAATGTATGATTGGCATCAAACATATAAGTTAGATTTTTATAAAGACAGATACACTGAATACAAAAAAATGTTCCGTGCAGAAGTCAAAAAGTTAAAAGCTAACAAGATTAATAATAAAATCCAATCATCTGACTGTGTATCAAAAAGTCTTGCTGGGCTGTGGTAAATGAAATTAGAAGAGGTGATAATTCTAGCCATAGTATTAAGCATTAAGCCTAATATTGAAATTGATGTAAATAATGAAATAACATGTATGCCTAAAGTTGTATGTAATAAGTTTAATAGATACTTTATTGATTCTGTTGAAAATTATGCTTGTGAATATTTGCTTAGGGGTAATGAGAATTTTGAAAATAATATAATATCTGATATTTCTGAGATATATTACGATGATGTTCTGAATATAATAAATAGTCTAAATAATAAAAAGACCTCTGGCTGGGATGAAATTTCACCATATTTGTTGAAAAAAAATGTAAGTTTGAATTAGCTTCTCCCCTATTACATCTTATTAATAATGTACTTAAGGAAAGAATTTTTCCAGAAGCTTTAAAACTATCTTTGATAAAGCCACTGTATAAGAAGGGTACAAAAACCGATGTTCAGAATTATAGACTCATTGCTCTTACATCTGTTTTCAGTAAATTGATTGAAAATATTATTTTAAAACATTTAACTAGTTTCTATAATTCTCTTGACTTAATGAAAGACTTTCAACATGGTTTTAGAAAAGCGTAGCACTACATCTGCGGCTGCAGAATTTGTTCATACAGCTCTGGAATCTATAAATAATAGTAACAAAGTATCAGGAACATTTTTAGATTTATCGAAAGCTTTCGATAGGGTTAATCACCAAATTCTGTTAAATAAGTTGTCAAATGTTGGAGTTAATGGAAGTTTATTGCTGTTAATAGAATCATATCTTAAAAATAGGATGCAATGTACTGATATGCAGATGATACATCTGGTCTTTGCTGGGCGAAAGACTATCCCGCTTTGAAAGATAAAGTTCTCACGTTTATCAATGAGTCCAAACTTTATTTTCAAGAAAATAATTTGTTGCTTAATATAGATAAAACCCAACTAGTGTTTTTTAGCCCAAGTGGTGTAAATGAGGAGTTTGTTGTAAATAGCAATGATTTTAGTGTTAAATCTGTCGCATCTTGTAAATTTCTTGGTATTAATATTGACATCAAATTTTCTTGGGAAGTACATATTGACTATGTTTGTAAAAAAATATCACCTAGCCTATTTTTATTACGAAGAATTAACTCCTATCTTCATCCTGATATGTTAATGAAAGTTTACTATGGCCTAGTGTACCCTTATATTTCTTATGGCCTACTGTTATGGGGAAGTGCAGCCAAAACACACATGGACAGAGTTTTTATCCTCCAGAAAAAATCCTTAAGATTACTAGCTAAGGTGAATCCTAGAACATCATGTAAAAATATATTTATTGAATTTAATGTTTTGACAGTTTATGCTTTGTATATTTTTCAAGTTATAATGCTGTTGAAACTGGATAATAAATATATTTGTAAAAATAGTGATGTCCATGCTCATAATACAAGGAGAAAATTTGATTTTTATAGAGTCAATAGAAAATTCAAAACAACAGAAAATAGTCCTTATGTTAAAGGTGCAATATTTTTTAATTCACTTCCTCGACACATAAAAATCTTAGATGGAAATAAGTTTAGGACAGAACTCAAGAGATATTTAATCATGAAGTGTCCTTATGATTTACAATTGTAGAAATATAAATCGCATGGACTTTATAACTTTTTTTCTGTGGATATTTCATGTAAATATATTGTGTTGATATTTAGGCCTAATTTGACTTTTACTGTGACTGAAAAATGTATATAAATATGCACTGTGAAATAGATTAAGAACCTTTGACAATGTTTATGCTTGTAATTACATGTTTCGAACAATAAAGAAATTTGAATTTGAATCAGGAAGCTTTGTTTGTCATATCACGTGTCACAAATATAATAACATGCCTTCAGGTCGAGCCCTCTTTAATTGTCTCATGAATTGCTTCTCTCACACGCCTTCCTTTTTGTGCTGCCTAGTTCAACAGCATAATTCACATATTTTACCAACCAATTTTATCTCATTTGCATGAAGAACACTTGTATTAATCTTTCTCTAAGGGGAAGGGACACATATTTACTTTTTTACATCCGCTCTCCTTTGGGGCAGTAGAAAAGTAATGGAGTCATCAAAGAAAGGTTACTTACCATTCATGGCAATAGTTCTAGCCAGATGGTACTTGTCATGGTCATTCAAATTACTCACTCTTAATATAACAAATGAAACATGGGGTCCAGTTATACCTAATGAGTTACAAAATGTTTTTGGTGCCTATAGATTACCATTCTTATACCCTTGGGACCCAATTTTGGGCCTTGGGCCTTGGGACCCAATTTTTTTTTAACAGGCATTCTTATCTTCAAAAATCGCAAGACTGTACTTTTGTACATCAACAGTATTGAAGGGGCTGAGGTTTTATCAAGACAAAATGTCCCATACTCAACCCTTGCACTACAACCCCATAAACTTAACTTTTTATCAACCTAAAGTCCTAATCAATGTAGATCAAAAATAAATAGAATGTTTTTGGTTGTTGTTATAAAGTCATTATAATAATGATTTGTTTTTATTACCTTTCAAAATTTGGTTTCAGTTTAGTATCACACATTGAATTCAATTTTATAGTGCCTCTCAACAATAATTATCGATTCTGATATGCTTCTTCAGCCAAAATTACGAATATAGATTCCTATGAATATAGTTATGAATACGGTGTAAGCCTCCATGCTGTGTTCATAACTTTTATAAAATTAGAAATAATTTAGAAAATGGACAATGCATATTTCAGTGTGTATTTATCAGAACTACTAAGCAATCAAAAAATGTAACGATAATAAATATTATGTGACATAAAAATTGACATGCCACCTACTACCTTAATCACAAATTTTGGAATGCTTGGAATCAAATGGAAATTCCGTGGTGCAAAATTTGAAGGTGTTATACCTAACCTACAGCATATCAAAATGTTTGTTATAATTCCTAGATGTGTCAAAATCCAGAAAATTAAAAAAAATCCTTTGGGCCTTTTAAGTTTTAATATTTGTGTTTATATTTTAATCTTCCTGGTGTAACTGGGACTATCAGGTGTGGTTATATTAAAACTAGATCTCACACAACAGACTTGCACACAGGCATGTAAAGTAAGGAGATGATTTGATGGCCAGCTAGTACACGGTTGAGGGGGAATTTACCCCCACCACATTCATAAACTGTTCCTTGACAAAGCCGACCAAGAAACTATCAATGAAGCTTAATGGTGTTTAATGATCACCTGTGATAACATTTTGCACTAAAAACAATTCAAATCACTTGGTCCAATGGCATAAGTAAGGAAGTATTATGGTTGGAGTAACCATCCCCTCATCTCATTTGAGTGATGAGTCAGAGTTTGAGCGGTGCAGATGTGTGCCGGAGCGTAGGTTGCGTAACCAGTGTTTCTGTGTTGTAACATTCACTGTCTTGTGCTCATTGTAATTCTTGTGTCCAGCTCTGTTAAATATTGCTGTAATAGCTATATTTACCTACATTTAGCAATGGCTAACTGTAAGGCTTGTTTGGCTTTGCTTAAAAAAAATCAGTTTAAAGTAAGCTGCCAAGATTGTGAGGGAGAATTCCACGGAAAATGTGTTAAAATGACCCAGGATGATGTGGACTTTGTCAATGAAGAGGGCTCAGTGTGGCAGTGGCGGATCCAGCTTTAGAATCAGAGGGGGGGGCCAAACACAGTGGTGGAATACCCACCACCCCCGAGTGTTATTGTTACGGATGAATTTTTGTAGTAATCAAATACTAAAAACGAGTTCGCACGCAGCACGCTGATGTGAGGGAAGAGAATTTCCACATAAAAAACTTTTAAAACTCAAAACCAGTGTAAAAACATACATTTATTCCAATTTTATTGAAATCTGAAAACATAGATTTTTTGGCTGTTCTGATGCTCCTGGTTTCATTTATCTGCAATGCTAGGAATACAATTTTGCGCATTATAAGGTTAGGAGAAGGTCCAGTCAGGCTTGAAAGTAGGCGCGAGGATGCTGGGGATGATACAAATACACCAACAAATGAATAACATGCTTTTCTAATGTAAAAACCCCATATGACAACGTACTGTGTTTAGCCGATATATACATTTTCTTAACTCGGTAAATATTTATGCTAGAATGACGAGAGAGGGCTTAAAACTTTCGCTTCACTAATTCCCATCTTAATATAAGCATTAATTTTATGCCTGAGGCTCTTCTGACCCTTTTTGGACCCAAAAACTCTAAATTTGAAAGAATAATCCCCAAAAAAGGGGGTTAGAGTTTTTCGATTGTTTTGCCCAACGAACTTGTCCAACTGATTATAGAAAGGAACATAATACCAAATTTAAATTAAATCAGACAAAATGCGACCGCTAGATTGCATACACACACACACACACACACACATATATATATATATATATATATATATATAGGCCTACACATATATATATTATATATATATATAATTTTGAACGAACCCCCAAAACGTGTTCAGGGGGTCACGTTAGGAACTTCTATGGTGGTCCCGGGCTTAAGTTTCACCGTGCGGGTCATGCTAATAGTTCACTTTTCCATAGGAAATTCACTAAAACATTTAAACATTTATATACTAAAGTAAACTGAACTAAGGCAGGAAAGGCAAAACAGCGTTCATGCCCAGTGTAAGGGTGTGATGACTAATAATATCGCATGGACACAGTGGATGCGTGGTCAAACTCCCGTTGCCATGGTAACATGACGTACACGCCACTCTGCCTGCAGGCCTGCACCTCGCCACTCCTGCTGTTATATCTGAGATCTTCTGAAAACTACACAACGTTAATCTTGACGTTTGCTGGCACCCACACTCAAGTATGTGACGGCGACGGTGGTTTCACGGGTGAAAAAGGAGGCAGGGTGTAAGGTAAATTGCGTCGTTGCATCAGTGCAGCCAATTGTCAGGCGTCATCAGAACGAAATGATCACTCCCACTAACTGTTTAAACTTAGTTCCACAACTTTAGTATGCATACAGACCGTTGAGAAAAATAACCTATGGTAGACAATGCATAAATTGGATTGGCGATAAAGAATTAATCGCAACACATTAACCAGATGCAAATTACATAACTGCACTATTTTTATACAGTATAAAAAACCAATTTCTGAGCTTGAGGGGGGGGGGGATGATCGCCTCCCCTTGGATCCGCCACTGCAGGTGTGACCCATGCAACACAACTAGGGGAAAGAGTAAGCATTATAAAAGAGAGATAGAGGGACTAAAAGGGGAAAACGTTGTCCTGAAAACAAAGGTTAGTGATCTTGAAGCTCGTGTGGAAGAACTAGAGAATTACTCTCGTAGAAACTGCATGGAAATTCAGGGAGTGCCGGAAGATAAGAGGAGAGAGTGTGGTCGAGGTAGTGAAGAAAGTCGTAAAAGCTTTAAATTTTGACATAGATGCGTTGGGGGCAGAGCTGCGAGAGATCGCCGAAGGGGGATCATAGTCAAATTTCCCAAGGCCCAATGGGAATCATAGACGAACTGACAAGGAGGTGCTGATGAGTCGGAGGCGAGAGCGGAAGCAAGAATTTTCAACTCGAAACCTAGGCTTGGCTACCGACACTCCGATGTACCTCAATGACTCCCTGTTACCGGCGCAGAGACGACTGCTCGCCCAAGCCTGACAGATTAAGAAATACAAAGGCTACAAGTACATATGGCTGCATAACGGAAACATCTTCTTGAGAAAAGAAGAGGGATCATCGATTATAGAGATGGACCCAGGCTGACCTCAGTAAGTCATAAGATATTGTATGTTGATAGTTAGGAATATTTAAGTATTTTATAGCTTATAATTTAGGATTTAGGGTTATTTTAATGACAATAGATAACTTTAAGTTTTTCTTGTTCAGGTGAACAATATTATTGTAATAGTAAATAGTGCAATGAAACTAATTTGTTATGCTCTTTGTTGCTACGGAAAACTGCAAAAACCAACTAAAGCTAGTATTAACAGAAAACTAAATATAGTTCATCAAAACATATGTAGCATGCGGGCAAATTTTGATTGTTTCTTGCTGAGATTTCAACCTAGGATGATTATTCAGATATAATTATACTTTTGGAAATATGGATAAATAAGAAGGATTCATCATTTTATAGTATTTCGGGTTTTGAACTATTTAAAAATACAAATGATAGTTACCGTGCAAGTGGTGTTGCAGAAAAAGAATTATGTTACTGTTATTGAACAAGAAACACCTCTGTTACAATGTGCAGATACAATTGGAATAAAATTTATATTTTGTGGAAGGGAATTTAATCTTTTTGCTGTCTACAGATTTCACCAAGATCCTATACATTTATTTGTTAATGAACTGCAGGATTATATAATTGACACTGAAAAAGGACATTTGAAAAGCAATTATATCTTAATTGGAGATAGCAACATGGATATTTTAAATTTGGAAAATTCAGACATAGATAATTATAAAATTGTATTGGCTAGTTTAGGTTTCGAATCATTGATTAATGAATTCACAAGGGTTACGGATACAACACAAACGTGTATCGATCATGTGTACATACGGATAAGAAACAAAGGAGAAATAGATTGCGACGCTGGAGTTCTGAAGGCGCAAATTACTGATCACTACATGATTGTTGTCTGTGGGAGGCGGGGAGGGGGGTGGCCGATCAGCTGGCTGTTCCTCCTCTCCCTCTCTCGCGCCGTTGCCGCCACCGCGCCGCCGTGTATGCTATGATAAACTGGTAGATCTTCTGTATACGGTTGACTGGTCCATAGTAAATTCTCAAAGTGACTCATCAATTGCTTGTGATCTATTTGAGTTACAGCTTACCACCTGCATTTCGGCATGCACTGTTGATATTAAAACTAATGAAACAACCAAAAAATTAAAACCTTGGATAACAAACAGCATTTGTAAGCTCATTAGGGAGAGAAATGAATTATTTAAAAAAGTTAGGGACAGGTCTGCTGATGATGTTTAAGCAGTATTATTTTAGGTTTTCAAATAATTTTAAAAGGAGGATCAAGGCTGCAAAGCTCTCATACTATGCCACAAAATTGCAATCTAGGATAAGTAATTCTAAAGCAATATGGAATACTGTTAATGTAATAGCAGGACAGCAGAAAACAAAGAGAAACTTTTAGTTAAATATAAATAATGAGATTTGTGATCCTGAATTAGTAGCCAATGAGTTTAATAACTATCTTATCAGTAGTTAGGGAGGTTGTTGGTAATTACGCTGTGAGTGATAGTTTTTCAGATTTGCCATTTAAGAATAATTTTCCTGATTATAATGAAGAGAGTTCTGTTATGCTTGGACCAGTACTAACAGAAGATGTAGAAACAATTATTAAGTCCCTTAAAAATGGAATATCACCAGGTCTAGATGGTATAACTTCTATGGTAATAAAAACTATTTATCCAGCAATTATAGAGGTTCTGACATTTTTAATAAATTTAAGTTTTACAACAGGAGTGTTTCCAAATAAATTAAAACATGCTGTGATTTTTCCAATACATAAGGGTGGGTCTCATTCTCTGTGTTCAAATTTCAGACCAATATCTTTAATTTCTACAATTGTAAATATTTATGAGAAATTTATGAAAGAAAAATATTGAGCTTCTTAAACAAAAATAATTATTTTAGTGGGAATCAGTACGGCTTTATAACAGGTTTAAACACTGAATTGGCGTTACTAAATTTCATGGATAAAGATGGAATAAACAATGGAAAGTGCACAAGTGGTATTTTTCTTGACATAAAAAAGGCATTTGACTCAGCTGACCATGTTATTTTGTCAAACAAAATGTATAAATATGGATTTA
The DNA here is from genome assembly GCA_963675035.1 of Allygus modestus. Lineage (NCBI taxonomy): Eukaryota > Metazoa > Arthropoda > Insecta > Hemiptera > Cicadellidae > Allygus > Allygus modestus. The sequence continues at coordinate 42,274,544 of OY776116.1, forward strand.
GGGGAATATCACAAAATTGGTTTTGTAGTTATTTAAGTGAAAGGCAACAGTGTGTCAAAATTAACGGGACTTTAAGTTATACAGGAGAAATAAAATATGGGGTTCTTCAGGGCTCAGTATCAGGAGCAATTTTATTTATTATTTTTATAAATGGTATTTGTAGTGCACGATAAAATGGAAAGGTTACTGCGTTTTCCAACGACACTGCACTTTGTTATGTGAAAAATTCAAAAAATAAAGGATATAGTAAAGGAAAAGATGAGCCACAATTTAAGGCAGACAGTAACATTTTCTGAGGAATTGCTCTATAAGTGTGAGACGTGTTTACTGCGGGGTATTGAATGTGATTATTGTTCAGTGATTCACTTAAGTAGCAGCACGAAATATTTGGGAATTACACTAGATAGCAAACTAAATTGGAAAATGCATATCATTAAATTAAAAACTAAAGTCATTGCCAGCATTCGTCTTTTTAGCAAATTTCCCCTATAGGAAAGAAGATATTACCGTAGGTGGCATGGTAAGACTTAAGCACAAGACCATGATAACTTTCCATTTCGAGGTCCCCAGATGCCAAAAACATCATTTGCTCAAATTTGTATATATGTGTACATACATTTATATATATGTGCCCATAAGCACGATAACTCTCGTAAAAAAGGTCTGATCTGAATGAAATTTGGCACAAAAGGTAAATGGTAAAGTACCATTTATTTGAACGAGTTCGAAAACCAGATGAATCGCACCATCCGAAGGAGGGTTTTGTATCCAAAATGGTTTTTTTGGGCAGGGTGTTTACCGGCCCGGAAAATCATGGATGATACGGAAAAGTCACAGATTTTAGTAAAGGGGCACGGATGTCACGGAAAAGTCCTGTATTTTTAATATCATGCACGGATTTTTAATGTGTAGATGACCGTGCCACTATGACTGAAACCAAAAAGACAAAATAATTATCGTCATACTTGGTGGTGGTAAAGGGCAGAAAAGCTTGTACAAATACGTTAATCCCAACTATTTTATTCGTATCCCCGTCTCTGACACTGTTCGGGGTCAGGGAACCACACAGGCTCAATACACGGCATGAAATAGTCGTAGGTGATGATGGGCAGTTCAATTAATCTTCACGAATCGATTCATATGAATCACTCAAATCAAATGAGTCGTATATTCAACCGACTCATTTGATTCACGTTTCCTGCTCACCGTAGAATGTAAAAAAGTCGGTTGTTATTTGATAGTTTGGCCTTCCGCTTATGCACTCGCTATATACCTTGATACGTGAACGAAACTATAATGGTTGTCAACTCGTTCAATAACTGAAATTGACTCACACTACTAATCGGCTCTTTCAGAAATTGAGTTCTTTTGATTCGCCTTGTGAATCAATTTGAACCGTTCGTTCACGAATCGCCCATCACTTTGAGGCAAAATGAGTCACTGATTGTCTAAAATAGCGGTGCGGTGTTGTGTTGAGTAAACAGTGTTTAGTATTTTTGTTTACCTTCTTTCGTATTTCCCCTCTCAATCGGTTTGTTTGTTAACTATTAAATTGAAGTTTAGATTATTAGTGTTTAAGTATTTTCCTTGGAATAAAATACCACAGGCCTAATCAATTTAATGAAGTGTGGATTGATGAACGTGATTGGAGGTTGTGGCTACGACTAGGGAAAGATCCTCATACGGCTAATAGGCTTTTGTATATAGTTCTACTATAAACCTTATCTAGTACAATATTGATGGGAACCAAAACCCACTATTTACGCCTAATGTTTAAAAATCAGTTTTAACTAAACTAGTCTGCTGTCAGTTAAAAATAATTTTTCAGAGGGACTTGCATCACTGGAAGTTAATAGAAAAATGATAGTTGACTGACTTCTGTAGCTGTAAAGAAAACCCTTTACAAAAAAGTCACGAATTTTTAAAATTTTTCATCCCTGAAAGTCTCTTGAAAAGTCATGGATTTTAAAATTTGTAAACCAGTAGACACCCTGTTGGGGTTTTCACATGTAATTTTTTATTTTAATCAAATTTTAATTTGTACTATTGTATTCAGCTTAAAAAACAAAAAAATTGGTGTTTTAATCATTGCTCTACGTCAATTGGTTGATAAGATATTTAAAGTGCTAAACACAGTATGTTGTCTAATGTCGTTCTTAAGGAGGAAAAACAAAATTATATCTAGCTTATTTATGAACATAAACTGACGAAACTTGGTATATGGCTTCATCTGGTTGTGGTTTATTGCTGTTTGCACAAAAAAATAATTTTTCTCCTATGGTTCACGTAGCAGCAAACCTAGGTACTCGGCCCCCATGTTATTCTTATGGAGAATAATTAAAATGTTATTTATCACTTACTTAAGAATTTATTTGGATGAAACTTGGTGTGTGACGTCACTTCGATAAGCTCTATTGATATTTGCATAAAAGCCCATTATGTTGTGTACCTTGTTGCAGCAAACCTGCTTACCATCCCCCATGTTATTCTTATGGAGGATAATCAAAATGGTATATATCGCTAATTTATTAATGTATACCGATCAAACTTGGTACGTGGCTTCATCTAGTTGAGTTAATCATATTTACATGAAAACCCATATTTTGTGTTCCTTGTTACATTATACCTGCTTACTCAGCCCCCATGTTATTTTTATAGAGAGTAATTAATGTTATATATCGCTTAATTTTTTGAATGAATATTGATGAAACTTGGTATGTGGCTTTACCTAGTTTAATTCTATTTATATCTGCATAAACACCAATTGTTTGTGTTCCTTGTTTCAGTAAACCTACATACACATCCTCAATGTTATTTCTATAGAGAATAATTAAAATGTTATATATCGCTTATTTGTGAATATATATTTTAATGAAACTTGGTATGCGGCTTTATGTGGTATTAAGACATATATTATTCATTGGAAATTCGCTGAGTACGCAGGGGGTATTTATTTTCTTCGAAGTATTTGTCCTCTCCAAATTCTGAGAAGTTTATATTTTTCTTTGGTAAATAGTGAACTTGAATATGGGGTAGTATTTGGGGGGAGGGGGGCACTTATTTTACTAATCTGAAATCAATTTTAACTCTAAAAGTTATTTGTTAAAGTAATTTGTAGTAAAGCCAAGTATAATGCCTCATATCCATGTTTTCAAACGCTTGATGTGTTTCCTATAAGTTCACTTTTCTTGTACAAGTATTGAAGTTGTATCATATTAATTCAAAATGTAATATTAATGAGGATAACTACAAACTGAGATTGAGGAACCCAAGTCTTTGCTATGTCCCTAAACCAAATTCAACATTTTTCACCCAGACATATTATTTTATTGCACCAAGAATGTATAATAAACTTCCAAGTAATATTAAAATGTTAATAAATAACAAGAAATTTCTGAAATAAATTAGAAAATGGTTGAAAACTTTTATAAATGTTTAGAATTTGTTACATGTAACAAGTTAGATATATAATTTCAAAGACTTCTTGTGTTACATTTATTCATTTTTTGTTTGTACATAGTGAGGTAGAGATTTTTTTAAAATTAGGAATTGGAGTTGCTTATATATATTTTTTGTTGTTGTTTGATGTTAAAGTATTATATTAAAATCATACATTCAGACTACTATCACTGTGTTAGGATCAGTAGTTAAAGTGTATTATATTGAATTATTAATCTTGCATTCAAGTTGTTTAGTTAGAGCATAATATTTCATTTGACTTAATAGCATATACACAAAATTTAAAGCATATATGTTGTAGCTCCTGAACTCATGGATAATTTGTTTATTTTGTAAAGGAACCTCTAAGCGGACATTGTGTCTTAGAGGCCCTATTTGTTCTAAAACACAATAATTAAGTTTTATAGGTCAGCCTGGTTTTATTGTTTAATGATGTGTTTTGTGTTATACTTGTGTTTCCTACAGTTTGTGGATATATAAAGATTAATTAATTTATCTTCTTGTTTACAAGCTGGTCATCAAGAAGGTCTCCATTCAGTAGGTCTATCCTCAAGTAAAATGGCTACACGTAATATATTTGTATTGGAAATCCTTTGTAAACTTTTATTCTTGGCATCATGTTTGTTAAACAAAAAGGGATAAATAAACTGATTCTTCATTTCATGAACTTGTGAGCCAATCCATCTGAATTCAATTTTTAAATACATCAACTTAAAACATTTTTAAATGGTCCCCTTGTAAGGTTTTAATCTGTATGTCCAATACCCTTATGTAAGGCGCGATTAAAAACTAATATTTGCCTTTACATTTTCTTTTATAGACCTTTTATTCAAGCATGCAGTTGATAATTAATTGTCTGACTAAGGTTTATTAACAAATGTCTTGCACTATTTAGCTTTATATTCAAGTACAACCAATGTATTTTTCTAGAGCTAGACTGTTGACTTCTTTTACGGTTATTTGCTTGATGTAATTTTTTATCCAGGTCTGGGAGGAATCTGCTTATAACCCACCCTTCCAACAAAAAGCTCTTATTATAAACCTACAACACAAGTTTACTATTCAAAACTTCACACCTTTTTATTTTATCTGGTATCTGATCCTTGCTTGAAGTGTAACCCTTGCTATTTTTAGATATTTCTGGCACTTCCAAGTAAAGAACAGACTTCAGACAAAATAAAAAGGTGTGACGTTTTGAAAAGTAAACTTGTGTTGTAAGTTTATAATAAGAGTTTTTTGTTGGAAGGGTGGGTTATAAGCAGATTTCTTCTTTTTCTTAAGGAACAATTCCAATAATTTTAACAGCACTGTTTTAATCTAAGTTACTTAAATTAAACTTCTACGGTTAACCACAAGTTTGGGATGATACTAAAAACTTGTATCAATCCTTACAGTTATACACCCATATTGTATTATATGTGAAACATAAATATGTCTACTTAATTAAAAAAACAAGTTTTTCAAGTTTATAATTTACTAGTGGCGTGAAGGGGCCTGTATGAAATACTTGAGCAAGCGGACTGTAAAAATATTAAAAAATAAAACTGTTAGAAAGAACATGCGGTTTATTCAAAGAAAAGCAGAAAGACCAGTAAAACAAAGATGTAAACAATAACATTATTACAGCTGATGAATTATTATCACTGGAAACATTATACACATGGTAGCACTAAAGACAGGTATATAGTAAGGACGTTATAATTAAGGGTCTGTACCAAACAGGGCCATAGCCCCTAACCTTCCTCTAATACTCTGCCTTATATGATTCTCTTATCCTTACATGCTGAGTAAAATAAAACAATAAAAGTAGGAACACATATCAGGTTGTAAACAAAGTATACACTTAATCACATGTTTTAATATAATCAAAGCAGACGTTTTTAAATCCATATGCTTTTCTTATGGGTGATGTTTTACGACATTTCTCATTAGCTGGTATATTTTAGAAATCCTGCTATTTTTCCCGAGTCCCCGGGATAGAGACCTTTAATTTTAGCCGTCACCCATTATCCTGCAATTTGCCAAACTCCCACAATTTTGACAAAAAATTTTGCTTACACAATTATATAGAAAGATAGCACTAAATTACGAAAATAAATACAAACAATTTATTACAGATTATAAAAAAATACAAGGAGTCCAATCAAAGATAATGTTTATTATTATTTAAAATCTTACACTATATAATCAAATGGTGTATTTTGAAATATCTTAAGAGTTAAACTTACATTCAAGATTTGAGGCCAGCACTGCTAATAACCTTCCAAAATAAATCTTTTCTCTCCTATAAATTTAAAAAAAACCTCTAAATTTATCTTTCAAGAGATAACCATTTGAATGTGAAAATGGTATAGCATGTCAAATATCATTATTTAAATTTAAACATTTTCATGAATGTAATTTTATTGATAAGAGAATGTTAAAATCAAACTATATAATTTCTTGAATGTTAATGACTAATTCAGTATCATGGATCAAGGCTTTTACATCTCAAATATTACAACAAATTAACACTAACAGCGTAGTCATTATTTGGTTACAACAGTCAGTGCTCTAATCATCCAGTTCAAATTCCATATCACTGTATTCCATTCCACTTAACTCATCCTCTAGCTTTCCACTTTCTTTGACAAAATTAATTTTTCTCGGTGTTTTTGAATTTAGCCAAGTTTTGTTTTTTTGTTTTTGTTTTCTCTTCACCTTTCGTGTAGATTTCCTTTTAACTCCACTGCGTTTGTTAGGCTCTTTTTTAGGAATAGATTTAGGCTCTTTTTTAGGAATAGACTTCTTGAAATATAAAAAATCTGAAACCAACTTGGATCCTATTCTACGACATTCAAGCTTAATCGCTTTTATAGTTTGTTTATTTAATATTAATTTGTCAGCTTTTAATCTTCTCTTAACGGAGCATAATAATTCCCGTTTTAATTTAACATTATTTTCTACTTCAGCCATCCCTGCCGCTTCGCTTCTCAAATTAAAATTATCTAGTGAACCAGTTTTAGGAATTTTTCCACACTTCCAGTCTTCAATCGTCCATTCGGGTCGCAGGACGTTTAGTATGAAAGTACCAGTTAAATTTTGCAAGATTTTCCTGCTTATAACATATTTCTTTTTTTGTTTTCGTGTGAAACACTTGTTTTTACTATAAATATCCAAAAGCTCTTCAAATCCAGTTTGTACTGTTGTTATATCTAAAACAAACAAAAAAAGCCTCAACACCCTAAAAAACAAGGTTTAATATTGTCAACGACTCTGACAACTAAATATTAGGAGAGATCTGCATATATGCAGGCAACACTGCCACCTCACCAATGCCCAATACTAGGGATGTGTCGGTACCTGAAGTCAATTCTCGGTACCACCGGTTCTTGGGAAAAGTACCGGTACCGAGAATCGATGTTGAAATGTCGGTACCGGTACCTCGGTACCTGCACGATAAATTAAAATAAAATTGTATTTGCAGTAGGCCTAAGAAGAGTGCTAATTTCAAAAAACGTATAAATCTCCAATAAGTTGACAGTTGACAGCCTCATCAGCCGACATAATTGTGAAGACAGAAGACAGCAAACCAACTACTAACTACGTGTATATTGGCAGTGCAAAAGAAAGAATCAAGCCAGTTCTGAAGAATCAAATAAATGTTTTATTCAGACTTCAAAACAAAATTGTTTCATTGTTTCTTATTTATTACCATACCATTATCACCTGAAATTAAGTTCATTATTGATAATTAAAATTAAAAATCGACATTATTTCTGTCACACAAATTTACAAATAAATACAAATTTATTTCAACTGCAATATTTGCAAAAGTCGTTAATTTGACTATTATTATTTACGAAAAGGGAACGGCAGATATGTGCCTTTGTTAAACTGCAAACAAGCAGCAGTGTTGCCAGTTGCCGGGATCCCAGTAGCAAATTCCCGAACTATACTTTAGAAAGTACCTGCTCTCGATTACAAAATTTGCAATCACATATACCCTTTATCAGTCAAAAAATTAGCCTCTACTTGTAACGTAACCAATAATATTTTTAAGGCATAGATAAGATGTAGATTTGCGGCAGCGATAATTAGACAAAGAAGAACTATTAAAGCTTTGCGAAGGGCTATTTTACTAATAACCCACGAGTGGGGAAATCCACAACGCCGTATTGACGTGGCAACACTGCGTCAGCTACGACGACAACTCGACCAATGTTTTGGTTTGGTTTGTGAGGTTAGTGTGAGATCATTCTTTTAACGTAGTTTTTGATTGGTATTTGAACTTTGAACAGCTTAGTTTGTCGGATTTGTGTAGAAATTTCGTTGAGTAATGTAAATAAATAATATTTTGAAATGAGTTAGTTTAGTTTTGTGTAATATAGTTGAAGTGAATTAGTTCAGTTTCTAACTGAAATGTTGAAATATTGTAAGTAGACCCAGAACGAGTCAAGATGCTTGTATTCTTGAACAGAAACTTAGACTAATAAGATATTGTATTGTCTATGGCACAATTTGGTTTTAATATTTTCATTTGTCATTAAATGTCGATTTCTCTACTGATCAGTTAAATTTATTTATTCCTTTAACTAAACAATTATTTTTCTTACATCTAAGGAGGAGGTTATTTAATTTATTTTTTGTAAATATAAAACACCATCATTTTCAGCTTTATTTTTGAGGAATGAGTATTTTTTATTTTGGTACCAATGGTACCGGTACCGAGAACCGAGAATCGATTTTGGTCAGGTACCGGTACCGGTACCGACTTTGAAAAAGTGGTACCGACACATCACTACCCAATACCATTACAATAAGCAGCAATGTTAAAATAAAACCTTAATTTTGAATTTAATTAATGTAGATACAAAACTTAATAAAACAAATACTTAAAATAAAACTGTACAACCCAGTTTAATTTTTTACAAACTAAAATAAAATAGTTACATTTATGAGACTATTAATCATGTACGAATCTTAATATATCAAAATGAATGTCTATTTCCCTTGGACACGCCATCACTTGAGAATGAGAGTACTAAATTGAATAATTCTGTTTTTGTTGTGTTCGTTAATGTCAGGACAAGGTTCTAGTAAAATAAAATTTGTAATCCGACCTAAGGGCTCTGTCCCACAGGCCTTCAAAGTCCCCACTGATTTGATCAAAGTTCAGTTAGTTACACCAAACAGCTGTAAACATACTTCAAAGGCATAAACATATGTTTGTTATGGAAATAAAAAAAACTACTTGAATGGCAACTCAAACTCTTTTTTCGACAGGCTAATAAGCATAGCGAACGAGCTAATCCGGGAGGTGAGTGAACGAGCTCATCTTGAAAATGAACGAGTATTTGATATCAAACAAATTCAATGACATTAGGACGTCTGTCGGGCCAGCTAGTTAGTATAAAGATTCGACACTTGACATGTAAACTTGTTTTTTTTTTTTGGCAATAAATATTTATTGGATAACTTTAACTCTAACTACTCCCTGCCATTCATAATCTAGTTACTACTCTACTGCATTAGATAATTATAATTTCCAATTCAAAATTAAAAAGCTAAATATTTGTTCATGACATAGATATAATCTATTATTAACAATTCATATTTTTAGATAAGACGCAGAATATCTGAACAAATGCAACAAAATTGGAATTTACACAATGGTGTTACTCAAAAGCTAACAAATAACAAATATAGAAGCATAAAAGTTAAGTCTACAAATTATTTACATCAGCGTAACATGTTACATATTATATCATATAATTTTATTTAAGCCATTTTTTCAGACACTTTCCACCACTTATTAGTAAAAACAAGTTTCACAACGTTTCGGGATCTGGAATATGATCTTGTTTTCAGGTGGAAAGAAAACCTAGAACATAACAAAATTGCAAAGCAGTGATGGAAAATGTCTGCAAAAATTACTTAAATAATGACATAAACTCACCGTCACCAACAATGAGTTTTAAACAAAGAATATCATATCATACTAGTAATGTAAAACTGAAAGTTTGTGAGTTTGTTTTTGTTTGGGACTCAATCACACTCCAACTACAGAACCGATTGAGCTGATATTTGGTAGGCAGATAGCTAATATCCTAAAGTAACATATAGGCTTAGTCACGTTTTAAAATTCCTTTAGGGCTATGCCCCAGTGGCCACTAAACTTCCCATGTTAATCTTAAGGGCACTAACATTTACTGGATCATATGATAATCAAAACAGGTGTTCAGTATTTGAGATTTACAACCAGATTTTGAGTTTATTTATTAGTTTACATTTTGGTTTACACTTCTGTTGCGCGTTTAACCACGAAGGTACCTGTATCATAATAATGCCGGGGAAACGTAAATCAAATTTGGATCAAAGTTCGGAAAAAGCCTGATTTAATACAATGGCTTAAAGCCAGGCAACTTCAGCACAAGTGAAAATGAATAACCAAGGCTTCATCAAGTTCTATGGCAGGCAGCACACAGAGCAGAAGAAACTCCAGAAGAATAGCAACTTTAACGTGAAGAGCAAGCTCAGCGGCAGGCCAGTTTGAGAGTGACTGAAATGGCAGAGCAGTGATCTTCAGAAAATGTTGAGGAAGCTAAAGATAGCAAACAAGCTATTGCTGTAAGGGCTGCCCAACGGCGGCAAACGTTTACCAAAAATACGTGGGGCATCTTGAAAGTACTGCCTTGGAATAAAATGCAACATTTAATCAGAAACGCTAAGTAGTGTTGCGGGCGAAACTGACGGATAACAGCTAGTATCATATAATTACTCTTAATGATAATATTATGTAACTCACATTATTCCTTACAAGAAATCAAAATGTAAAATGCCGGCAGAATGCTAACCGCAACGCGGCGGTTGTGTATAATTAATGCATTCAGTCAAGGAGACGCAATACCTCCTCATCGCTTCCTGAGAAATTGGATGTTCAGTGTAAAATGGTTTTGGACTCTGAAAATTGCATTTTTGTGGTCCCCTTTTCATAGCGTCCGAAGGACACACTGATTCAAATGTCATATTACAGTTCAAAAAACTTACTATACTTAAAATATTCAAAACAACCAACACAAGCAAATATAACAAAATAATCACTCAAAATAATAAAATAATAATAATGATTAAATATTTTGTTCTTGTTAAATTATGTCTGTGTTTGTTGGTTAGGTGTGGGGCTTTCAGAGCTATAGAAATTGGATCCACAGATACATGAAGTTTTTATTATTTAAAAATCTTCGGATCCTGAGATGTTTCAGTTTTGGACATAAGAATCTCCAAGATCATCAGAAGAAGTCAGCGCAATATATGTGGAGGTGGTGAGAAAAGAAATTAATGCAATATCAGCTAGGGCAGGTAACAAAAATCACGACTGGGCCATCTGTTTTATCTCCTGAAACGGTAATCAGACCACATTTTATCAACTGTTAAGCATTTGTCAAGTTCCCGGATGGTTTTGTACTGGATGTCAAATTCTCGTATATTTCCTGGTATTTAAAATTCTTTAATATCTACTGGTATTCGCTGTCAAAGGGCACTCTGCAAAACAGCCTGGTCAGCTACTATTGAAATCACATTTTATATTAATTACCCTTTTGAGAGTAGGGTGTTTGAATAATTTAGGATTACTTTAAAGTAAAATTTATTTATCACTTATCTTGCACCCCCAAACCTCTAGCGCAAAGAGGGTGCAGTGCCCAAAGTGCCAATTTACTACATTGGCCCTTACCATCAAACTGGGGGAAACCCTTCCTTAAGACTGCGAAATATCAGCAGTGTAAGAGGCTTACACAATATTACATTTTTTGGTTAAAAATTCAGACTTCCAGATATATTTCTTGGGCATAAAAAACAAGATAATTGTTGCCCTAAATAGGAAACTGGAATAATTGTTATCTTACCCCAAGGATGAAATGTAACTTAAATCTAAATATTATTATATAGGCAAAAACAATAAAATGTTATTAACATACAGTGGAACCTCAATAAATCAAACTCCTTGATAAGTCAAAGTTTTGTTATTCTCCTTGAACTTGTCAATATTACCTACTCTATTTTACCTTTATAAGTTGAATGGTTGGTGAGGAACCTCTCGATATCTCAAAGTTTTGCGGTCTTCTTAATCTATGTCTAACTCGAAGTTTAAACTGGAAAACCTCTATAACTCGAAACTTTAACGTCGCCGTACCTCTCTAATTTTTCACTGGAGAATCTCTATAAGTCTACGGGATGTAATAAAAGACGTCTTACAACACTTACAAATATATTTATACTTATAATGTATTCACATAACAGACGGTAAACATATATAGAAGATGGTACAAGTGTTATATATTTTTACCGTCTGTTATGTGAATACAGTATAAGTGTAATAGTGTATTTCATAACAAGAGTGGAAAGTGGGATTTTCCATGTTCGAGACCATATGTTTGAAGTGCGAGACTTGTCGAGCACTTCAAATGGTCGAGAACATGCAAAACACTTCCCACTCAAGTTTTGAACGATACTTTTCACTACACTACTTTGATAACAAGAGTGGAAAGTGACAGTTTTCCACAGTAAACATTACTTTCCACTGTAAACATTGACAACTGTATGTTAATATGAAGTTTCGCAGGTGATAAACACATAACGAAAACAGCTGATATCAAAGTAGAGTAGTGAAAATATATTTTTAAGTGTTGTTTGTAAGACCGACTTTCACTACATACAATCAGTAATAACAACACGTAATATGCTAATCAAAAATTTGTTTAATTGTATATATCTTTTAGTAACTGGACAAGGATATGTCTAAAATTGTAACCCTATTCTAACTATAGGTTTACTTACCCTCTTTTTTCCTATCAATCATCCTGTTTATCACATCAATATCGGACTCGTCTACATCATATTCCTTCACAACCTCTAAAGCTCCACTCGCTACATCCTTTCTACTATTTGCGTGGTCCCGCAGTTTATTTCGGAAATCTGCATCATCGTCACTGCTCAAAAACACAATTTCAGGATCACTAAAACTTGTTGGTTCTTTATTTACACTTCCTCTCCACGGATCACTATGTTTTTCGACTGAGACTTCTTTCCACTGACTGACATTTTGACGTTCATTTTTTGATTCAGAGGTTAAAAGCGTTGCCGTATCTTTAGTAGAATCTGTAGGAACTGTTCTAACTGAAACATTAGGATTTTCTTTGTCAACTACCACACGGTTACTTGAAGTGGACAAATTGCTGAAAAAATAAAGAATAAATTTTCTTGATGAAGGTTTTTTAGAGGGCAACTGAACCAGAGATTTTAAGATTCAAAGCGTAGGACACAAAGGTAGTTTACTATTCTGACAAAAGAAATTGACAAAAAATACACTATTTAACAGCATCGGGGAGTCTGAGCCATGCTCGTTGATATTTGATTAGTTTTGTGGGTGAAAAATATGTCTATATGCCACCTTTTCAATGGTTCTAGTTGCTGTTTTCAATAAATCACGTGTTGATACCTTAACTTTGCTACAGTACTTTGTCAGTTCACTGGTTAATTTATTCAAAGCTGTTATGATTCTTTTGTTTTGATTTGAAACTCCATAAGCCCAATTTTAAAATTTCCAATTTTCAAGTGAGATTTTCATCAAGTATGACTTTTTCTGGGGTTGAGGTTTTTACCAATCAATTTTTAGGTCCAAAAGCAACTAATTCCAAAGTTTTATCAAAATCGTTCCGCTGGATTCCGAAATAAATTTTGCAGACAAACATTGCTTGTATTAGAGTATATGATAAGTAACGCAATACTTTGTAAAATGATGACGTGTGTTATACTCAACCCAGTGAAAAAATCATAGTTTTTTAGTAACTAGCTTACCATTACAAAAGATTAAAAGATGATTCACAAATAGAAACAATATTTGGTATGTCTAGTTCTATTCCAGTTCTAACGTACAAGATAAAAGAAAATACTCTATACTGCTACTATTAAAATATTATATTTTTACCACAGATTTATATTTTGTTTGAATACCTAGAACCAGCTCCTTGAGGATAGCGTAGCGAGTACTTCTCGTTCTCTCCACCACAGAGAAGAAGGTTATCCAGGATTTCATGTAGAGTCAAAACCTTGTAAACCACAAGTTGGCGTTGTTCATTTTTCCCATGACTCTTGGTCTTTAAATTCATATTCTGAGCAAGCCTGTCAACAAAGAGAAACTTTTGTCAGCTCTCGTGTTATAAGTAACATGAGGTATTACACATTGTCCATTGATTGGATGGATATAAGCTGAAATAGTGGGTACAAATGTCGTAAATAACATCGTTGCAATTAATGGAACATTGGAGCTCAGCGTGATTGATACGCAACTTAACAGTAAAATATGTTAAAAATACCTTCAACAAGGTGCATTCACAACTCGAGCAGGAACGGCAGAGACTACCTGAACCAGTCACGAAAGGAGGTTTGGCCAACCTGGAAAAACCAACTTCTAATATCTTTGGTGACATCCTGATAAGTGAAAAATATTGTTTTAACTGGGGTAACTTTAAGCCAAGGATCACTTTGCTAGTCTACACCACAACCTTGTGACTATTCAATTCAACAATGGGAAATCTAGTTGAAACGTTTGTATCACGTTTGTGCAGGCCGTTCAGGTTTTCCCCTCGGATGAAAAATAACTGGATTGAGCCTTGCAATGCTAAAACGAGCTGAAATCTGTGCGGTCATTAATTCCGCTGGTCATGGTTACGGTCATGGTATTTATATCAACTTAAACCTTCTCATCCTTCCAAAAAATGTAAAATGTTTAATTTTAATCTTTTAAATACGTTAAATAATACAACATGTAAATCTCTTTAACAAATTTTGGTGTGATTTGGAACATTTTGTGTTTGTGTACAAAAAACAGCTGTTCTTAATGCAATAAAACAAAACAAAAAATGGAAGAGAGAAAGTTTCCAGCCGGAAGAGGTGGGGAACTGCCGATAGGTTTCCATGGTCTCCGCCCCTTTATTTAATTATTTCCAAAATAATTTTTTCCTTTATGTTAGGAAGCTTTGGAAAAAACACTCTATTTGAAAACTTTACTACTGGCCTACCACTTAATTTGAATTCAAATCACCATAAAAAAGGATTAAGATGAACATTTAGTGAATGAAATAACAACAAATTATTTTTAATTGGTTAACAAACTAAGCCTACAATGTGGGGGTGCAAAACCTTTACTTTATCGTGCGGAAGGCAGGTAGGGTGCACCCTTAATATTATCTCTTTTATCTTTTTGAAAGTCTGCCGCATTCATGACATAGCCAAAATGTTTTCCAGGAATTTGAGAAAAGCTTAATAATTTAAGTCCTAAAATTTCTCCATGTTATTCATATGGGAGAATTTGTATCTAGGATTTTGAGGAACTCGGCCTTAGTTTGAGAAAACCAGGCAACGTGTAGTCATGAAATTTGTTCCAATTTGAAGCTTAAACATTCCGATACTCCTCGAAAACTTACTATACTTAAAATATTCAAAACAACCAACACAAGAAAATATAACAAAATAATCACTCAAAATAATAATAATTAAATATTTTGTTCTTGTTAAATTATGTCTGTGTTTGTTGGTTACGTGTGGGGCTTTCAGAGCTATAGAAATTGGATCGGCAGATACATTAAGTTTTTATTATTTAAAAAATCTCCGGATCCTGAGATGTTTCAGTTTTGGACATAAGAATCTCCAAGATCATCAGAAGAAGTCAGCGCAATATATGTGGAGGTGGTGAGAAAAGAAATTAATGCAATATCAGCTAGGGCAGGTAACAAAAATCACGACTGGGCCATCCGTTTTATCTCCTGAAACGGTAATCAGACCACATTTTATCAACTGTTAAGCATTTGTCAAGTTCCCGGATGGTTTTGTACTCGATGTCAAATTCTCGTATATTTCCTGGTATTTAAAATTCTTGAATATCTACTGGTATTCCCTGTCTAAGGGCACTCTGCAAAACAGCCTGGTCAAAGATTTTGTCAGATTTATCATTATCTCCCTTTAAGTGCGTTAAATGATACAAAGTATTAAGTCCCCAAATATTTCCATGTTATTCATATGGGTGGATTTTGACCAGGAACTCAGCCTTGGAGAAAACCAGGCACCGTGTGGTCATCGAATTTGTACCAATTTGAAGCTTAAACATTCCAATACTCCCCAAAATCGTCAGATTTATAAGTTCCTCCCTTTAAGTTTGTTAAATGATACAAAGCATAAGTCCTCAAATTTCCCCATGTTATTCATAAGGGTGAATTTTTTTACCAGGAACTCGGCCTTAGTTTGAGAAAACCAGGTAACGCGAGGTCATGGGATTTATATCAAATTGAAGCTGAAACATTCCGATACTCCCCAAAATTGTCATACTTATAATTTTTGCCTTTTAAGTTTGTTAAATGGTACAAAATGTAAATGTCTACAATCTATTTTGGTGGGATTTATAATATGTTCTGTTTAAAAAATGCAGCATGGTTGATGTTTCTTTGAACTACTCTAGAGCATGGATAATTCCTACTTAAATGTCACAACTCAACAACAAATACACTATTTAACAACAACCACAAATTCAGACAAAACCAACCAGTAAAATACCAGAAAACAAGACTATTATCAAATCAATATCGGACTCGTCTACATCATATTCCTTCACAACTTCTAAAGCTCCACTCGCTACATCCTTTCTACTAATTGCATGGTATTTGTGTGGTTTGCGTGGTATGTGTGAGGCTGGTGGGGTTTTAAGGTGGTGGTGTCCAACGTGAATGCCAATAGTTCACTTTTCCATAGGAAATTCACTAAAAAAACAAATACCCCCGTAGCAGCAAACCTGCGTACTCAGCGAATTTCCAATGCATATATATGTATCTTAATACCACATAAAGCCACATACCAATTTTCATCAATATACATTCATAAATAAACTATTTATGACATTTTAATTATTCTCCATAAGAATAACATGGCGGCTGAGTATGCAGGTTTGCTGAAACAAGGAACACAAAAAATGGGGTTTTATACAAATATCAATACAACTCATGTAGGTAAAGCCACATACCAAATTTCATTAATTTATTTTCATAATGAAGGCAGATAACACGTTACTTATTCTCCATAAGAATAACATTGGGCTGAGTACGCAGGTTTGCTGCTATGGGAGCCTTGGGTAAAAAATTGTTTTTTTGAGCAAATATCAATGGTCCACAACCAAATGAAGCCGTATACCAAGTTTCGTCAGTATACGTTCATAAATAAGCGAGATATAAAATGTTTATTTTCCTCCATAAGAATAACATTAGACAACGTACTGTGTTTAGCACTTTCAATATCTCGGTAACCAATTGACGTAGAGAAATGATCAAAATACCAAATTGTGTGTTTTTTTAAGCTGAATCTAATGGTAAAAACTAAAATTTGATTTTTTTCAAAAAATACATGTAAAAAATTCAAAAAATTCATTTTTGGGGTACAAAACCCCCCCAAAATACCCCTTTGGATGGTGCGATCTGGCTGGTTTTCGAACTTAAAGTCATAAATGTTGCTTTACACGTTCATACCAAATTTCATCAAAATCGGATAATTTTTACGAGAGTTATCGTGCTCACGGACACATATATATATAGTTTCGAACGAATGGTGTTTTTGGGGTCTGGGGACCTCAAAACGAAAAGTTATCATGGTCCCGGGCCTAGGTCTTACCATGCCGACTACGGTAATAGCTTCTTCCCTATAAGGGAAATTCGCTAAAATGGAATTTTAGGTACGTCATAGTGACAGTGATTTTGTCATTTCAACAACAAAAGCCATAGTGGAACAAAGTAGGAATATACGTCAGGTGCAGAAAGCTATTCAGGCGTAACGTCCAAAATTATAATTATAGACCCTTGTAAACTTCTTTGACCACTACGGGAACTCGGTATCAGCCATTAAAAACAAGTTTTTACTTTGTTAACAGACTTTTAATATCTTACTATGGCATCGCAAATTGGATTAAACATTTGAAAACCCCAAAACTATGGCTAGATACTTGAAAGCTAGTAAAAGCAGCCCTTAGATCCACATTCTGAAACAGTCTGAGTGGGTCAGGGATGGACCCATTGGCAGGGTGAAACATTACGTAAGAAGTTCTCATTCAAAATCCAGCCTGTGATTCAGCATTACAAATATTTGACAATCTTCCAGACATAGGTGCTAGCTATGCTGATGCACTCAAAAAGGTAACTGATTATTTTTCACCCGAAAGGATAATTACTATTAGGTTTTAAAATTGAGTCGAGTCTTTTAGTTACCTACTGAACCTACTTCAGAATTTTATTTTAGGTTAGAATCGAGAAAGAATCAATACTGTACATTGAGAATCAGTCCATAATTAAACTTTCTTTACAGAGAACACAGACCTTAACTTCTCTCAAATAACACAAAAATCCATTTGTATTTTCTATGTTAAATAACACAATTTGTCTAGTATTGTATTTTTACTGATAATTATCGTTTCCATCAGCACTGATGAGCTTTAATGAGCTCTTTATGCCAGTAATATTAATATTTCATCATCATAAAACTCACTCAAGGTGTAACAAGCTTTTTTCAAAGGAATTTCTGAAGGGTTATTAAAAATGGTTCAAATAGAACATGTGGTTTATGCTTTAACATTTTGCTAATTACTTTCCTTATATATTATAATCTGAGGATTTTTCAAAAATTTAGATTTATGCACAGGAAAAGGGATAAAATTTCTCTGTGTGCCACATGTATTTTCAGAATTGTGTTGGAAATGAGAGGGATTCTTATGGTATTATCTGAAAAGTTCTGAAATATAAAGAATTGGTACAGTCAAAATATTGAAATTAAAAAATAGTTATTATCTTTCAGCTAATTTTAAATTCGCAAATAAATTACATTTTTTAAATAGCCATGCAGATTTTTGTAGGAACTCACAAGTAATCACTCCAGAAAAGGATACTTTTATACTCAGATTTTAAAAAAAATACCTGTTAAAGGACAAACTTGTTTGAAACATTTAAAAATAAGAAAGAATATCAAGAAAACTATATCCGATTGCTTCAATCTATTTTTAAAATCCCAATTGTGAATATTAAAAAACGCTGATACAAAAAATGTATCTATTCAAGTTAAACCCTAGCTCTGTTATATTTGTAGTTAAATTGTTAAACAACTTCTTGATTACATTGTTATTAGGCGTCAGCATTACGGTTTCACTACTCATTACGGTGAGACTTAACACACCTTAAAAGTACAACAAACTACCCGTTCAAGCTAAAATTAAATTGATAAATGAACTACTATCACATTTGAAAAACACTCCCAAGCTAAAAATTATTTAAAACTAAACTACACGTATTTTCATTTAATACGTGTTTAACAATGGAAAATAATGTAGACTGAAGAAATTTCTTAAATCAATGTTTTTACACATTTACGAAGCCACTGTTAACTCATTGGCATAGACTTACTACGAGCTAGTTTCGTTCCTTACTTGTAATTTTTTTAATCAATGAATTGTAATAGAAAATTTGAATTTTTAAATGGATGGTTTAATTTAATTAAAATATTGTTATCTTTTGGTTTAACATGTTGACTGCTGAAAAGATATGCAATATACTTCGTAAAATGCTAAAAGTTAATTTTTTAAATTTCATTTAGAATCAGAATCAATCTCTTTATTGTCACTAAACATTTTCTTCAGTTATAGCGCAGCTAGAAAAAACAGGTGAAATTGTCAAATATTTACTTACATACTATACAAATTTACATATTTATTACACCACTTTTTCAATGAATAAACTTACTGTATAGCAACAGACAATTATAGGCCTACCCAAGAAAAAAAAAACTGATCAGATTGAACTACCATTTAAATATTCATCAACTGAGAAGTATACCCTGGCCAGTAAAAAGGATTTTATTTTAATGCTAAATGTACATATAAATTTATTGAAGTTTCATTCCCATATAATGAGGTGTTCTCTCAAAAAGGTTAAGCTGATGTCTGGGATACTAAAAATCACTTTTAAAACTGGTATCACAGTCATGGTGATGTTGATGCTTAATTAGGCATTTCATATTAGTTTTTACAAATATTAAAACTCAAAAAATGTATAAACAAGGTAAAGTTAGTAATTTTAGGTTTTTGAAAAGAGCTTTACAGGATGTACGTGGGGGCGAAAAAGTCATTATTCCAAGATAGCCTACTTGAACTTTAAAAATTGATAAAGCTTCTGATAAAGCTTACTTTTAGTTAGGAAATGATAACTTTTGGTGTCAAAGGTCGTCAGAAGCCAAAAAGAGTCGTCAGCGGCCAATTTGAAAATGTGGGTGTTCAATCGTCCATGCGCACCCAGGAACTCTCTCCTCCGTTGGTTTGCGGTAAATAATATCTATGATCCTTTGTAACACAAGTTGCTGATAAAATTTTCATAAAAAAAGTATAGTAAACACAAAGTAAGCTAAAGTGTCATACAAATTGATATCAAAATTATAAAAAGGCATATAATTTCGTAACTGAAATGTACAATTTTATATGCCTTTCGCCGGAGACAAAAACGAAACCCCTTTCGCCAGAGACAAATTCAAAACCCGCAAAAATAATTCGTGGTCTGGTCCCAAACTGTGACGCAAAGACGGTCTACCTGCTAAAACTTCGATAGGCACAGTGAGCTAATAACAACACAGGTGCACGATGGACGTTTCAGCGCCCACGCGCGTCTAGGGCGCTACCGCTATGGGCGTTTGCACACCCATCCGCAGTCAACGTGTTAAACTGTGACACACACTCAGTAAACATAAGTAAAAAGTATCAAAATCAGTATTGACCATGTGCAACTCCCAGAGAATTAACCAATCCCTTCAACTTCCAAGCAAGCTTGCCATCGTTTATTTTACTTGGGCCCTCCCACCAACATTGTCATAGATCGTTTAACTTATTGAGAGTTGACCGAGTGGTCAGTTTTGGTCGTGAGCGGGAATCGAGCCCATTAACTTCGTAAGAACAACTGGCCAAGGTGTTTCCACAATTCAGCCCATTCTGCTATCATGGCCTGGTGGCGTTAAATAGGTTTATAGTCAGTCCGCGCCCCTAGCGGAGGGATCCGTAGTTGCCCACAGTCATTAGTTACAGATTTTGATACTAGAGTGCAGCACCAATCGCATTCCGTTGTAGGCTATGGCGAATAGAATAAAATGAAATTACTACCATAATGGGTTAAGCTAACAGGAGCAACTGAGTCAGTTAAACTGATGTAACAACATTGTATTGTACTTCATTGCATTTTAGCGAATTTTCCATATTAGTTACAGGTATTAATGCAAAATCTTGATTGGATGTGGACACGCCGGACAAAAGCACCAACTTTGGTTTACATGCTGGATATATCATAAGCATCGAGTTTTGAGTAGGATCCACTCAATCCCACCACCTACATGGCGTCCATCTTCAAATATACAGGGCGAGTCAGACCATACCCATCTAGCATGTATAACGGCAGAACAGTTCAGTCTAAAGTCATCAAACAAAATTCTTTCCCACTAAAACGCATATGGGCAATTTATTAAAAATATTTTCATCAAAATCTATAGGTAGAGTGCTCCAAACTGAAGGTCACGGGTTCGAATTAAAACAATATATTTTGAGAACATATGGCAAATTATACATCATTTTAAAGGTATAATAAATATTATAATAAATATTTTGGTGGAAAAAGAATTAATTTATCTTTATCAGTTTCAAAATGGCGGCCATTTTTTGTGTAATATATTGACATTTACAGAATACCCTGTATCTCCTAAACCGCTACTCATGTCTTTTTTCCGATTCAAATTTCTTACTCGTGATAAACTCAGCTTTATTCTAATATGCTACATGACATGGTTTGAAAAAAAACTTTTAAATGGTATGCTTGTAACATACAAGACCATTTGGGTTTTTTAATTATTGGTATATATATAATATATAAGCATTTACAACAATTATTGAAATATTGATTTTTTTAAAGCATATCATGTGGCATCCCAGAATACAGCTGAGTTTATCACGAGTAAGAAATTTGAATCGGAAAAAATATATGAGTAGCGGTTTTCAAAATATAGGGTATTCTGTAAATGTCAATATATTACCAAAAAAATGGCCGCCATTTTAAAATGGATAAAGATAAATAAATTCTGTTTTCACCAAAATATTTCTTTTAACAAGATCTTTAAAACGATGTATAATTTGCCCTATGTTGACAAAATTTTTTTTAATTTGAACCCGTGACCTTCACATTTTGGAGCACTCTGTGTATAAATTTTGATAATATTTTTAATAGATTGCCCATATGCGTTTTAGTTGAGAAGAATTTTGTTTGACGACTTTAGACCGAACCGTTCTCCCGTTATACACGCTAGACGGGTATGGTCTGACTCACCCTGTATATTTCAAGATGGACACCATGTAGGTGGTGGAAATGAGTAGCTCCTACTCAAAACTCATTGCTTATGATATTTCTAGCATGTAAACCAAATTTGGTGCTTTCGTACGTCGTGTCCACTTGTTTTCATTATGCCTGACTATATACGGAAGAAGCTATTACTATAGTCGGCAGGTGAGACCTAGGCCCAGGACCATGATAACTTTTTGTTTTGAGCTCCCCAGATGCCAAAAACACCATTCGTTCAAAACTGTATATATATTTCGTAAAGGTTAATTAGGGCTACGGTACTAATATTATTAGATGTATCTTCATATTTTAACAAAGAACCATTTTTATGAAAACATTTTTTATTTCAGACTGACATGTTTCGTTTGCTTAGGCTACATTTTTGGTCACGTGACTCTCTGCGGCCGACTTGCAGCTGTTAATTCTATAAAAAAGCATTGCGAAAACCTGACGAACCGCCAGTATTTGAGCGTTGCCGCCAGTATTTCCCACCTCTTCAACACGGAAATCGCAAAATATATGTTTTCCATATCATTCTAAATTCTATTAAAATACGAATACAGTGATACCAAAATTGTACTAATTTTCTAAATATAAAATAGACTTTTCGGGTTTACAAAAACATGCCCTTCATCATTTACGATACGCTAAGGTTATTTTTGTTAGGAGTACTTCTCCAACATTTCTGAACCAATTTTGACAATTGAGGTATCAAGAGAACCCCCTCAATCTGCAGAAGTGCAGAGTTGTTTTCAATTTTTTATACTATCATTCTGATGGACACAGGTCGGCCTCAAAGTTTGTTTTTTCGACCATCAACCTTTGACATCAAAAACAAAAGACATAAAACAGCTGATTTTAGTTTTATAACGTTCTGAAAAGTGTAAACAAATGACAAGTTTTAAAAAGCATAAAATATTTTACTTTAACCTGTAATAAGTATTAAAAGAATAATTTTAAATAGGATGGGAATAGTTTCATTTTGTTCGCCGTTTTATCCAGATTCGTATTGTAAGTGTCATGTAAATTAGTTTATAATTTTATTCCGAGAAGATCAAAAATAAGTGAGAAGGATCGTGTTTTTATAATGTTGTCTAATGTGATACTCGGCTGCTGATCGGCCGCACAGAGTCACATGACTTTAGTGGACGGGGGAAGTAAGTTAGTTAGCAGGCCCGTTAGTTATCGTAGGCCCTGGCTTAGGCCATTTTCAAAGTCTACAAAAAATATAACCTCACATTTAAAATAAAATAAATATCAAACATATGTTAAAATTAAGTATTTTAAAAGTGCATAGAAATTGTTTGTCACATATATGTATATATGTGTGTGGGTACAATAACTCTAAAAAAATTGATAGATGTTGATGAAATTTTATACAAACGTGTAAAGCAACATTTATGACTTTAGGTTCGAAAACCCGATAGATCCCTCATCCAAAGGAGTATTTTGGGGCGGTTTTATATTATATTAAAACTTATGTGGCTTCACCTAGTTGCGTTACATTGATATTTACATAACAAACAATTGAAATTTGTTATGTTTCTTGTTGCAGAAAACCTGCATACTCAGCCCCCATGTTATTTTTATGGAGAATAATTAAAATATAACTGCTTATTTATGAATGTATATTGATGAAACTTAGTGACTTCATCTGGTTGTGGTCTATTGATACTATTGATAGTTGTACAACAAAAATTGCTGCCGATGGTTTCTGTAGCAGCAAACCTACGCACTCAGCCCCCATGTTATTCTTATAAAGAATCCTATATTAACACAAAATTAAAAATTTTCACATTTTTAAATAATTTCATTCAGAATATAAAATACCCCCGTAGCAGCAAACCTGCATACTCAGCGAATTTCCAATGCATATTAATTTATCTTAATACCACATAAAGCCACATACCAAGTTTCATCAATATACATTCATAAATAAACGATTTATGACATTTTAATTATTCTCCATAAGAATAACATGGCGGCTGAGTATGCAGGTTTGCTGAAATAAGGAACACTAAAAATGGGCTTTTATACAAATATCATTATAACTCAACTAGGTAAAGCCACATACCAAGTTCTATTAATTTATGTTCATAATTAAAGGAGATAACACGTTAATTATTCTCCATAAGAATAACATGGGGCTGAGTATGCAGGTTTGCTGCTACGGGAACTATCGGGCAAAAAATGTATTTTTGTGCAAATATCAATAGACCACAACCAAATAAAGCCATATACCAAATTTTGCCAGTTTACGTTCACAAATAAGCGAGATATACAATTTTTCTTTTTCTCCATAAGAATAACATTAGACAACGTACTGTGTTTAGCACTTTCAATATCTCGGTAACCGATTGACGTAGAGCAATGATCAAAATACCAAATTGTTTGTTTTTTTAAGCTGAATTTAATGGTATAAATTAAAATTTGATTTAAATTAAAATTACATGTGAAACCCCCAAAAAACACATTTTTGGGGTACAAAACCCCCCAAAAACCCCCCTTCGGATGGTGCGATTCATCTGGTTTTCGAACTCGTTCAAATAAATGGTACTTTACACATTTGTACCAAATTTCATTAAGATCGGACCTTTTTTACGAGAGTTATCGTGCTTACGGACACATATATATATATATATATATATATATATATATATATATATATATATATATATATAAATTCGCTAAAAATAACTTTTTAAAACCTATTTTATCATTATTAATCTCTATCCAGCTTATTATTACAACACATATATTCTGTATCTAAGAACAGACAACATAGATATAGGTTGTAGTGTATACTCAATGGTTGTAGTAGCATATAAGGAATCAGCAGGCTCAGAGAAAATCATTAGTGGTATCTTACAACGATGCATGCATATAATATTGCATTAATTACTGAAGTCGATTCAGGCTGACCCAAAGAAGATACATTTTTTCATAAATGTTGCAATTACAATATTAGTTGACACGATCTACAATGTATGCATAATCCGTTAAGCACAACGTACATTATTCATTTTAGCGAATTTCCCCTATAGGGAAGAAGCTATTACCGTAGGTCTCATGGTAAGACTTAAGCCCGAGACCATGATAACTTTTCGTTTTGAGGTCCCCAGATGCCAAAAACACCATTCGTTCAAATTTTTATATATGTATATATATATATATATATATATATATATATATATATATATATATATATATATATATATTACATATATATATTTATATATATATATTTATATATATATATATATGTGTGTCCGTAAGCACGATAACTCTCGTAAAAGAGATCCGATCTTAATGAAATTTGGTACAAACGTGTAAAGTACCATTTATTTGACAAGTTCGAAAACCAGACAAATCGCACCATCCGAAGGGGGGTTTTGGGGGGGTTTTGTACCCCAAAAATGGGTTTTTTGGGGTTTTCACATTTAATTTTAATTTAAATCAAATTTTAATTTATAACATTGGATTCAGCTTAAAAAAACAAACAATTTGGTATTTTGATCATTGCTCTACGTCAATTGGTTACTGAGATATTGAAAGTGCTAAACACAGTACGTTGTCCAATGTTATTCTTATGGAGAAAAAGAAAAATTTTATATCTCGGTTGTTTATGAACATAAACTGACGAAACTTGGTATATCGCTTCATCTGGTTGTGGTTTGTTGTTTTTTGAACAAAAAACTACTTTTTCGCCTATGGTTCCCGTAGCAGCAAACCTAAGTACTCAGTCCCCATGTTATTCTTATGGAGATTAATAAATATGTTATATATCGCTTATTTATGAATGTATATGGATGAAACTTGGTATGTGACTTCACTTAGATGAGTTCTATTGATATTTCCATAAAAACCCATTATTTTGTGTTCCTTGTTGCAGCAAACCTGCGTACTCATCCCTAATGTTATTCTAATGGAGAATAATGAATATTTTAAATATCGCTTATTTATGATTATATTTCTTATGAATTCTGGTAAGAGGCATAATGTGTTATTAAGACATATATATTCATTGGAAATTCGCTGAGTACGCAGGTTTGCTGCGACGGGGGTATTTAGTTTCGTCCCTTGAGCTCCGAGTCAAAATTGGCGCTGATGTACTTATTATTTCTCTGTGGGCGCGAGTTCAACTCATCTGATGTCAAAACAATGTTTATTTGTAAGCAATAGGGTAAACAGGTTACGTACTGTCATCCATCATGAAAACAAAATCTAACAATTGGCAAAAGTTTCAGACTAGCCGACTGTATTTAATATGCCCGTAAACATTCTAATACGATCCAATAAGCGTGATTACGTCACATATTTACGATAAGTCAATGCTGCAATCTGAGGATAATCAAGAACCATCCTAGGAATTTATTTGTAAATATGTATTTAAGTAATCAGCTGATTAAATAAAATAGCTCCATTCAATTAACTGACAAGGGATTTTAAAACATTGTCATAAGACGCGTTTTTAGGTTACGTAAATTATTTATTCCGTTTTGCTTGTGATTTAATTAAAAAATGAAAAATATTTCAGAGTTATGGAGAGAAGTCATAAGTTACATCGTGCTAATTTAGAAAAACTACAAATATTCCATTGTTGGTGACTTTTCCCGTGTAGGGTACCATCAAATACTGAATATTGTATTTGTCTAATTTCGACGGGCACCAACTAGTAAATACAATGTTATGTCTCCTTTCATTATGATACTTACTAATATTATAAAGCTGAAAGTTTGCGAGTTTGTTTGTGGCTCGATCATGCTCCCCAACTACAGAATTGATTGGTGCTGATATTTGGTAGGAAGATAGCTAATATCCTTAAGTAACATATAGGCCTATTCACCTTTTAAAATTGCTTTAGGGCTTTGCCCCAGTGGCCAATAAACTTCCCATGTTAATCTTATAGGCATTAAAATTTACTGTATCAGGTGATAACTAAAACAGGTGTTTTGTATTTGAATTTTACAAGATTTTGAGTTTGTTTATATTTTGGTTTACACTTTTGTTGCACGTTTAACCACAAAGGTACCTGTACCATACAGTAACAATAAAGGGGAAACGTAAATAAAATTTGTCTCAAAGTTTGGAAAAAGCTCGATTTAATAAAGTGGCTGGAAGTCAGGCAACTTCAGCACCAATGGAAATCAGAAGGCAAGTTTTACGGCAGGCAGCACACAGAGCAGAAGAAACTCCAGAAGAACAGCAACTTTGATGTGAAGAGCAAGCTCAGCGGCAGGAATATATTGCCTTGGAATACAATGTGACATTTATCTTATTAACGCTACATGTAGTGATGCGGGCGAAGCTACGACGGGTAACAGCTAGATGTGCAGCTCATAAATTAATAAAACCTGGTATATGGCTTCACCTCGATGAGTTGTATTGATATTTACATAAAACCCCATTTTTTGTTCCTTGTTGCAGCAAACCTGCGTACTCAGCCCAAATGTTATTCTTATGGAGAATAACTATACAAATATTATATATCGGTTTTTTAGAATATATTTTTATGAAACTTATTAAGTGGCTTTATGTGGTATTAAGACTTATATATATATATATATATATATATATATATATATATATATATATATATATATGGATTGGAAATTCACTGAGCACCCAGGTTTGCTGCAATGTGATTTTTATTTTGTTGCATTGGTAGTTGGAACTATCACCAAATTCAAATGCTGCTTGAATTAACATAATTTACCTCTACTATAGCTCTCGTAATATTGAAATGTGAGAGCACCAACACAGGCAAAAAAATATAACAAATATCATACTGTACTTTGAAAATATTTATTTGTATGCGTACAAGTCAGATAAATCTAGCTAGAAAAAAAGTAAAAAGAGTTGTGGGTTGAAAGGGGGAAGGGAATGTCCTCAAACTATCATGGGAAGATTCAACGACAATCGCAACTTTGAACACAAAATCAAATTTGGCTGCAAATTGTCAATATCAAATAAACCAATACTATCTATTATAATGAAAGAAAAATATAAACAATAGTCAAATTTGAATAATTGACATGTTCAATAACTGAAAAAATATACTTTGTAACTTTTAAGAAAAATAACAGACCCTCTACTTATACTGCAAAGATATTTTTGGTCAAACAAACTACTTCTGTGATAAACTAAAATTCTTATGTCCTTACAACCAAGCCTACTATGAAATGTGTAATTGATTTAACATCTAAAAAATATACAACAATATCATAAGTATAATTTTACGGCATAAATATTTGTCTATATTATAACATAAAAAGTCTTAAGATAGTAAAAAATGCTTGAAAATACAAAATAGTTTAAATAACAATTTGACAAACTGTTACTATTTTATAGTACAAATTATTATGTCTCTGAATTAATTATTACACAAATAAATATAGCGGACGATCTCAGTCTGTCAATTCTTCTACTAGACCTCTGAAACCAGTGAAATTATACTTTTCCAATAAAACGTGTGCTACAGATTTCATCAGTTGTTCAATGTTATTATTTTTTATTTATAAAAATCTGTTGCGGTTTGTGACAATCTCTAGTGTCTGTATCATTCTTTCTCTCTTTACTATAGATTTACTTCCAATATTTTACTTCTATTATTAATATTAGAGATGTGCGAGTACAGGTTTTTTAAGTCGAGTCAAGTAAATGGCAAAAGATTTGAATCTCGAGTTTGAGTCGTTTCGAGTACCGGTATACAAATAAAAAAACACATAGGTCGAGTTGAATTGGATCAAAACAGTGTATAGGGTTTCATTTATAAATGTTGTTATTAAAATATATTTTTCTAGCCACTATGACCTGAAAATAACAATCGTAAGTAAAATAAATGGATTCCTGATTCAGTAAAATAAATGGATTCCTGATTCATTGGAAAAAGGTAAGTACATTTATCTGAAAATAAATCATACCAAAGTAATTGCATAACATTTTGCCATGAAGTCTGTTGGTATTAGGGTTATTGCAGCCTTTATGGTATTAATTAGCAGTTTCATTAAAAAATAATCTCAGTTTTTTTTATTTCATCCTTTTTATTTATTCTATGTTTTGTATATTATGTTTAGGCCTAAGCTACATCTTTCTACAAATGGAGAAAATAAAATTACATTTAGGCCTATAAGTTAAAATAAACTTTATTTTAATATTTAAAAGGCCTATTACATGGTAAAACATTAGCCTACTTACCATACAAAATGTATTTACTAGCATATCTTAGCATTAATTTTAACACTTATAGTCCTAATAAACTTAGCCAAATAGTCCTAGAAAGAACTATCAGTTAGTAACAACATGAAGATATGTTTGAAAGTGCCTGGCAAATCAATTGATGAAATTGAAGCCATGCCTTAAATAGAGTTTTAAAATATTACAAATTATTTAAAAAATCATTAATGAAACTTAAACAAGACCAAAACAAATCACTTGTCTTTAAAAACAGCTCATTGCCAAAGGACAGTTGATCCTAAAATTAATGGATTGACTCAATTTCAATTATTATGGAACAAAAAACAAGCACAAACTTCTTATGCTTCCCTATTAAATTTCATTACAGATAATATTTTTGATATTTTATTTTTAAAAAATAACAAGGTTAGGTTAACTTAAGTGGACTATACAGACAGTGTTCATACAACTCAATCTGAAGGTCCTGGTAAATCCTCCATTTTGGTGTAAAGAGGAATTGCTACAAATTTATAAGCCACAACTTATTTATTAATAAAACACTAAAATCCACATCACAACTCTTAACACCTCAAATGCGTTTACACTCAATTTGAATTTACAGACGACGCGCGGCCGCGGACGACCCTTGGTAGCGCGGGTAAACGGCGGAAGTAAACTTGCTTTAAACTTTCGAGTTTCAGAGCCGAACACGGCTCAATTTTGAGTACTCGCACATCTCTAATTAATATATATATATATTTATTAAGTTGCATGAGTAGGACCCTAAAGGTTTAAATAAATATAAAGTAAAAACAACAACTAGTGTCATAACGTTATTTAGTTTGTTATTATAAAAAACCTTCACAATAGAATTTTAAATAATCGAGTATATAATTTGACAGTTTAGTCAGCTCACGATTTATAAATGTTACTTTTAATATGGTTTTTACATAAATTACCGTCATACTGTGCTCTGTGAAGAGAGGTATATTAGGTTAGGTTAGTAACATTCTTATAAACCTGGTTATTTTGTTTATGTTCTGTAACTGTGAAAGACAACCAGTGACACGCAGTGCTGAGTGGCACACGATAGTACTAGTCTAGTTCTTCATGCGCATGTCGAATAGCAGAGCTACGCTACCTATACCGTCAACTGAATACATAGTACAATCATATCAATGTAAAAATTGTATTATAGAATATTAAAATATCAAATAAAAAATTAGATAATATCAAATTAAATGTTGGATAGTTTTGGGGCACCACTTATCCAAGTCCACCCCAATAGGTTTAATTTGAGTTTGTGGTGTTTGTAAATAAAACAGAAAACCACTATTTTAAAGTAAGTTATAGCTAAACAGGTGTTTAATTTCAGAGGCAAAGATATTTTATTATGCCACTAATATACAACGTAATGTATTGATAACAGCTCTTGGACATGATAAGAAATAAAACATAACCTTTTTAAAAATAAACAAATTTCAGTAGCCAAATAAGTACCGATGCCCACAGAACAAGTTTATCACAAGTAAAACAACAAAATATTAAATGAGGTAATTTACTATAATGACATGTGGATTGACAATTAATTTTTGATCGAGTTTCTGACAACTGTGTTTACTGGTAACAGATCAGTAATCGGTACTAGATAACTTTATTAGCTACTAACATTACTGAAAATGAACTGGTTTAAACTTGAAATCTATTTAACCAATCAGGAGTTCCTTTATTGGGAATCAAAATATTACCCAATTATTTATTGGGTTATTTATTGGGAACTTTTACTTTGCTTCCATTACCCAAATAAGCAGTAACAAGATTAGGAATTTTATTTTGTTTAGATTTGGTCCTTTTGTTCTTGGAAGCTGATACAGGTGAATCAATAGACGAATATACTACAGTCAAATCGCTTGAGTTTATATGTTTTTCCAAGTCTGACTGAGTTGAACAAATAGTAGACTCTTGCAGATGTTTGTGTAGCTCATCAGTTACTTTAGGCTCTGAGGAATCACAGGATAGGATGGATGAATTACTCCCTGCCTGGGAAAAAGACGTCATCGGCTTATGTCCCTCTTCAAAAACTGAATCTGGCATATCAGTAGCACCTTGCAATTGACCAATGATCATCAAGAAATCCTTCCATTTTTGACAAAGAGTTTTATTTTCTCCTGCAGTTGATTTGTCTAGAAACTCTCTCCACTTTTTAGCAAATGGGTTTCTCTTTGATGAGCCTAATGTAAGAATATATTGTTCCCAGCGCTTTCGCAAAATATGCTTTTTGTCAATCTCACAGTCCTCTGGCTCTGTGATGAGTATCCCGGACTTAGTTATCCAATCGGAATCTTCTTCATCTGTTGAGGATTCACTATAGTCTGGAGGTGGAATTTCATCTGGATTTATTAAGCCATTTTTAATACTATCCGATCGATTTTTGTGGCACATGTAATACTTGTTCAAACGCAGGTCGCATGCTTTTATCCTTATTCTACATCCATTGCTCAAAGTAAGTCGTATTTTTGGTTGCCGCTTGCCCCTCTTTTTAACTGGCAAAGTGTACCTCGGTAAATCTCTTTTGCATGAAGAACTTAATTCCATCAGAGAATTGTTCTCATCACTTTCTAAAAATCCATCATACTCATCATCAACCGAACCAATTGACATTGCTTTTGTCACTTCTGACTTGGATACATCAGACTTACAATGGAATACATATCTGTCTCCTGTGGGTTTACAGGTTACATTTTCAGAATATTGAGCCACAGTTCTCTGATTATCTGACAATTCTGAATTTACCTCTGTATCAGAGAAAGAGCTTAATTTAATCACATTAGTTTCATCTAATTCACTTCTGGTTTCATGAGACAATTCACGATCCTTAGCTTCAGATAAATTTGTTTGAGTATTTGGTATCACACTTTTTGGACTCGGATTCCCAGTGTTACCTATCAATTCATCATTGCTAATTGAAGCTGTCTCACACAACTGATGAGTTGAAGCTGTTTTAATTTTTGTATTTAAATCACAATTTTTCTTAGAATACATTTCAGCTGTAAGCCTGTTACACTTAGCTTGGTAGTCATCCACAGATTGTAACCCTTCTTCAGTAGGAAGTTTTGATGCAAACTCTGGAAAAATGTCACGAAGGGCTTTGTTTGTCCTCAAATCTTGGTAAGTGACAGTCATCCTTGGTGATGGTTGGTTGTTCATAAAGGCCAACAACTCTTTATTAGCTGTTAAAAACTTCCCATGAAAACGTTTGAAGGAACCATCAGGAAGAAAAAATCTAATTTTTTTGAATCCATCATACCGTGTTTTAACATTGGGAGAAAATGGTGGGTTGTTTTCCCCACCTTTTTCTGAAACTACTTTATGTTCATCAACTGAATTGACTGATCTTTTTGTCACTGCTGACTTGGATAAATCAGTTTTACAATAGTTTGAATATCTGTCTTCACTGAGTTTAGAAGTTACCATTCCAGAGTTTTGCACTAGTTGCTCTGGGTTTGTTGTTGTTTCTGACTTCGATAGCTGGCAAAATAATTCTGTGAAGTTTCCTTTAAAGCCAGGAGTTGTATCTGTACCTATTGGGAGCTTGTCATTTGTCCTACCTGTCCATGACTTATTATTTAAAATCAGTTGTTTGGATATCTTAATTTTCCCAAAATCTGTCAAGTACACTGTAATAAGATTTGAATCGATAATTGAAGAATCGCAAGGAGGAATATAGGCTTGTCTAGCAAGTGATAATGCAACTAGCTCATGACCTGGCTGCAAAATTGAAGCCGGAAGCCTTCCAGCTTCATGTTCATTCCAGGTTACTAAGTATTCCTTCCATTTTTGACACAAATACTTTTTCTCGTCAAGTGAGGATTGATCAACAAAATTTTGCCATCTTTTTGCATATGGATTTCTTTTTGACGAACCAAACTTAACAATAAATTGTTCCCAACGTCGACGCAACACATGTACTTTGTCAATTTCACAACCTTCAGGTTCTGAAATCAATAAATTTGTCTTGGGTACCCATTCGGTTTCTGATTCATCTGAGGAAGAATCACTATACTCAGGAGGTGGTATTTCATCGGGTTTAAATGAACCCTTAGCTATCCCTTTTTTCCTGCGATCATGACGAATAAAATAGTTATTACACTTTAAATAATTAGTGTTGACTCTCACTGTGGAACCATCAGCCAATGTCAAGAGTATTCTAGGAGCTCTTCTTCTCCACTTTGGCTGAGTTTGGCTGATAGCTTCTGAATTGACACTGCTCTGATTGTCTGACACGTCAGATTCTATCTCCATATCAGAGGAAGACGCTATCATCTTATCCGATTGAGCTAATTCTTCTCTGGTGTCATGAGTCTCTTTATCATCCTTACATTCAGAAAAATTACCTTGAATATTTGGTAGTATATTTTTTTGACTCGGATTCCCAGTGTTTTCTATCAATCCATCACTGCTAGTTACAGCTGTGTCACACAACTGATGAGCTGAAACGGTTTTAGTTTTTGTATTTAAATCACTTATTTTCTTGGAGTCTACTTCAGCTGTTGGCCTATCACAATTAGCTTGGTAGTCAGGCACAGATTGCATTTTTTCTTCAGAATCAAGTTTTGATGCTAACTCAGGAAAAAGGTCACGAAGGCCTTTGATTGTCTTCAAGTCCTGGTACGTGGCAGTTATCCTCGTTGAGTTTTGGTTGGTTATAAAGGCCAACAACTCGTTATTAGCCTTAAAAACATTCCCATGAAAGCGTTTGAAGGAACCATCGGGAAGAAAAATTCGGAATCTTGTCCTCTTAAATGGTGTAACCTTGTGGGGAAATGTTCGGTGATTCAAAGCCGGAAGAAATGATGGTGTATTTAAGAAAGTGGGTGAAGGCAATGGATTTAAGATAGGCCAGGGGGCAGACAATGAGGTCGGTTGGCCCATAGCACGTTGTTCTAAAACCCGATTTAAATTATTTACAACTGTACTTACTCGAGAATGTAAAAGCGAATCTTCATTATTAGTAGCATTTGGCAACACTGGTACTACTCGATCACCACGGTAAGAGAGAGTGGCTGAACAATTTGATTGAGACAAATGACTCATTGGTAAATCTCTGTGTACTGTGTTATATTTATAACTAAGAGATTGGGTTGAGTCATACTCTGCATTATCTTCAATATTATCAACTTGGTCTTCAATACCTTTGCTTTTTCGAGGAGACATGTGACTGTCCTCTAATATATTCACTAAACCAGAAGTATCCGAACCTGTTCCCCACATTTTGTCACACAAGTCATCATCATTCTCTTCTCCAGTTAGTGAATCCAGTTTGCAGCAAACCTCACAAGTGTGTGTGTCAGCTTCCTTATCTTCACAATCTTCTTCCATCTCTTCATCAGATGAGTTGGGAAATATTACTTCACTGTCTGAGTCAAAGCCGAATAAATCCTCCCCATCATCTTTATCAACTTTTGTTAAACCCTCTTCTATCGCCTGATTAACTTCTTCGACCGACTTAGTTGACCTGTAAATAGTAATTAAAAAAGTTTATTCGATATAAAAAAATAAACTCATAATACAACTATTTATTTCTTTAAAAATTACATGTTTTACATCAAAAGGTGCTTAATATCCGTCTATTTTAATCCATGAAACTTCTTGATTAGGAATGATTATTTTTTAATATCATTGTTCAAAATCGATAAGAGAAGCCCATTGAATACTATTAGTACATATATATATATATATATATATATATATATATATATATATATATGTGTACTAATAGTATTCAATGGGCTTCTCTTATCGATTTTAATATATATATATATATATATATATATATATATATATATATATATAAATAAACATCGCTTTGCAAATAGTAAACTGATATTTACTTCAACCATTATTTAAATCTTAAAATTTATCAATTAATCTATTTAATTTTTTACTTAAGATTGACATTATAATTATAGTCAAAGAGTATATTAACTGTGGATGTGCATTTGTTCTAAAAACCAAATGTTAAAAAATTTTGGGACGGACAAAAGTGATTTTTTAGAATATATATTTTTGAAAAGTAACAATAACCTTTCCTAATTTAAAAATGTTCATCTAAAGTAAGAAATACCACTACATACAACAATCTTTTATGAGTAGTTTATTTAAAAATGACGGGAGGTAATTTACTATAAGCAGCCACAAAAATATATTTCTTGTCTTCCTTTTTTTAATGAAACTGTCCAAATACTAAAGTAATTAAGTAAGTTGTCTTCACGTGTAAACAATTTCTATATAATCTCTCAAAAGTGAATCAATCAAGAAAAAGTAAATCAATCAAAAGTAAATCTTTTTAGTCAATCAAGATTAAAAGATATATTATAAAGTTCAATCTGTTCAACAAGCTTGAACCTCACACACAAGGAAGTCAAATTGACTGAAGTCTGTCTGTTTTCTCAAGATATCGACAAAGTTTTAAAACCGGATTATTTTTTAATAAGACTATTTGAACCTTACACACAAGGAACTCGAATTGACTGTAGACGGTCTGTTTTCTCAAGATATGGACAAAGTTTTAAAACCGGATTATTTTTTAATAAGACTATTTGAACCTCACACACAAGGAACTCGAATTGACTGTAGACGGTCTGTTTTCTCAAGATATGGACAAAGTTTTAAAACCGGATTATTTTTTAATAAGACTATTTGAACCTCACACACAAGGAACTCGAATTGACTGTAGTCGGTCTGTTTTCTCAAGATATGGACAAAGTTTTAAAACCGGATCATTTTTTAATAAGACTATTTGAACCTCACACACAAGGAACTCGAATTGACTGTAGTCTGTCTGTTTTCTCAAGATATGGACAACGTTTTAAAACCGGATTATTTTTTAATAAGACTATTTGAACCTCACACACAAGGAACTCGAATTGACTGTAGTCGGTCTGTTTTCTCAAGATATGGACAAAGTTTTAAAACCGGATTATTTTTTAATAAGACTATTTGAACCTCACACACAAGGAACTCGAATTGACTGTAGTCGGTCTGTTTTCTCAAGATATGGACAAAGTTTTAAAACCAGATTATTTTTTAATAAGATTTTTACTATTTCTTCAGTCTTAACCTGGGCATGAGATAGCTTAAAACCCTTCAGTTACAGCGATAAATAATGTGTGAATACAACAAATTGATCCCTACATCAATTGTTGGCACCTCTCACAAAGTGGAACGTAATATATCTGTTGAATTACTCATTCTAAAGACTGAATCTTTAATGGGCAATGCCCAGCTTCAGATGAAAGGGGTTAGTTCTTTACTACGACAACTTTGTGGACAAAAGTCCTGTTGTCAATTTCATTTTTCTTCTGAGTCGCGGTTAGAGGATTGGCTCGATTAAAGTCAAAACATAATTATTTTCAAGGAACCCTAGAAAGCAAGAAATGTTCCCACAAATATCACGTTTTTTAGTGTTAAAACATTTTGTGTAATGCAATTATGTTTGCTTTTTTAAAGTAAAAATAATATTTTTACTTTAAAAATATTAAAGTAAAATACACGGTTTTGGTCAACCGTGTCGCAGCAGAAAATAACTAATACCATTTACCTGAAGATGGGTAGATGCTCATTAAAATGAAGTCTTTTGAATAAAAACCCTTTCATAAAACATGTTTTTCAAGAATTGAATTCCAATATTGAATTCCAATATTGACCACTGTCTTATGCAATTTGTACAGGTAAAAATTTAATTTGCCTAAGTATATTAATTTATTCTTTAAACAACCGATCTGATTACAATGTTTCAACTCTGGTGATTTGAGCATGACACCGTTACCAAACAGTCTACCATTTAACAAATGACTCATCCCCAGACAAAATGATTTAGAACACTGACACTAATGTGCTTTATCAATTCTTGGGCATTTCTGTACATTCCAGACAATATATCTTCAACCGTTTTGGGATTCTTCTTTGTTTGTTGTGCCAATAAGTAATAAGGAACCGGGTGTTTTCATAATTTCAATGGAACGTGAATTTGCTCATCTACCCACCTCTAAACACCGAGCAGATGTATGCGTGCTTTATCCTTTTGTCACATTACGTCAGTTTAATTATATACTGATCTGTTTTAATTGATATAATCCAAAATATCTAATAGTTATTTTATTTTAATTCTACTGTCAATGGCATTTTTGTTAATAGAACACACAAACATTTTTACGGAAAGCGGTCCAAAACCCCTTAAATTTTTGTGGACACCCCGGGATTTGAACCCATGACCTCTTGAACTGACGTCCAAGATGCTAACCGATAGGCTAATGAGATGCCCAAATAGCACATGGTTTTAAATAGGCTATTTTAGTTATGTATATTTTTAAAGCATATTTAAAAAGTTGCTTTTAAAAGTTAAACATTTAGAAGGTGCAAAGATGGGAGTTAGTAATGATTACAGACAGGTAAATACTAACTTGTTAAAAACTACAAACTTGTAGTATATATATATAGATAATAATATAAATTAATACCTTCTTCCACTGAAGTTGCCGTAAAACAAAGGTATTCACATTAAATTTAGGCTTTATATAATTAATACTTAAACAAATTTTGTTCACAAATTACTTTTCTCTGATTTTCTGCATCATCCAACATCAAACTTACCTCATCTATTATAATGTGATAAGAGTCTTCTTTTTTCATTTTTTTTTTCATCGCAAAAACTTTAAAAGAACTTGCAATCTCAAAAACCAACCAGCTTCAATGAAGTAGAGACAAATAAAATTTCAGGCAACCTTGCCTCACAAAATTTTTTACTTATTTGCAGAAATAACAAGAAAACGGATTCTAATAGGAATTAGTGCCAGATTGCTCTGACTTTAGGTTAAGAAAACAGCCCGACCACAGGCGTGAAGAGGAAATATCGGGGTGGAGAGGTTATATCAACCACAGAAGAAGGGTTTAAATGTTCTAACTCTAAGTAACTGTCTTATTTGCTACATATCATATTTAATTATGTACACACGATCCCAACACCTACAAGAGTCATTTCCGACTCTCGAGTGGTTAACTTGAGATGTGTGCATAGGATCAAAATCACTCCATGAGTATGAAGTAACTTAAGAAGCAAACTATTAATAAGTTAAAATAGTAAACAGCCTGATATTAAATAATAAGCAAAAGTAGCACCCAGTATTAACAATTAATGAAAGATTAATTCAACCACACAATACAAAAACATTAATTATCTAAGTACTCTTTCGTTTAAAAGAGGCAGATAAGGAGGAAGAAGGGAAACCTGGGAAGTTGAATTACTTCTTTCAGTAATATCACTTACCTCTTTGAATTCATCTAATAACTCATTTGAAAAATAATTCATACCTCAATTTTAAATATATATATATATATAACCTGATGCCTCAAATTAGCAAGTCATGTTTAACTATGGGTGAGTTGAACTTACCATGCAAAGAACCAAAGAATCAACAAAAGTATGTAAATGCAAGCATTAATAACTAACTTCACTGTCTTAACATAAATAAAGTTTTTTACTTTTTTTAAGACATTACTTACCGTACAAATGCAATATTGATTTGTAATACAATTTATTTTATGTAGGTATGAGAGAGCCCTGTTTATAAGTATAAATGATCTTATAGCTACTTTTAATATAGCTAGTCCAATTGCATTTACCAACCAAACCAAGAAGCGATACAGTTTTTATTCTATAATATAGTCCGATCATCATTTGCAGCTGATTCCGCCTCGTACAGTTGTCATGAATGGCTAATATTACACAATCCAACTCATTTAAAATTGATTTTTGCTGTTCCGAGTCCCGATATTTATTTTAGCCGACTGTGGTTGCCATTTATAAACGATAATATGTTGATATAAAAGTCTGTATCAACAGGGGGCCTCTACTCCAATTAATTCATTTTAAAACCCATGTTTTAATAACAGATTAAAAACAAAAAAATATAAGTCTGTTTACAAAATTTAAGTAATTCATTAAATATTTGTTATACTTACCAATTGTGACAAATTCTGTTAAATATTATTCAAATAAACAAAAAAGTTACAAAATTAATAAAAATATGTTATGTATATTGAGAAGAAGTTTGAAGTAGGCCAAGACTAATTTCAAAACGCTTACTGTTTGTTACGTTGCAACCGCTTTTGTATAGTTACAATCCAAATAACACTTAACTAGCTTTTAATAAAATATAACAAAAATAAAAAACTACAATTGATCATGGTACTATTGATACAAAAAACCACATCAGTTTTTGACTGAATGTACTCACCTGTGTAATGTTTTCCTTTCTTCGACAGAGAAATCCGGTGCAAATACCAAGTCGTTGGTGGATCCACTGGCGATGTAATCTTTGAACACATTTCTGAACTTGGCATGAAACTGTGGGGTGCTCAGGTGACCAAAGCCAGCTCTGCGCATAGTCTGGGATGCCCTGGATAAGTGAAAAAAACCATCATGTTGAAAGAAATAGAACATATACAGGAAACTGCAAACATGAAGCCCTACTGTCTTTGTTCTTTAATCTTGAAATAAAAAATCAGGAAGAAATCACTTAAAACACTTATAGAATAAAGTTTCAGGCTCAAAACTTAATACTGTGCATTAACATTCAAAAATAGATCAGATATGCAGCTAAATCACAATTTACAATTAAACTAAAACCTCATTACCTCATGAGACTTTACACTAACCCGAAAAATTTGTAAGTAATTAATTAGGCAGGATTAATTATTGATTTAATTAGACTGCAGTTATGATTATGATAAAAATGTATATTTAGTAGGCTACTAAACCAATGTTTGTTATTAAAAGCCATATTTGTATAAAGGTTTTAATGAAAGTGGAGGAGGATTGTCTAACATGGCAGCTCAGTCCATTAGTACAAAACACAGGAGGTGTAAGGGATTGAATTTTGGGGAATCTCAAGTCGCTCAAAATTAGTTTTTAAAATGCAAAAAATACATCAGAATCATGACATTCTCATCAAAAAGGATATCTTGTAAATTTTAAACCTTTTTTTAATGAATTCAGCATTATGACAGTACCCTCATTATATATGTACAGGTGTCTAATTTTCGTTAAAAATAATCTGGAGAACTTAAAAGAAACACAACATGAACATTATTATAATACTAGATTTTGCAATGATTTCCAGTTCCCAAGACACCATTTGAAACTATTTCAAAAAACTCCTCAGCACATCGGGAGTAAGTTGTTTAACAAATTACCAGGCAACTTAAAGAGTATAGTAAATGAAAATAGATTTAGAACTGAATTTAAAAATTGCTTCTACAAAAAATATACTACTCAGTGGATGAATTTTTTTGGGGGGGGTGAATGAATTTTATTTACTAGAGTTCATTATAATTATTTGGAAAATGTTGTAATAATTTACTTTTTGTTAGATCAGTTTCGTATTAGAAATTTGACAATGTTATATGTTCTGTGCTGGCCTTGCTAGCTGTAAAAGAATGTAACTTATAACAATAAAGATACTCTTATTCTTACTCCAAAGTTCGCCAGTTCGATCCTGACCTATCCGCGCTACCAGGTAGACTGTGATTCAAGTTAAGCTGATGACCCACTGTGACTAAAGGACATGCGAGACAAACTGTCCAATGGGTGCCTCCCATCACTACGAGCCAAACAATCTTGACGTTTTTACAGGGTAAATGGGGCAGCCCCATTATTTCAGACTTTGTAGGGCTTCTCATCAGTTTTCGAAAATGCCCCATTGTAGGGATGTGTCAGTTCTTAAAGTCGGTTGTCGGTTTTACCGAGAACCGATGGTAAAATGTCGGTTTCGGTTTTTCACCGTCAGTAGGTGTTCATATTACAAATAAGCATTATCAGTAACTGTCTAATGACACGATACGCCAAATATGCACCAGTAAAAGATACGCATGTCGCGATACATAAGCCCAAGCTCCAATGTTATGACTTACGTCATCTCGCTCTGCTATAACAATCAGTGCGTAGTGACACTTCCACACTGATGCCGTAGTCAAGGCAGAGTTTACTGCCTATCAAACACAAGTATTAGATATCATAAGTATTGCCGTATCATATCGAGGCACTGAATCGCAATACCCGTGGCGTTAAAATCGTTTCGCCTTTGGGATATAGTATTCCAAATGATTGATTTCTAAGTTAACAAACGGTTTAAACTTAAAAAATAAGAACATGTGAAGAGTTAACCTTAACACAAATTAAAAAGAACACCATATTTGACAGAATAAATACTAATCGACTGCAGTTCTGACTTAGTCTGCTAGTGACAGTGACACATCATAAAATGTATCGTATCTTCTCTGCTGTATCGCGACATTTCAATACGTTACGTATCAAACACGCACATC
This sequence comes from Allygus modestus, assembly GCA_963675035.1. NCBI lineage: Eukaryota > Metazoa > Arthropoda > Insecta > Hemiptera > Cicadellidae > Allygus > Allygus modestus. The sequence goes on from OY776116.1 coordinate 42,315,991, forward strand.
AGAACTATAAGTTACATTCATGAATTTACTGCCCGGAACAAGAGCGCCTCGCTAGCTCTCGTGGTTATAATACAAATTATAACCAATACAAGAAGCGCGAGATTGGAACTCCATCCGCCAGGATCACTCATGTTTTTGACTCCAGACACCAAGATCTGTAGTGTCTTTCGGGCGAAAATTCACGTATACCCTTCACAAGTGTATTCGTTTGTATCAGATTCTGCATATCACATCACTCACTAGCAGACGACAACGCAACGTCTTAGAGGTTCTACGGGATTACTGTCAATTTTACCATTTATTTAATAGTCAGGCAATTTTATAAAGAAAGTTTGTTAATATCGTCGAGAATGCCAGAATTAGTCAACGATCTACTATATAGCCCAATTGACATTGCTGATAACCCCGACCCCGGAGGTAGTTCTGGTCCTACTTTTTCCGTAAATATAAATCCTACCGTATTTACTATTATTTCCTTCCTGAAGGAAAAGATTCTTGGGTTTCCTGCAAAAGTGGAAAAGTCTGCAAAACTAAAATATCAGCAAAAACAGGTAGACTTGTTTTGTTTTTAAGGTTAGGCCTGCAGTAGGCTAAACATAAATCTTAACTTCTTAACAAAGTTTAAGTTAAAGATTACTTAGACTACGGTACTGCCCGATCAGAACCCTAGGCTAACTTTGTTATCATTTGGCTAAAAAAGGTTTCAAGTATAAGTGGTTAATTAATTTTGTAATGGTCCATAAAATTTATTAATTTAAATTTATTTGGTTTGTCTTTGATTGATTACTTGTGACTTTTTAACCAACTCTCCTGCATAGTGTCTCTGCAGCAGTATTTATGTAAACCAATGAAACAAAGTCTGAAATAGGTGTTTATAAGTTAATCAATTAACGTTTGGTAAAAATGTTATTTGTGAGTTTTTAATTTCAGAATCTAGGAAATAAATTAAATTTAAAGTGTGGATGAGGCAGTTATTAGGTAAAAATAACCGAACCCGACAACTGTTTTTTGTAATAAACCGAACCAAAACCGAACCGACAAAAACTGCAACCGACCCATCCCTACCCCATTGTTATGCTAACTAATAACAAAATAACTACATAAATAATTTTGTAACATATTTTGTGTTATATATATATATATATATATATATACATGTATACAGTTTTTTAAGAATTCGCTTCCACTACAAATTTTAAGAGTTAGTTGTGTCGAGTATTCACGTTATCTTCGACCTTTGTATGCATTCTGGTATGGAGTATTTTTTGTGATGAGGTACATACGGTCTGCCGAAAAAAAAAAACAGGTCTTGAAATAGAAACCCCCATTTGAATGTTGATAGGTAGAGTCAATTTTGGCTACACTTGTAACCAGATCTAAAAACCTAGGCTATGTTAAAAATATCCCCGTCGCAGAAAACCTGCACACTCAGCGAATTTCCAATGGATATATAAATGTCTTAATACTACATAAAGCTATTTACCAAGTTTCATAAAAGTATATTAAAAAATAAGTGATATATACAATTTTAATTATTCTCCATAAGAATAACAGTAGGGCTGAGTACGCAGGTTTGCTGCAACAAGGAACACAAAAAATGGGTTTTATTCTAATATCAATATAACTCAATTGACTAGGTGAAGTCGTATTCCAGTTTTGATTCATTTATGTTCATAATTAAGGGAGACATAGCATTTAATTATCCTCCATAAGAATAACATTGGGGCTGAGTATGCAGGTTCGCTGCTACGGGAGCCTTTGGCAAAATTTTTTTTAGCAAATATCAATAGACCACAACCAAATGAAGCGGTATACCAAGTTTCGTCATTATATGTTCACAAATAAGCGAGATATAATTTTTTCTTTTCCTCAATAAGAATAACATTAGAAAACATACTGTGTTTAGCACTTTCAATATCTCGGTAACCAATTGACGTAGAGTAATGATCAAAATACCAGATTATGTGTTTTTTAAGCTGGATCCAATGGTAAAACTAAAATTTGACTATTTAAAAAATTACATGTAACAAATTCAAAAAACTGATTTTTGGGGTACAAAACCCCCCCAAAATACCCCTTTGGATGAAGCGATCTGGCTGTTTTCGAACTTAAAGTCATAAATGTTGCTTGACATGTTTATACCAAATTTCATCACAATCGGATCATTTTTACGAGAGTTATCGTGCTCACATATACAGTTTTCGTGATATATCACAGTTTCGAACGAATGGTGTTTTTGGGGTCTGGGAACCTCAAAATGAAAAGTTATCATGGTCCCAGGCCTAGGTCTTACCATGACGACTATGGTAATAGCTTCTTCCCTATAGGGGAAATTCGCTAACAAGGAGGTTTTGACAAAGATCTGTAGTTTTCAGAAGAAGCCCACTGTTGGAATATCTAAACTGTAAAACAGGGCCTCGAGTGAACGGAATCGATTGAACTTTTGCTGAAACTGTACTGTCATAATGTTAAAACATTAAGACAAAATTTTTTAATGTAATTTGTAACTTAGGTAACATTTGAATCTATACAGTTCAGTTTTAACTGTTAGGTCAAATGTTAACTATTACAAGACTATTAAGACTAAAACATGTTGTTATTCTTTAAATTTTCAAAATGTTTCCAGGCCTCCTTTCTCCCTCCCTGGGCCCCCTCCAGTGTTATGAAGTCCTGTTTTGGACCTACACATTTATGGCCGCCCCGCTTTTTTATTTTTGTAAGTAACGACAATTTTGGTTGAATTCGGAATAAAACTAATTTTCCACAGTGACTCACTCGATGGGTGCCTGTATCCCTTGCTGGTTCTTGCCCAGCCCGGCGCCCGTCCAGCCCATCTTCAACATCATCTTGCTCCCGATGTTGTCCTGGGGCAGAGGTGCCGGCGCATCCTTCCCCTTCACCACCTGCTCTTTGCTCACTAGCTCTTTGTCAGTGAAAAACGACAGCTTCTCCTGCCAGTGCAAACGCAGAACAAGGTGAACAAATAACAGGAAAAAGATAAATTAGGTTGACAAACAACGTAAAGGGGCATTTGGCTTAAGATCTTTACAAGGCGATAACACAAGAGGTTAATAAAACCTTTAAAAACAATAACTTGATTGATACGACCGAAGAGCCTTTGCGAATGCTCGTTATAACAATATCGTGTTCTAATTTAAGATGGTTATCAACTAAGCAGATAAGTTTTTTAACTAAACTTCAGCTATCTACTATTTAAAATAGCCCATTGAAAACTGCATCGGAAGTGATAGAACTGATCATTGATCTAATATAAAGGTTTATGATTTTAAATAAAGGAAAGAAGTTTCAAAGTACAATTCATATATTTTGTATCCCCGGTATCAAGATGTTTAGATAACAGGTTTCATTTTTAAAGATGTTTGGCCTCCTATGGATTACTGAAAATACAAAGTAGTGTACCTGCATTTAAGTAATCTAGTTATAGCTTGGAAATTAGTTTCAGTTTCTAAAAGAAACCATCATCTAACGAGAAATCAACATAGATCTCTTTGTATGAAGGTTGTCAGTGACTTATATTTAAACACTTATACATGTACATCAGATACGATGGACATCATTTTAGGCCAGAGACAAGACTCCACTTCCGCCCAGTCACGTTCTTTCTTGTTCTGTTGACGTCTTTACGTAAAGTTATGTCAGTCATGTCCGTGAATGAGTGTTTAAATATACACCTTGTTGACAGCACTCGTACAAAGAGATTCATGTTGACTCCTTGTCTTGCCTGAGGTATGTTTACTTCATCTTCATCATTATTTCATCTGGAAACCGAAAGTAGTTGCCACCGCAACAACTGCATTACATACATAAATGCAGGTACATATACTACTTAACAACATATTTTAAGTTGTACTATTGCAATTAATTGAGAATGCTACTACCTGAATTGTATAGCAGGTTTGGCGAAGTTTATTCAAACCCTCTGTTGCTGCTATTATTTTTGCCTCTTTGTTTGTCGGTCCAATACCTGAAGATAAGACTTTTTTGTTGAGGGATATTTCACAACACCTGTGTAATAAAACAATATGAAAAAGGACAAGTAAAAGATGAAGATCTGTTGTGAAGTACGTTGTGTTACATTTCACTGTATATCGACAATTACACCTTGAGTAAATAAATACACTTTAGTAAATTGCCATCTAAAATACATTTTTTTTATTATACCTCTAGCCTATTTATTATTTTGACAAATTTCTTTTACAAAAATCACCCTTTTATTTGTAATCATGTCTTAACCCTAGCAGTGGCCAATGGTGTAAGTGGGAAATGGCCAAACAGATTTGGCCAATTTTCAGACCCTTTTTGAAAATTTGTATAAATGTAGAAGTAAACCTAGCCAACCTCATAATCATTTTGATCGGAAAGAACAGGAGAATCTAGAAATCCTAAAATAAAAGAGATTTAGAACAAATATTTTTTCGGTAAAGTGACAAGAATAACAAAAAATGGTTCTACAGATTTTTTATGGAAAATTTATTATATACATCTTGTAGACAACCCTATATAGAAATATATAACATGTTGGGAAAGAATTGTTGTTGTAAGTTTTAGGGGCGTAATATAATAATAAACGAAAAACTGAAAAACGTGTAAACTGTACAGTGTTAGTTTGTGTTGTGAATAAGTAATAATAAATGTATATAATAATAATAATAATGTTATATGCATATTTTTAAAGCTAATGAAATAAGGAATCTAAAAAAGTTATAAAGTTGATGGTAAAAAATTATTATCACTTATAAATAAAATATTTTTTTGAAATTTTTGCGTATTTGGAAAACAAATTTCACAGTATTTAGTATATAACTTATTCACAACAGTTTTTTCCCCCAAAAAAATAGGAAAATGTTGTAGTACATTCAATTCCGCACATAAAAATATATAAAATAGTCACTTACTTAGTAATTTTTTGAAAATTATTATTTTTGTCATTGAGAGCTATTTATAAACACTATTTCTAAATATTTATCCATGATATAATGCATAAAGATTACTGTTATATACATACAAACACTTCACTAACCCTAACACTAAATAATAAAGGACACATATAGTAATAATTCACACAAAAGATATAGCGCGAACGCACTGAGTTCTTCATGCAATGGCTAACACAGAGTGACACAGACAAGTGAAGGATCAGGTGTGACGCAATACTTCCGTCTTCATGAGTAAAGGCAGATGTTACCCTGCAAACAGTGCTGCCAAAGGCAAAACTAAATTCCTCTACGTTTATTCCTCTACAAAATGACATATTATTTGACTAGTAACTATAACTTACACTGCATGTAAATCCGATTTTCCTAACATTCCAATTCGGACAGTTGGCCATTTGTTACAGAGACCAAAAAACACCTGTCTTCAAAAAATCATATTATCTGTCCAATGAATATTTCGTTTAAAAAATTGAAGTACAACTGTTTAGCAGTGCATTGGCACCAACCGCAACTTCCCGCGACAATAATTACCCGAGCTGGGTAATTTTAAAAAAATCGTGTTTTTCCATTGTCTGAGTGTCGGCTGCAGGAATCGCGTCGCGCCAAAAATTTGTTTGATTTCTAATTGTCGTGACATTGTTATACAGCGGCTACACTGTTCATTTATGTAATAAAATTAAAGTTCAGAATATGATCTTTTGAATGATATGTATATCGTTCACTTTAGAGTTGATTATTTGTGGGTTTTTAACGTTATAAAGTTTTTGGTCCCAAACCATCGCATTCGGACGGTGGCCACTCTAAGGCGACAAAGCAAACAGTCTGAATTGGAAGGTTGGCCACGGCTAAGGTTAAATATTTCACAAAAATACAAAAAAATTTGCTTGGAGGTTTGACCCAGCAAATTGCTCTGTGCTGGTGACCCAGATTGGGTCATGGATCAAAACTGAAACATTATGAGATTTTGAAGGTTAAACCGGGTTTAACACAGCGAAAGTGTCTATCAGTAGTCCCAGTTTTCTTACCATGGCTCCCCTATCTGTGGAACAAACTCACTCACCGCGATAAATTCACTTTGATTTTTACCTATCTCCGACTAGCCCACACTTTTCTACCTTTGTTTTTTATGTTAAACAGTCAAATAAATCTAAAAGTAAGGTTAGGTTTAGGGGGCCAAGGTAACTTACTGTACATAACAATGGGTTCAGCCAGATATTTTACTGATCATACATTATGAAATATGGTATACTTTGCCACATGAGTATTACATCGACTGTTAACATAAAGACAACCTGACACTAATTAGCAATCTAAATTCCCAAAAAACAAACTATGACGTTAAGAAAAAAACTCTTGTATCAAAACAAAATCATTATGGATGAATAAGTTCACTATATCTGTCAGACAAATTAATTCATAACAGACAAATTCATGACATCTCTACTTAAAATACAGTTTTATGTGCTGCATTCTATAGTAAAACTCTTAAAATGGACACACATTTTAATCCTAACTGAAACTGGAACTTTAAAGGCCAATGGGGCAAAGCTACAAGGGATTTTTGAACAAGGGAAGAAGCCTATGTTTAAATATGTTATATTCTCCTTATTTAAAAGTTTAGCTCAGTCGGTCCAATAGTTTGAAAAGAGTAAAAACAACAGAAGAACCAAACTTTTACATTTATATAATTATCAAGAAACTAATATTATTGTGGTTTAGTATACTCCATGACATAAACAATATTTTAGTTAGTCTTGACCTATTAGATAGTCAGCTGTGTTACGTAATGTTATTGTTTTTGTTTACTTTGGTTGTCTTAAGTTTGACTTGGAACAAAGATGTATTTCTTACGTTAATTAATAGTGTAATTCCGTAGTATATCACAGTGGTGACGAGGATACCAAATAAAAGTGGGAAGAAGAGTAACAGACAAAATATGTCTAGTGATTCTGAAGAAGAAAATAAAACAATACTTCGTCCATTAAACATAGGAAAACTTCCAGAGTTCAATGTTCACACAGAGGTTTGGTGTGTTTATAAAGAACTTTTGGAGCAGTTTTTCGAGGTGAATGCTATTGAAAATGAATGTAAGGCATCTCTTTTAATCACTTCAGTTGGTAGAGAAGCTTACATGCATGAGAGATATATGTATACCAGATCTGCCAAAGGATAAAACGTTTGACACATTGTGTGATATTATGAGAAAACCGTTTTCTCGTAAGTTGTCAACGTTCAGGGAGAGGGTAGAATTTTAAGAAATGAGACAAGAGCATAATGATTGCATAAAGACTTGCTACGCTCGTATTAAAAGACAGGCTGCAACATGTAATTTTTAGTCTCATTTGGATGATGTTTTAAAGGATAAATTTGTATGCGGTTTATCGGAAGGGCCAATTAAGGATCGTTTGTGTGAAGAGCAACCTAATGAAAGTCACTAAACCAATTCTACGAGTTAGCTTTAGCTAGAGAAATTAATGAGAAGGACTAAATCTACAAGGGATGTTGCCAAAGTTTCAACATCTAAATCCAAGAACAGTTTAAATCAGCCAAATATTCACTGGAGACAAATGCAGAATGTAGGCGAGAGCTCCTGTAAAGTTTAGCGAATATATTGGCTGCTACAAACTCGGGAAAGTATCACTGAAGGTTAAACCTGATGTAAACCCTCGTTTTGTGAAACCAAGACCCATTCCTTTTGCATTCAGAAATCAAGTTAACAAAGAATTAGGAAGACTGGAAAAATCTGGAATTATTGAAAAAGTAGGCTCTTCACTTTGGGGTACTTCCTTAGTTCCTGTCCTGAAAGAGAACGGACACGACAAATCAGGGTGTACGCAAAATTACTACAAAACTACTGTCAAACCATATTTAAGGGACGAAAATCATCCTCTGCCTAGGATTGAGGAAATATGAGCTGCTTTACAAGGAAGACAAGAATTCACTAAATTATATTTTCGTCAAGCCTATAATCAATTGGAACTAGAAGAGGAAACGAAGATGTTGTTGGCATGGTCAACTCATAAGGGGGTTTTCAAAGTGAATCGAATAACGTTTGGATCAAAGCCAGCAGTAGCTAAATTTCAATGGGAAGTGGAAAAAACACTCCAGGGACTGCAAAAGGTTGTAAATTTGTTGGATGACATCATCGTAACTGGTGGTACCAGAAAAGAACATATGAAAAATCTAAGAAATATATTGGAAACACTTATCGGATGCTGGATTCACATTTTTGAAAAATGTCAGTTTTTCCAACCTGAGGTTAGGTATTTGGGACATTTAATAAACAAGAACGGAATTCAAAAGGACCTACAAAAAGTGTCAGCCCTACTTGCTTGTCCGAGACCTTCCAATGTGTCAGAGGTGAGATAATTTGTTGGTGTTGTAAATTACTTTGGGAAATTCATAAAAGGAGTGCCTGATCCTCTAGAACCTCTGTATAAGCTTTTAAAAAAAGGTAACGATTTTAAGTGTGATAGTAGATGTGAAGAGGCTTTTGTGAAAGCAAAGAAAAAAATATCATCAGATCAGGTTCTCACCCATATCGACCCGGCATTGCCTTTGTGTTTGTTCTAAGACACAACCAATCATGGAATTGCTGTGATTCTGCTACATGAGATGTCAGACGGTTCAAAACGGCCCATCGGATTTGCTAGCAGGAAACTAACAGCTACTGAGAAAGTTTATTCTACTATACACAAAGAAGCATTAGCAATTTACTGGGGAATGACCAAGCTCTATCAGTATTTGATGGGGAATAAGTTTGCATTGTATTCGGATCACAAACCACTAGCAGCAATATTTGGTGAGAAGAAAGGGATACCGGAAATGGCAGCTGAAAGGCTCCAACGCTGGTGAGCTTATATCTCGGGATTTGATTACACATTTCATCATGTGAGCTCTGCAAAAAAAACTTAGCTAATTCAATATCTCGTTTGGCAGTTGAAAGTAGAGAGAATGAAATTTCGACTGACGTCGATTATGTGAATTTGGTATCTGAGGAATTGCCAGTATCACTGAAACTGGTAAAGAGTGAAACTTGCACAGGTCCTATTCTGAGCTAAGTTCTGAGATATGTTGAAGACGGATGGCCTGTTTCTGTTGAAGATGACTTAAAACCGTATTTTACAAGAAAATTGAAAATAAGTACAGATTCCGATGTTCTAATGTGGGGCTATAGACTTGTGATCCCAACAAAATTCAGACCTAAACTATTAAATGAACTTCATACGACTCATCAGGGAATGACCAAAATTAAATCAAAAGCCAGATCATATTTTTGGTGGCCATCATTTGATAAAGATATTGAAAACTTTTGCAGGAAATTCCATGTTTGCATGATTACTAGACAAACACTGACACCAGACACAGGAAAATGGTCTACTGTTGAGGCACTTTTTGATCGTGTCCATGTCGATTATGCTGGATCTTTGAAGGTAAATATTATCTTGTAGTGTCTGACACATTTAGTAAATGGCCAGAAGTTTGTGAAGTGACTTCAACATCCACGGAAGTGACACTGAAAAAGTTGCAAGAAATATTTTGAACATTTTGGAATTCCAAAAGTTCTAGTAACGGATAATGGAACCAACTTCAAGAGAATTTGAAGACTTTTGTAAGTTCAATATTATAAAGCACATAACAACACCACCTTTCCACCCTTCAGGTAATGGAGCGGCAGAGAGCTGTAAGAATCTTCAAGAAATCTCTATTAAAGCATGATGTTGAGTCAGAAAAGAAGAAGATAACGATCTCTGCAGCAATAAGTAGATATTTGTTCAGCTACCGTATTTCTGTTCACTGCACTACTGGAGAAACACCAGCCAGAAGAATGTTTGGACGGGAACTTAGGAACAGATTGGATGTCCTTTGAGAAGAAGATTCTATTCTAATTAAAGAAAGAAGGACAATACAGCTTAGACCAGGGGTATGTAAGAGATTATTGAGCTACAGGAACGAGATGGATAAAAGCAACAGTAGAAGGGCCTTTAAGTCGAAGAATCTACAAGGTTAGACCTGCTGGAACTGAAATGTCATGGAGAAGACACATCTACCAAATATTAAAGACTTTTAGCACAGGAGAAAATAAAAGTGGAGTGTGATGAGACTTAGAAAGGGAGGTAATGTAGTATTACTCCGTGACATAAACAATATAATCACCTGTTAGATAGTCAGCTGTGTTACGTAATGTTATTGTTTTTGTTTACTTTGGTTGTCTTGAGTTTGACTTGGAATAAAGATGTATTTCTTACGTTAATTAATAGTGTAATTTTGTAGTATGTTACAGTAGTAATAGTCATTTATTGAGCCATTAAGTACATAATTATACAGGGTGTTTTTTTTTAAACGCAACCCATATTTAAAATAAAAAATCTACAGGTATCTGAAATAAATACGTATTTATTTATTGGTATTTACATTTTGTACAGTATATTATTTACATTTTACCCAATTTTAACCTACATTAAGTGTTCAAATAAACCACCATTATGAGTTATACATAGTTGAGCCCCCTTCATAAAATTTCTGAAAACTTTTTTCAAAGTAGCTTTTTCAATTTCTCCTATCACATCTTTAATGTTTGTTTTGAGCTGCTGGATGTTCTGCGGGTTGTTTGCAAATGCCTTACTTTTTTAATATCCCCACACAAAATAATCTGGTGAGCTCAAATCTGCGGATCTTGGGGGATACAGCCCCTTGCCAATGAGTCTGTCTCCAAAAATCTCTTTAATAAATCCGTAGTTTCATATGATGAATGAATAATGAATCCAATGATGAATGAATCCAACAGTACCTTTCGTCTTCTTCCAATAAAGCCACAAACTCGTGCATAATATCTTGATAACGGGCAGAATTCAATGTAGAGTCGAAAAATATTGGTCCTATAATCCGTTTTCGAGAAATTGCACACCATATTCCAATCTTTTGACTATGTAAAGGTTGTTGGTGTACAACATGAGGGTTTTGAGCGCTCCAGTAACGATTGTTTTGACTGTTTACATATCCACTCAGATGACACGAAGCTTCATCAGAAAAAACACATTGAACAAAACTGTTTCAGAGTTGTGTGTGAACCACTTGAGCCATTGGTAGTAGCGTAACCAAGCAGGAAAATCGTTGGGGCCAATTTTATGAGATTTATTAATCTTGTAAGAAGTCAAACCTAATAATTTTGTGGCTGTAAAAGCACTATACAGAGATATTTGCTTTTGTTGCTTTAGCTTTCTCAACGATTTGTTTGGTGAGTTTTTAAAAATACTCCTAACATCTTCTAAAGTTTCCTCATTAAGGACTGTTCTTTTTCTGTTGTGGTTTTTGTTTCCTACAGATCCAGTTTCCTTAAATTTTGTAATGAGTCTATAAATGCTTGATTTGTTAGGTATACTCACATCGGGAAACGTAGCCGAAAACCTCTCTCGAAATAAAACAAATTATTTAGTTTTGTTATATACTCCTCTACCATACACACCCTCTGAGCTTGGGAAAAAAACATTTTGTATGTTCCTCACAATAACTTCAAAGTAACCCTAAATTATGTAAACAACAATATAACAATGCATATCAGCTGATAGATATTGAAGTAAAGGAAACAGGGGTGCCAACATATGAACTTGTTTTGTCCCTAAACAGTGACTTTCGGTCCTTTAACATTGGGTTGCGTTTAAAAAAAAAACACTGTACAATAGACCATGTCACAATATACATTATTATGTAACAGTACACAGAAAATCAAATACAAAGTCATTCTAATATTTTAATAAAACTTTCATCTTAGTAAATAAAATAAAATACCCCCGTCGCAGCAAACCTGCGTACTCAGTGAGTTTCCAATGCATAATATATGTCTTAACCCTCCCAGTGGCAAGCCTCGCAATGCGAGGTTTTCAAACGTGTATCTCAAGTGGCGACCCTCGCAACGCGAGGATTTAAGACAGTTTTTTTTCAAACGCAGAAATAACATTGAAAACGTGCTTGGAATCAGATAATCTTTACACCAATCGAAAGATAACATTCTAAACTTTCATTTTATTACATGAATGAACCTTATAGCAGCAGTAGATCAATGTAACTGAAAGTTATATTTGAATAAAAATTTCGCGCGAAGTCGCCTACGCCTTGTATGTGTTCTGAAATGGCTGAAAAGAGTAAGTTTCAAGAAATCATAGAGGGGTAAATTTTGGTTGTAACCAGAAACGGGTGGTACCACTGCAAAAAGGGATAAATTCCCTTTAAGGTGATGCACAGTTTTACATCGAGATATAATGGGACAGACTTGTGGCAAAATTATAAAATAGTAATATTTTACGTGTTCAAGCCGTGGCAGAACCTCGCATTGCGAGGTTTGGCAAAACACATGTTATATGAAGTTTACATTTATATTATATATTTGTTCTTATATCAATTTCAAGAGGAAAGAACACTGAATATTTTTCCTAAGGTTACAAGCCTGTCCCGCCAAGTGACTAATGACATAAGACGATGGAAGTTGGTCGATCTGTTTCGTTTGTACCCGGCACTTGGCGTACTGCTACTCATTGTAAGGGTGGTTATTATCCGAGTTTATCTGTGTAATCGGTGTAAATTTACGGTTTATATTTGGAAATATGTGTAGTGCAGTGTAGTGTGTATGTGAATAGTAATATTTATCGCATTATTTATGCATAAATATTACTAAAAGTGATAAATTGTGCAACGTGAGTTCTTATTTTCAGATGGATCAACACATCGAAGAAATGCAAATTTTTTTATTTATTGGCTATTATTTTGAAAATAAACTGACCGAAAATTATATATTTTACCATTTCTGAAATCTCCTTTCTTTGATGAGTAAAAAGAATATGGGGTTCAGTAGGTTTCAAGTAATGATTACTTTGCTGTGATTCGTTCAAAAAACCCTTGCAAACTTTGTGACACCAAGCGATCTGACTTGATTTTTCGTCTGAAAAACATAATGTTCCATTCTCATGAAGTACGCGATATAAATTTTATTTGTGTGTATTATTATATATAACTATATATTTTCTTGTAGGGGCATAACTAGTAAAATTTCAAATTTCACATCCAATAAATTTTTGAAAACATTTTTTAGACTATTCATTCTTATATCACTGTATGTATAATTTTATAACCTTCAAATAAAATAATGTTTTGAAGTATTTATATATTGATAGGGGTAATATTTTTGAATATCAAACTGATCGCATACAAATAGCCATTTTGCACTTTTTCCTAATTATTCTATATAATTCGTATACAGATTTTTGTTTCTGTGACATATATACATTTCTACCTAAGGAATTAGATGAGTGACATTTGGTACATTTATCATTTTTACCTAAAAAAACTAGTTTGCTTACAGTAAGGTTTTACTTTCAAAATTTATATTTTTTTCAAAATTTTCATTTTTTTTTTTAAATGACCTTTCTGAATTTCATTTATTACAACATTTTCGGATTCTCCAGTTTTTTGTGAACAAAATGAATATGCATATTGATATGTTTACTTCAAAATTGGATTTATTACGAATTTCTAAAAAATAGTATGCTAAATCACCAAAATAACCCTGCCACTCCAGCCAAAACGTTCAAAGTCTTCATGCCACTGGGAGGGTTAATACCATATAAAGCCATATACCAAGTTTCATAAAAATATATTCACATATAAGCGATATGTACAATTTTAATTATTCTCCATAAGAGTAACATTGGTGATAAGTACGTAGGTTTGCTGAAACAAGGAACACAAACAATTGATTTTTATGCAAATATAAATAGTATTTAACTAGGTGAAGCCACATACCAAGTTTCATCAATATTCAATCATAAGTAAGCACTATATAACATTTTAATTATTCTCTATAAGAATAACATGGGAGCTGAGTAAGCAGGTTTGCTGCAACAAGGAACTAAAAAAATGGGTTTTTTATGCAAATATCAATATAACTCAACAAGGGAAGCCACATATCAAGGTTTATTTATTTATGTTCATAATTAAGGGAGTCATTACATTTTACTTATTCTCCGTAAGAATAACATGGGGCTGAGTACGCAGGTTCGCTGCTACGGGGATTATCAACAAAAAATAAATTTTTTGTGCAAATATCAATATACCAGTACTACGTGACGCCACATGCCAAGTTTCATCAATATACATTCATTAATAATGGAAATATAAAATTTTATTTATTCTCCATAAGGATAACATTGGACAACGTACTGTGTTTAGCACTTTGAATATCTCTGCAATGGTTGGGCGTAGAATCACAATTTAAACACCAAAATGATTGTTTTGTGGAGCTGAGTTGATTGGTAAAAGCAAATGTGAAGTTTACATTAAAATTAACTTAGGAAAAGCCAAAAACCTTTTTCCCATAAGTTTAACATAGGAGATTTTATGAGCAGGTTTTTTTGGATTTTCTCCGCAACCACTTAACCTAGCTTAATAATTCAAAATACCATATTATTTGTTTTTTTAAGCTCTATAACATGGTCCAAGCCAAAATTAAGTGTTTTAAAAATTTTATGGTAAAAAATGCAAAAAACTGATTTTTGGAAAATTTAAAACCCCCATAAACCCCCCTTTTCCCATAGTCCGATTTTTCTGGTTTTCAAACTTAAAGTCATAAATGTCACTTTACACATTTGAGCCAAATTTCATCGAAATCGGACGTTTTTTACTCCAGTTATCGCATTCACGGACAAATATATATATAAATTTGAACAAATAGTGTTTTAGTCATCTGTGGACCTCAAAAAAAAAAGTTGTCATGGTCTCGGGCTTAAGTCTTACCATGAGACCTACGGTAATAGCTTCTTCCCTATAGGGGAAATTCGCTAACAAATCAAAACTGTATGGAATGTAACTTTGAAGATGGCTGCCAAACATTTAACTAAAAGTAAAACTGGAAAAATCAAAATTCATAAAATTGTTATTGGAGTAAAATACATTATCGAAGAAAGGAATCTTTAAAAACCCTCATTCATTTTGTTCAATTTTAAGCTATCACGGAATCTGGAAGTTTATTACAATTTTGTTGTAACAAAGGCTATTGACTGATTTACTAAGTGTGACCTGAGGTAAATTTAAACTGTGCTTATTTCGGGTAATGTGGTGATGAACTGCTGTTCCGTCTTAAAAAAATGACCATGTTCTTCTAAGTACAATAGGTTTATAAAAATAAACAAAGAAGGTAATGTCATAAATTTTAATTCTTTAAAATGTTCCCTGCAACTTTGAATATGATTTAGATTACTAACCCATTGAGGTAGTAATTTTATTCTATTTGCAGTAGCCTATAACGGGAATTGATTGGTGCTGCACTCTAGTAGCAAAATATGTAACTAATGACCGCGGGCGTCTACGGTTCTATCCGCTAGGGGCGCGGACTGACTGAAAAACCTTAATATCGCCGCCAGGCCTTTGGTCGTGTTAGCTGAGTTGGCTACGTCGTGGAAACACCTTGGCCAGGTGGTGATACGATGATCGTGGGTTCGATTCCCGCACACGACCAAAACTGACCAGTTGTGCAACTCTCAATGAGTTAACCGGTCTGTGGCAACGTTGGTGGGAGGGCTGAAGTAAAAAAACGGTGGCAGGCTTGCTTGGAAGTTGACGGGATCGGTTAATTCTTTGAGACTTGCACATGGTCAACACTGATTTTGCTAATTTTTACTTATGTCTACTCTGTGTGTGCCAATACGACTCTCTAAACTGAAAGAAAACAATATTTTAATTAAAATGAGCCATTAATCCATTTAAAAACACCAATTTTATACTCCAATTCAAAGGTTAATAAAATTACAAGTAAGGAACGAGACCAGCTCGTATGTCTACGCCAATAGGTTAATTACTCTTACGGCATTTTTTGCCATATAAATGCGTGATAAAAAGTAAAAAGAACTGAAAATGTAAAAAGAACTGAACAAGTTACACATGTTTTAATTTTCTAAAGAAATATAAAATTTTGGATAGCTTTAAACTTACTGTAGTGTTTTTTTATGTAAACATCATGTAACACTGGAATCTTTAACCACTGCACCAACACTCTCTCACCTTCCATTTGGCGTAAAGTTCTTTTCTGCGGGAAAGTCAAAGCTAATCAAATTCCATGTTTTGCTCTTCTGTGCCGATTGACTCAGGATGCTGATAGGACAGTTGGTCTTACAGCTCTCATAAATTATAAATCCGGGGAACTCTCCCTCCTCTTGCACAGGAGGTTTCACCAGACCCTCATGCACAAAACATGAATAGTTAAAACCGGCTGTAGAGGGATTACTATTACTTGTTTTAGTTGATTTACTAGGAGGTCCTTCTGTGATTCTGCTCGGTGGTGTCGCCCCTCTACCTGTAGAAAAACCCAATAAATTTTAACTTAGTTAACTTAATTTGATTGGCAGTAAAAATAAATTGTTTACAAAACAGAAGGTACATTTTGCAAAATCAGAATTTCCCTTAATTTGACAAATTTACGTTAGTCAACGGTACAGAACTCCACTTGTGTCAATTATAAGTCAATAATATTTAACTAAATATAACAAAATAAAACGTTATGCTCAGTTCTAGTGATGTGTGCAAATGAATTTGGCACCACTATAAAGTATTATTTTATTTTATTTAACAAATGACTAGGATGGAAAATATGTTATTATTGTTAAAGTTAGAGAGTAGGCTGCCAGTCCAGGAGATGGCGTTGGTCGAGTTTGCAACAGTAGATGGCCTTGTGCCAGTTTGCTGTGGGACCTCTGCGCCGGCCCAGATTTGATGTTTAGAAAGACGTTTGGAAGAAAGCACTAATTTTCTTTCTTTCTGCAAAGTGGGGTTGTGATTCCTCATAAACTAAATGTAATAGCTTTCTCTTGCAGATTTTTGGTCAATCTAAAGTACTCTTAAGTAAGCTTATTCCTGTTTTCTCTGTTATTTTACCTTTTATTTTTGCTCCTGCAGCATCTGAAGCCTGAACAAAAGTTCTCTTGAGTTTCCCTTTTTGATTTTCTCTGTAGTTATCAGCAACACCTTTAGACAGTTCAGCAACCAATTTCATCGTTTTTTCTGGATATCTGGAAAATCCCAACAAAGTTAAACTGTAGCAAATGCTGACGGCAAAAGAATCTTATCATGAATCCTGATTTGCATGATGTGTGATTAGTGTGAGTCGCTGGTGAAATAGGCAAGGCGACAGACACAAAAACTATGGCAGCGACCCTGTCATGGGTTCAAATCTCAGTCTTGGCAAGTGAACTTTATAAGTCCTATTCAACCGTACTGTAATGGCGGCTCCCTTGATCGATAGCAAACATATCAAAACCCTAATATCAAACCGATGATAACCAATAATATAACAATAACTGAATAGATATAATTTATTGCCATATTTGTACAGTGGAACCTTGATAACTCGAACCTCAATAAGTCGAATTCCTTGATAACCCGAATTTTTGTCATTCCCCTTGAACTTGCTTACCTAATGCTATGTTATTTTATCTCTATAAATCAAAGGGTTTACAGGAAACACCTTGATAACTCTAATTTTTGCAGTATTCTTAACCTGTCACCGCACCTCTATAGTCGAAGTTTTAGCTGTAGAACCTCTATAACTCGAATATGTACAATTGCCGTACCTCTATAAGTCAAAGTATTGACTAGAGAACCTCTAGAAGTCAAAGTTGTTCATTCACCAAACCTTTAGTGACTTTGCAGCCGGAAATTTCAACTCTCCCTCCCCACTAAATCTCTTTCCCGGGTGCTCCTGGTGTCGATAAAATAACAAACAAATTTATGTTGGTGAGTAACACGCATATCAAACACACTCATTCTCACCCACGGGTTTCACCTATGTGAGGATTTAATTTCATAAATAAGGATCAGTCTCATATTGTTGTAAATTATATATATTTTTTAAATAAAACGGTTTTGATTTGATCACATTTGTGTTCTGAGTCGTTAGTGTGAGTTCAGAGGTTCTGGTTGTAGTACGTGAAACGTAGTTTTTAGGTTGATTTTTACGAAGTGTTTGCATTTTGGTCAACCGTGTTGGCAAAACTCTACCCCATGAGGAGAATGTATCTAGAATTAGTCTTTATTCGTATTTACTTTAGGTACCTTTTGTTGTAACTAAAATAATTTTGTTATATACATTTACACTTCAACCCTGCCATCCTTATACTTTATAGGGATTGCCAGATTTGATAGCTAAGGCACAGAAGGTAAACATCAGAACTAAAATTTATTGGAGGTTAACTGCCTGTTCATTGCGTGCATACTGCCCAGTGCCCACTGCCCACTGCCATGCTGCTAGCACGGTGTGTGGCTTGGCGGTTGATCAGCTGATAGGGCGAAATAGAGAGAGAGAGAGAGAGAGAGAGAGAGGGAATGGAGAGAGAGAATGGAGAGAAAGAGGGAATGGAGAGAGAGAGTGAGGGAGAGAGGAGAGAGAGAGAGAGAGAGAGAGAGAGAGAGAGAGAGAGATTGAGAGGAGAGGAGAGGAGAGGAGAGGAGAGAGAGACCAATTGTTGGTGCCATGGCGGCAAATTGTCAGTGCAGCATTTTGTTTTTGTTGTTGTTGTGTCGTAATTAAATACACTGAAAATACGTAAATAGGGTTGTTGTTACTCAGCTAATAACTTTTAGCGAATTTCCCCTTTAAAAAAGAAGCTCTTACCATAGGTGGCATGGTAATACTTAGCCCGAGACCATGATAACTTTTCGTTTTGAGGCCCCCAGATGCCTATAACCCTATTTATTCAAATTTATATACAGGGTGTTTCGGGATAAGTGTAAACAACTTTACCAGGAGATTCCTTACATCAAAACAAGAAAAAAATCTTATATGAACATGGGTCCGTAAACCAGTCATTGTCGAGTTACAGCCAAAAATCAATTTTTTCAATTTCAAGTGTAGTTGTTGCACCTTTTGGCCTCTAGATTGAAAAATTCTAAAGATAATTTGATTAAATTTCCACAGTTAGATAGATTATGAAATTCCAAAGAGATATTATTGATGTTTTATACTGTAAAGTTGAGTAACACTGAGAAAAAATAGTTGAAAAATTAAATTCTTCCAAAAAATTCAAGGCCTCAAAAATAGTTTTTGTTTTTGACTGGCTAATAATATCATAACCGTTAAAGTATTTGGGCTGCAACTTTATAAAAAGTTGTAGAATTTAATGGAGAACAAAATAATAACAATTTATATATGCATTCGATCATGATTATTTATGTAAAAACCCAAAATCTGTAGGATAACAAAATTTAGAAAGGAAAACCTCAATTATCCAGCCAGTCAAGCAAATGCATAAAACCAAAGAAAATCTGTCAGCACGAGTTTTTTTTTTTATAAAATCTTCAAAAAATTTTAAATTTTTTAAATTTAAAATATCCTAAATCCTTAAAAATTCCACCACAGGACCCCACTGAGGCAATTTTTCGAAATAGCAGCCTTTTCCTACACAGGATAAGCTGTGAAAAGAAACACTCCTCCACATTTTATTAATACATTTATCGATTTATCAACTTGGGGCTATTACAAATAACTTGTGGGTGGTAATACTTTATTTTTATTGATTACTAAATTGCAGCGGCCATCTTGGATTCACAATTATTTTATAAAATAGGCTACTTCCATCATAAAGGTAGTGTTGTGAACCAGCATTGAAAACTAAATCTTTACGATGAATACAATGCTGTAATCCATTTTTTAATATTAAGCTGATCTCAAAATAAAGAAAATTCATCTTATTTTTTATAAATGTAGAATAGAGGCCACTAATTATAATGTAAAAAAGGTAATACTAAATTTTACATACAAATTTATTTAACAAAATTTAAATCATTCTAAAATTACAAATCACAATGTTTTGTGGAAATACACGTACAAATTAAAGATCCAGAGTTAAATAATACTGTTATTTACAAAACCACGTGGGTACCATGGGTGCACCTTACAAAAAGTTTTCAAAGTGACCACCATCTCTCTGCCTGCACAATCTTGCTCGTGAAATCTATGAGTTTGTTGCGGCTCGGACGACTGCTGGGTTGTTCTTAATGGACTCAGCTACATTCATTATCCTTTGCAATAATTCTTCTCTTGTTCTAGGCTTTGTTGTGTAGACTTGTGATTTCATCCATCCCCATAAAAAATAGTCCATGGGTGCAAGGTCAGGAGACCTTGTGGGCCAATGTACTGGACCGTTGTTAGCTATTACCCTTTGCTCAAATTTCTGACGCAGTAGTTCTACAACTTCTCTTGAAGAGTGAGGCGGTGCGCCGTCGTGTTGACACCAGAGATTTACTCTGGTTCCAAGAGGGACTTCCTCTAGGAGTCTTTGTAACTTATTGAGCAGGAATGCATGATAAGTGACTCTGTTTAGATTCCCCTCGATGATAAAAGGTCCAATCAGCTTATCATTAACAAGGCCACACCACACATTTACAGAAAACCTTTGTTGAAAATGATTTTCTATTACTTTGTGGGGATTTTCTGTAGCCCAGTTGTGTAGGTTTTTTAAGTTATTTATTCCATTTCTCGTGAACTGGGCTTCATCAGTAAACAAAATCCACTTAACAACCCTCCGGTTAGCCACTACCCAATTGCAAAATGCCAGCCTATTATTGTTGTCCCCATGGTGAAGGGCTTGCACCTTTTGAAAGTGAAAGGGGTGCATTTTTTCCTTCTTCAGAACTCTCCAAACCTTTGTTGAAGACACTAAATGTTGTTTCGATAGTCTCCTAACACTCGTACCTGTACTTTGCTGCACTGCTTCAATAATATTTTCTTCAGTGTGAACATCAACTTCATTGAATCCCTCTCGCTTCCTCCTACTAACAGATCCTGTCTCTTTAAGTCGGTTGTGCAGGTCGGTAAAAACTCTCGGGTTTGGAATACTTCTGTTTGGATATCTTCTCCCGTACTCAACCGAAGCTGCCTTTGCATTTCCATTGCAATACCCATAGACAAAATGCATGTCAGTATACTCACTGTTTGAATACATTTTCACTTTGGAGTTAAAACCACCAGCACTTACTGAGAGGAAACTTGTTTTAAAGGACAGGAAACCACATTATTACTCAACAATGCAATTAAACAGATGTGGCTTATGGAAACAGTGCTGCCAACTCACCAATGAAAACAACAACATACAAGACGGAACGATGATAAAATTATTGAATGAGATTAAACCAAAATAAACCCAATTCTGTTGTATTCTTCCGATAACTACTAAATTAATTTATGTCTTAAGAAGATTACAGTATTTGTTTTTAAACAAAAAAGAAACTTATAATAACATTTTGGTAATTTTTTTTAAACTGTTAGTTGACAACGTTTACTTGTGTAGCCGTCCTGTGTAGGAAAAGTCTGTTAACAAAAATGGTCTCAGTAGGGTCCTGTGGTGGAATTTTTAAGAATTTAGGATATTTTAAATTTTAAAAATTTAAAAATTTTTGAAGATTTCATAAAAAGGGGTGTCACAAAAAAGTATGATGGGCTATACAGGACCTAATTCTACATGCAAAAATAAGTAAAAAATGAAGAATAACATTTTTTGGATTTCGGCTTAGTTTAGCCGTAATCCGCCATTTTGTTTTTTTGGGACAATATTTATTATTTCAAAAACCCAATGAGATATTTTTACGAAACTTGGCAAAAGTGTTAACACTAAAGTAAGTAACATTTGTAAAAAAAAAATATTTTGTTACCTTTCCAAATTTCAAAATGGCGGCCATTTGAATTTTTTTATGCCAAATTTCATGAAAACCGGTACCTAAATCAAAATTTTTTGTATTTATTATAACAAATCCAACAAAACAAAAATGAATAACATCGGTTCATAAATAAAGAAGCTGTGTTTATTTTAGTAATTTAGACTGAAATTACTTAATTACATTATATAAATTATTACATTACATTTAATAAATTTTAATATTAATAATAATCATTTGTTGTTAAAAACGATGGAATGAAGAGGATACACCACATGTAGGTAGGCAATCAATCTACTAATCAATCTTGATTAATTTTATTTCTCCTTTTTACTCCACATTAACAGCTGATATGCATTTAATCAGCTGTTATAACAAATCCATTGTTGACCTGCCACACATTATTGCTGTTTTGTTCACATCCAATTGCTGCTTAGACGTTAACGTAACTAGCTCATAATGCCAGTAGAGTTTACAAACGCGGAACTAGCTGATATCCACTTAATGTATGGACTGTCAGATTGTAATCGAGCACTAGCTCGACGTTTGTACTCTGAACGTTTTCCAAATCGCCGACTGCCTAGTGAAAATACGTTCTTAACAGTGCACGACCGCCTCAGACAGTATGGTTCATTTACCACTCCGCCTTTAGGTCGAGGTAGACCTCGAACAACAAGAACGTTGGAATTGGAAGAAAGAGTGTTGCAAGCTGTCGAAGACGATCCTTCATCAAGCACAATCTTTCCTGTCCTTTAAAACAAGTTTCCTCTCAGTAGGTGCTGATGGTTTTAACTCCAAAGTGAAAATGTATTCAAACAGTGAGTATACTGAAATGCATTTGGTCTATGGGTATTGCAATGGAAATGCAAAGGCAGCTTCGGTTGAGTACGGGAGAAGATATCCAAACAGAAGTATTCCAAACCCGAGAGTTTTTACCGACTTGCACAACCGACTTAAAGAGACAGGATCTGTTAGTAGGAGAAAGGGAGAGGGATTCAATGAAGTTGATGTGCACACTGAAGAAAATATTATTGAAGCAGTGCAGCAAAGTACAGGTACGAGTGTTAGGAGACTATCGAAACAACATTTAGTGTCTTCAACAAAGGTTTGGAGAGTTCTGAAGAAGGAAAAAATGCACCCCTTTCACTTTCAAAAGGTGCAAGCCCTTCACCATGGGGACAACAATAATAGGCTGGCATTTTGCAATTGGGTAGTGGCTAACCGGAGGGTTGTTAAGTGGATTTTGTTTACTGATGAAGCCCAGTTCACGAGAAATGGAATAAATAACTTAAAAAACCTACACAACTGGGCTACAGAAAATCCCCACAAAGTAATAGAAAATCATTTTCAACAAAGGTTTTCTGTAAATGTGTGGTGTGGCCTTGTTAATGATAAGATGATTGGACCTTTTATCATCGAGGGGAATCTAAACAGAGTCACTTATCATGCATTCCTGCTCAATAAGTTACAAAGACTCCTAGAGGAAGTCCCTCTTGGAACCAGAGTAAATCTCTGGTGTCAACACGACGGCGCACCGCCTCACTCTTCAAGAGAAGTTGTAGAACTACTGCGTCAGAAATTTGAGCAAAGGGTAATAGCTAACAACGGTCCAGTACATTGGCCCACAAGGTCTCCTGACCTTGCACCCATGGACTATTTTTTATGGGGATGGATGAAATCACAAGTCTACACAACAAAGCCTAGAACAAGAGAAGAATTATTGCAAAGGATAATGAATGTAGCTGAGTCCATTAAGAACAACCCAGCAGTCGTCCGAGCCGCAACAAACTCATAGATTTCACGAGCAAGATTGTGCAGGCAGAGAGATGGTGGTCACTTTGAAAACTTTTTGTAAGGTGCACCCATGGTACCCACGTGGTTTTGTAAATAACAGTATTATTTAACTCTGGATCTTTAATTTGTACGTGTATTTCCACAAAACATTGTGATTTGTAATTTTAGAATGATTTAAATTTTGTTAAATAAATTTGTATGTAAAATTTAGTATTACCTTTTTTACATTATAATTAGTGGCCTCTATTCTACATTTATAAAAAATAAGATGAATTTTCTTTATTTTGAGATCAGCTTAATATTAAAAAATGGATTACGGCATTGTATTCATCGTAAAGATTTAGTTTTCAATGCTGGTTCACAACACTACCTTTATGATGGAAGTAGCCTATTTTATAAAATAATTGTGAATCCAAGATGGCCGCTGCAATTTAGTAATCAATAAAAATAAAGTATTACCACCCACAAGTTATTTGTAACAGCCCCAAGTTGATAAATCGATAAATGTATTAATAAAATGTGGAGGAGTGTTTCTTTTCACAGCTTATCCTGTGTAGGAAAAGGCTGCTATTTCGAAAAATGGCCTCAGTGGGGTCCTGTGGTGGAATTTTTAAGGATTTAGGATATTTTAAATTTAAAATTTTTTGAAGATTTTATAAAAAAAAAATTCGTGCTGACAGATTTTCTTTGGTTTTATGCATTTGCTTGACTGGCTGGATAATTGAGGTTTTCCTTTCTAAATTTTGTTATCCTACAGATTTTGGGTTTTTACATAAATAATCATGATCGAATGCATATATAAATTGTTATTATTTTGTTCTCCATTAAATTCTACAACTTTTTATAAAGTTGCAGCCCAAATACTTTAACGGTTATGATATTATTAGCCAGTCAAAAACAAAAACTATTTTTGAGGCCTTGAATTTTTTGGAAGAATTTAATTTTTCAACTATTTTTTCTCAATGTTACTCAACTTTAGAGTATAAAACATCAATAATATCTCTTTGGAATTTCATAATCTATCTAACTGTGGAAATTTAATCAAATTATCTTTAGAATTTTTCAATCTAGAGGCCAAAAGGTGCAACAACTACACTTGAAATTGAAAAAATTGATTTTTGGCTGTAACTCGACAATGACTGGTTTACGGACCCATGTTCATATGAGATTTTTTTCTTGTTTTGATGTAAGGAATCTCCTGGTAAAGTTGTTTACACTTATCCCGAAACACCCTGTATATAAATTTGAATAAATAGGGTTATAGGCATCTGGGGGCCTCAAAACGAAAAGTTATCATGGTCTCGGGCTAAGTATTACCATGCCACCTATGGTAAGAGCTTCTTTTTTAAAGGGGAAATTCGCTAAAAGTTATTAGCTGAGTAACAACAACCCTATTTACGTATTTTCAGTGTATTTAATTACGACACAACAACAACAAAAACAAAATGCTGCACTGACAATTTGCCGCCATGGCACCAACAATTGGTCTCTCTCTCCTCTCCTCTCCTCTCCTCTCAATCTCTCTCTCTCTCCTCTCTCCCTCACTCTCTCTCTCCATTCCCTCTTTCTCTCCATTCTCTCTCTCCATTCCCTCTCTCTCTCTCTCTCTCTCTCTCTCTCTATTTCGCCCTATCAGCTGATCAACCGCCAAGCCACACGCCGTGCTAGCAGCATGGCAGTGGGCAGTGGGCACTGGTCAGTATGCACGCAATGAACAGGCAGTTAACCTCCAATAAATTTTAGTTCTGATGTTTACCTTCTGTGCCTTAGCTATCAAATCTGGCAATCCCTATAAAGTATAAGGATGGCAGGGTTGAAGTGTAAATGTATATAACAAAATTATTTTAGTTACAACAAAAGGTACCTAAAGTAAATACGAATAAAGACTAATTCTAGATACATAATTTAAAATATTACTAACTCAATGACTATGCATAAATTATTTATCCTCAGAACGTTAATTTTAATTAGAAAATAAAAATAAGAATATTATTTGGAATTAAATTATAATTTAAAATAAACATTAACATCTAATAAAAAACAAATATCTAGACTCGGCACGGTCCTTTCATGTCATTTAGTAGGCATGGTATCGAGCGTATTGCACGTTTACAAATCCAGGATAATCTCCCATAGTTTTAAACCCTATATAATGATGAAAACAAGGTTAAAATGTCCCATACGGCACTTGGAAAGGCTGTTGTGTGGTATTATTTTAATCAGGAAAAACATTGCTTTAAAATAACAAATTTAAAACACTATACTTGCATTAAAGATTCTGTACTTGGCCATTTTGCAACAGAAACCGAGTACCTATTTAATTTAAGAGCTGGCTACCCTGACGGCCATATTGGTTTTATCGCCCATTAGAAGAATGTTATGTTCAGACCCCAATTTTTTACTTATCTCTTGAGATAAAATTTTGATTTTGGCATCAATTGAAAGATATTCTTACCGCGGGTGATTATTGTGGAAGATATTTTGAAAATGAATTATAATATTTAATAACAAATGTATTTTTTTTTTAAGTTTGACAATTTTTTTCTGGTAATCTGGAACACTTATACGAATTTTTACTGGCAAAAATCACTCTTTACTTTATTTTGAGTAGTAAAAAAATTACCTAAATCAGATTCAAAAATTAAATAAAAATGTGGGTTCTAAATAATGTTTAGTTAGCATTGCGCTTATGGAGAATCAATCCAATATGACCGACGGGGGAGCGTGGCCTTAATGCTAAGCTTAACTTTTGAACTCTACTTAATTTTTTTCGTAACTTTGTTCTGAGATTTTTATCGATCTTAGTAAACAAAAAAGTTATTAGCAATTTTTGTTTTTGGTCCAAAATGTTTTTTTGAGCACATTTAATGAAGCATATTTAAAAAAATCGGCTTCAATTAGTTGGTTGATATAAGTAAACAGTAGACTATTTATTACAGTTTATGATTGGAACTGCTGTTTAAAACAATCACTACTATTACAAAGATGAGGTGTCTGTCTGTCTGAAAATTATCCATCAGGACAAAACTACTAGAGCAACTCTGCTGAAGTTTTGCACAAATATAGCCTATGTATTGTAGGAGTGTAGCCTATGTATTGTAGGAGTGTTAAAGGCCTATTGCCATTTAAAATTGTTCACTGGGCTCTGTCCCACGGAACTTCCAAGTCCCCATGTTCTTATTATACAATCACCAGTTTTGAAAATGGATGGATTGAAATGAATGGATGTTGGATGAAATTTGTTCAGAAACCAGCAGTACCTCAAGTTAAAATGGTACTTTGGTATTATACGGATGCCACCCTTATACAACGCGCTGCGGCAGTTATGTTAGGATGGGTTATCATAAAAATGATTGTAGGACTTTCCTTGTTTCGTTACAAATCGAATGATACCTGATGAGTCATACTTCCGGCCGCCAAACCCCCTCCAAATAGGCCAAGGTCAGGTCGTTGACCGGAGCGCGCACATCAGCTGTCACCGCCTGTATCTGGGTCAGTGTCATGAGTGATTTATTGCCGTGCACTACGTTACATTTGTTTTCATAATGAGTGACGTTCTTTTGGTGTGGGATTTACCTCGAAATGAAGAGGAAACCGTACGTATTTTTATGATAACCCATCCTAACATAACTGCTGCAGCGCGCTGTATATTTTGCGGAGTACATGTGGCGATCGGGTGTGGCTGCTAGCGGCGGCGGCGCATTCAACACGATCCTAGCGGACATCGCTGGCTTTTGGGAGGCACAACACAAAGACCGCTCATCAGAATGATGTAAAATTTTTACAGTAAGTCAATAAAAGTACGTTTTTCGAATTATGTAGTTATCCTTTGTATCCGGTAAAAATTAACCTCCAAAAATAGTGGCATCCGTATAATACCAAAGTACCGTTAAAATTTGTTGTTTTTAGGTTGTAGAGATGAGGGAATATATTTTAAAATTCAAAATTTGATTTTTGCCAGTTATCATTTTTTTGTAATCCTATTTAGGTAGTTGGTTGCTTAAGGAAAAACACTTCTCTACATTTACGAATATATTAGCAGTTTTCAAGGGGACAAACTGACTGGGGCATTTAAACTTCCACAACGTTAATTCATATATTTCAGTAGATAGGTCGCAAACACTGACTTTTAACCAAATATATTGGAGGCAACACGTCTGAGGGAAACTGCGTTCCGGCCGCCATTTTCTGGTGAGGATAATGGACATGTTGGTAAAATCAAACGAGTCGTCAAAGTCAAACTATTTAACTAAATCATAATTTAAACATAACATAATAAGGTTACAATTATTGTTCGCCTGTATTGTATTATATTATACAGTATTTAAATACACAAACAAAACGAATCAAATAAATCAGTGCGATTTTTAGTTCTTTTAATGTTAATAAATTCAATTAGATTCGATAAGTTTATTACTGTAACAGAAAGAGAAGTAATCATCACTAATGGAGTACCAGCTGTACAGTCAACGGTCCCGGCATTCCAATGTAAGTCATTCTAAAGTTTTGCCGTAGTGGATTCAGTATTTAGTTATATCTCACTGGTTGCGAAGAAATAAATGTAAACAAATGGTTTCACATTTTTTGTAGAATGTATCAGCTGATCAGAGCAGTAACAAGAGAATTAATCAACCATGGTTTTAGCGATCTGTAAGATCGTTCGTAGTGTTTTTGATGTTGTTTTGAAAGAACTAAGAGTTTGCGTTGCTTAAATCATGATATAGTAACTCTTTTGGATTTGTAATTTATCAGTTTTATAACGTACTTTAAACTTATAACTGGTGACAAAGATTGTAGAAGAAAACAGTTATTTCCCGTCTGCTTTAAAATGCAAGTACTTTTTGGTGGTCCTTTCATTGTTCGGAGTTTTTTTTCTATAATTTCCAATTAAATGCTTATAGTGTGAGTAAAGTGGTCACTTCAAATACGGTACCTTAACCATTAAAGGTCGTGGAAAGCCTGTTCTATAGCTAAAGTCAATTGTACATCTTATTCGGAATAATTTTCATGAAGAAACCGAGTTCATAAGTTGGATCTACACGTGTTTATAAAACTTCCGTTCAAGATCGATACATGCCTCAATTTTCGACATGAATTCAAATTATAAAACAACTATTGTAAGGCTCTTGGAGAGGCTTAGTTTTGAGTTTTGACATAAAACATTTATTCCATTTTATTTTATTTATACTTTTGGTAGAAATGTTTATTAACAACTAAGTATCCTTCGTATTCAAGTTCCTTGATAAGTTTCTTTACTTTTAACGCCAAACATACCGTATTATTATAGGATTGGTTATATTGCTGATAAAGAGGATCAGTTTCGGGTTTTGATATAAAAACATATATTTATTAATTATTTTAATTACATATTTAGCTACAAAAATTCATTTACGGCTAAGAAGGCTTCGTATTTGGAGGGGAAAATGTTTAAGTAACAGAGATTTAAAAAGAAAGTAGGTTTTGTTTATATAAAAAGGCAACGTTATGTTTTCTTACTAAAGTATTTTATTTCATTACTGATTAAAACAAGTTTTTACTTGTGAGTAAAATATAATCACTAATCAGATATGTTTATCTTATCATGTAATGTTTTATTCTTTCTAACAAATAAGTTTCTTATTATTTACTGCCTAACTTACCTTAAATATCAAATTATAAGATTCCTCATGATCCGATAGCTGAATTTTCTATCAAAATTGAAAGCTACGTTAAAAACAATAATCTCAATACAATATGAGTAAAATGCTTCATAATTAATATTTTCTAGGTGAAGATATAAGTAAAATGAGGAGCACTTAACTATGCTGGATGTGGTAGAACAGCGTGGAGCCGTGGTCCGCGGCGGCGGCGCGCGTAGAACTGAACATAGCGGTTATTTACCTCGGATTATTGAACAAACTATAAGTTATATCGAAAATTGTTTTGAATGAAAATTTAAGATCATCTAATTAGCTACAACTTTCTCGCTGGAAGTTTTATTCTACCTCAAAAATAAAAAAAGTTCTCGCTTCCTGACTTTTTCATGTCATCCTGTTACAACTCTCTAATATTTTCATTATTAAAAATTACGCATAATTTTAAACTAAAATATATTTATACTTTTGGATGCGGAAACTCATGCAGAAAAGGAATATATAAGTTTAATTGTAGTTTTATTATTATTAGGATGTACAGGCGCGTGTAAACGACAACACGTTCACCACTCGGGATTACTCAGTTTTGCCGTGTCCTAGCGACTAGCCAGACCATTTCTGTCCATTTGGCGAGCTCTCCATGAGCTACGGCTACAGAGATGGAGAGGAGTGCGAGAGGGGTGCATCAACCCCTCCTAGCGGCGAGACTGAGAACTGGACATGAATGTCAGTCCTTTGATACATGCAGCGCTACTACCAGCAGGTCGCAGAGTTACCGCTTGGCGCTGAATTTTTAACATGGGGCGTAAGCGTCTTAATGTAGTTTATGTAGTCATTGCTAGTGGCTTGAAGGGGCCATAGCCCCTAACCTTGCTTTAATACTCTGCCTCATCTGTTTTCTTACTATTTACATGCTGAGGAAAATTCGTAACCAAAGTTGACACTTGATCACATGTTTTAATGGAAACAACAAAGCAGACGTTTTTAAATCCCCATGCTTTTCTTATAGAGGATATTTTACGTTATGTCTCGTTTGCTGGTAATTTTGTAGAAATACTGCTATTTTTTCCGAGTCCCTGGGAAGACCTTTGATTTGAACCGTCTCCCATCATCCTGCGATTTGCCAAATTCCACAATTTTTACTCAAAAATGTCACAGAATTATATAAATAAAAGAAGCATTTTATTTATTCCCCATCAGAATAACATTAGGGCTGATTACGCAGATTTGCTGCAATGAGGAAGATAAGAAATGTGTTACTTTTTGCAATTATCAATCGTGCGTTTCTTTCAAAAGTTATCGAGGTAACTTTTGTAAGAACCATACCCCTGGTAACTTCAACCATACCTGGTAACTTCAACCAGGTGAAGCTACAACATACCAAGTTTTAATAATTTAGGTTCATAACTGAGGGAGATATAAAAATTTACTTATTCTCTATATGAATAACATGGGGCCGAGTATGCAGGTTTGCTGCTGTGTGGAAAATCAACAAAAACATTTTTTGAGCAAATACCAATATACCAAAACTATTTGAAGCCACATACCAAGTTTCATCAATATACATTCATAAATAATCGAGATATTAAATTTTATTTATCCTCCATA
This sequence comes from Allygus modestus, assembly GCA_963675035.1. NCBI lineage: Eukaryota > Metazoa > Arthropoda > Insecta > Hemiptera > Cicadellidae > Allygus > Allygus modestus. The sequence continues at coordinate 42,346,673 of OY776116.1, forward strand.
AGGATAACATTGGATAACATCATGTGTTTAGCACTTTGAATACCTCTGCAACGGTTGGACGTAGAACAACAATTAAAACACCATAATGATTGTTTTGTAGAACTAAATTTATTGGTAAAAATAAATGTGAAGTTTTTAGTAAAATTATTTGAGGAAAATCTAAAACCTTTTTCCCATAAGATTAACATGGAAAATCTTATGGATGCGTTTTTTAACTTTTCTCCACAGCCGCTTAACCAAGGTTAATGATTCAGAATACTAATCATTTGTTTATCTAATACTATCAGAATGTTATCATTTGTTTTTTAAGCTTTATACAATGGCTATAACCTAAATTGAGAGCTTTTAAAATTGTAGGGTAAAAAATGCAAAAAACTGATTTTCGGAAAATCTTAAACCCCCATTAAACCCGCTTCCCATAGCTGATCGATCTGGTTTCCAAAATTAAAGTCATAAATGTTACTCTCCACATTTGTGCCAAATTTTATCAAAATTGGGCATTTCTTTCAAAAGTTAGCCACCTACGGTGGCATAGCTTCTTCCCTATAGGGGAAATTCGCTAACAGCGAAATGCTGTACAAACAATTTGAAAGCCGATCTAGTCGGCCCATGGCGTTTCTCGCTTCAATTCATAGAGCCGTTGTGATCGGCCTGTGGCAGTCTTCGAGGCAATTTGATAAACCGATGAGATCGGCCTGTGGTGGCAGTCTTCATAACTTATCGAAGAACCGATGTAATCGGCCAGTGGCGGTGAAAGGGTTAAAGTGATGTGTCTATACGTTTCAAACAGTGTGTGTAGTTAAAAAATTATTAAAATGAGAAAACAAGACTCATAGGCCTATAGAGGTAGGCTGGTGGTACAACAACTCACTTCATGTGATAATCCAGGTATAAGAATAGTTAAATGAACCAATCAATTCACATTCACATTAAAATAATTTGTAACATTAAACAAGCAAACTGCTAGTTTTATCTTACATTAAACATGCAAACTGCAATAAGTAGTTTTAAAAGTTTAGAATTGTAAAACCAAACAAACTATTTGTAAGTGTAAGTTACTTTTAACAAGATGAAACATCAGAAAAAATTCAGCTATCATTGGCTTAAAATGACATGCTGGTGCCTAACTTGTTATTTTTAAAACCTATGAATTGGAAAATAAAAATTGTGTTTTGAAATAAATTAATGGTGTATTTTAATTAAAATATTGTTTTCTTTCGTTTAAAGAGTTATAGTGGCACACATTCTAGTAAACATAAAGTAACAAAATCAGTGATTACCATGTGCCACTCATAAAGAATTAATCAATCCCGTCAACTTCCAAGCAAGCCTGGACACTGTTTATTTTATTTGAGCCCTCCCACCAACATTGCCACAGATCAGTTAACTTATTTACAGCTGCACGACTGGACAGTTTCAGTTGTGTCCTGGAATTGAACTCTAAAAACTTCGTAAGAAAACCTAGCCAAGATTTAGCTCACACGGCTATTCACGACTAGTAGCCCAGAGACGTTGGATAGGTTAATAGTCGGGCCGCGCCCCTAGCCGGGAGAACCTGTGGCTGCCCGCAGTCAAAAGTCACAAACTTTGTTCCTAGAGTGCACCACCAATCAGAGCCCATTGTAGGTTAATTACTTGTACTTGTACTTATTAATTAATTGTAGGTTTGGCTTGACGGGGTTATAGCCCCACTAACCTTGCTCCAATACTTTGCCTCATCTGATGAATTTCCTATGGAAAGTGAACTATTAGCATGACCCGCACAGTGAATCTTAAGCCCGGGATATATATGTATGTATGTATATATATATATATATATATAAAACACACAGTGTATATAGTATATACAGTGTTGGTATTGATATATATGTGTGTGTGTGTGTGTGTGTGTGTGTTTTTTGCACTCTAGCGATCATATTTTTTATCCAATTTACTTCAAATTTGGTAGGGACGTTCCTTTCTATAATCAGTAAGACAAGTTAGTTGGGCAAAACATTCGGAAAACTCTAAATCCCTTTATAGGGGATTAATCTTTCAAATTTCGAGTTTTTGGGACCAAAAAGGGTCAGAAAAGCCCCGGATGTAAAATTAATGCATGAAATAAGATGGGAATTAGTGAGGCGAAACTTTTAAGCTCTCTCTCTCAACATTCTAGCATAAATATTTACCGAGTTATTAAAGAACCAAAATGTGTATTGGGGAACAGTACGTTGTCTTATGGGGGTTTTACATTAGAAAAGCCTGTTATTCACTTTTTGGTATACTTTTATCATCCCCAGCAACCTCACGCCTACTTTCCCCTGACTGGATCTTCTCCTAATCTTATAATGCACAAAATTGTATTCCCAGCATTGCAGGTAAATGAAACCAGGAGCATCAGATCAGCCAAAAAATCAATGTTTTCAGATTTCAATAAAAATTGGAATAAATGTATATTTTTATGCTGATTTTGAGTTTTTAAAGTTTGTTATGTGGAAATTCACTCCCCTCACATCAGCGTGCTGCGTGCAAATTCGTTTTTACTCTTTACAAGCTTAGGAAAATGAAACTATATAAGTAGGAGCAGACATGTCGTAAACAGAGTACATACTTAAACATGTTTAATGTAAACAAAGGAGGCGTTTTTAAATCCCCATGGTTTTCTTATGGGAGATGTTTTACATTATTTCTCCTTTGTTAATAACTTTTTAGCGAATTTCCCCTATAGGGAAGAAGCTATTACCGTAGGTCTCATGGTAAGACTTAAGCCCGAGACCATGACAACTTATTTTTTTAGGTCCCCAGATGACTAAAACACTATTCGTTCAAATTTATATATATATATATATATATGTGTGTGTCCGTGAATGCGATAACTTGAGTAAAAAATGTCCGATTTCGATGAAATTTGACTCAAATGTGTAAAGTGACATTTATGACTTTAAGTTTGAAAACCAGAAAAATCGGACCATGGGAAGGGGGGTTTATGGGGGTTTTAAATTTTCCAAAAATCAGTTTTTTGCATTTTTTACCCTACAATTTTTAAAACACTTAATTTTGGTTTAGACCATGTTATAGAGCTTAAAAAAACAAATCATACAGTATTTTGAATTATTAAGTGGTTGCGGAGAAAATCCAAAAATACCTGCTCATAAAATATCCTATGTTAATCTTATGGGAAAAAGGTTTTTGGCTTTTCCTAAGTTAATTTTAATGTAAACTTCACATTTGCTTTTACCAATCAACTCAGCTCCACAAAACAATCATTTTGGTGTTTAAATTGTGATTCTACGTCCAACCATTGCAGAGATATTCAAAGTGATAAACACAGTACGTTGTCCAATGTTATCCTTATGGAGAATAAATAAAATTTGATATCTCCATTATTAATGAATGTTGATGTATATTGATGAAACTTGGCATATGGCGTCACGTAGTACTGGTATATTGATATTTGCAAAAACAATTGATTTTTTGTTGATAATCCCCGTAGCAGCGAACCTGCGTACTCAGCCCCCATGTTATTCTTATGGAGAATAAGTAAAATGTAATGACTCCCTTAATTATGAACATAAATTAATAAAACTTGGTATGTGGCTTCACCTTGTTGAGCTATATTGATATTTGCATAAAAACCCATTTTTTTAGTTCCTTGTTGCAGCAAACCTGCTTACTCAGCTCCCATGTTATTCTTATGGAGAATAATTAAAATGTTATATAGTGCTTACTTATGATTGAATATTGATGAAACTTGGTATGTGGCTTCACCTTGTTAAATAATACTTATATTTGCATAAAAGACAATTGTTTGTGTTCCTTGTTTCAGCAAACCCATGTACTCATCACCAATGTTACTCTTATGGAGAATTATTAAAATTGTATATATCTCTTACGGTATATGAGAATATATTTTTATGAAACTTGGTATGTGGCTTTATATGGTATTAAGACATATATTATGCATTGGAAATTCACTGAGTACGCAGGTTTGCTGCGACGGGGGTATTTAGAAATACTGCTATTTTTTCCGAGCATCTGGAATCAAGACCTTTAATTTTAGTCGTCTCATTAGTAACCAAACAGTCTGATGAAAAGTTACAAAAAATTATTAGGGGAAATAACAAAATTGAAATTAAGTGACTCGAGAGCACATACAGTAAACTAAATGAAGAAAAGACCTACGTAAAATAAAAAGATAAACAAATATCACAGTTCCACCAACTGTAAGCTATACTGGATATCAATGGATGGCTTAATTATGACAAACATTTAATATGCATTTTCATCTTCTGAATAAATTATGTATCGAGCCTCTCATAGATAAAATCAAATCATGGGTATTGTTATCTAGAACCCATCATTATGTTAAGCAGTAAAATTACTTGCAGATTCATCTTAAGTGTTTTAGGCCTACATATCTTAGATCTAGCAGACAAAAATAATCTTGTTGCTACCAAATGATAACAGTTTAAATGCATGCATAACAAATGCAGAATGTAGGGTGTTGGTTCAAATTGGAGTTTTTTTGGTTTTCAATAAATTTCAAGCTTCATAGGACTTGTAAGTTACTACGACACCTGAACACTTTTGGTGCGGACTGATGATCATTTAATTACCATGGAACAACCAAATGGTAATTAACATGTTTAAACATGTCTGCCGCACCCAACATGTTAATTTGTGCTAGGCCTATAAGAGGAAGAAACGCTAAATACCCAGAAAAGGACCAGATGGCTCGAGACAAGAAAAGAAGCAGTAACAACTACTAAACTAAAACTGTATATTTGTTTTAAATGAAGAACATACCACAGGCCTATGCTACTGGATGTAAACAATGACCTTATCACGTGATTTCAGAAAAATGTCAACGTGATAGGAACCCCCTGTTACCAACGCTATGCCTATACAGATTAATGGTCTATTAATCTATAACAGGTCATTTTTGAACTTGTATTAACCATTGACCCCATTTTAAGATGACGGGACTATTATTGCTGGATTAAGAAACCCCAGCATTAGTTGCTAGGCACGTCTCCCACAACAGGCCTTAGGGTTTGGACCGTTCCCTATCAAAACGTTAAAAAATGCCACTCAGGGTATCCATGTACAACAGCCAGGGCCCGCATTCTCAGGTGGGGACCAACCTGCGGAGTTTCCATCCCCAGCCGCTGCAAATGGAGGGACCAAAGGTGAAAGGAAAGCTTGTCACAATGGAGAGCCTAAAGACTTATCATATGTAATGAAATCTTCATTTGCTGTACCCAATGTCAGCCTCAAAACTGGTAAAGATGATGGGACTAATGACATGTACTTGTTAATGATTAATAAAATTCTCGATCCAAAGACATAATCCAAGCAAAGGCTTAGGCATAAGTAAGTAGGCAAATGGCTAGGGCCTAATTTAAAAACAATACATATCTACTGTATTCACACGTTACAGATATGCTATGAAGTGACAACTTACCTACAGCCCAGGAATTCCATGTTGCAAAAGACACGGGCCAAGCATACCAGTCTCTCTTCCGGAAATTCGTTCTTATGAGCCTCCATGAATTTCTTTCTCAATTGCCAGTGTTCATCACTTTCAAATTCGGATTTATACTTATCCAAATCCCAAGTCTTTGAAAATTCCATGACTTTAACGTAAAAATAGCCTAGCTAATGTACACACATTTGCACAGATTTGCTACGATTTACGGCAAAAGAGAGAGTTGTAAAACTGGCAAATTTGTTTGGAGTTTTTCTGTGCTGTAAAGTAAACATTAGTAAGAATAAGGCCTAGGCCTATTCTGTTCCGACAAGAGACGAACTATGTTCCAGCATAGATTAAGCATACTCCTAAGGAGTATGCTTAATCTATGGTTCCAGTTTCAAGTCCTTCAGTTTTCCAGTGTCTATTATTTGTTAATAATTACCACGGATTTTAGAAAATTAAAATCATTAGGTAATAGGCTTAAAAACTAAATTAATGAACCTCTTAATAAATTGTGAGTCATGAGCACGTATATTATTGCTTCACTCTTCACTGTGTTCATATTTTCACTATTTTCAGTAGTTTCCCATTCATTTGTTGTTTCTTGCCTTCTACTCAAAACTCAACTACTCATTTTACATTCTAGTCAGTGTTGCCACCAGGTAGATGAAATTTTACCCTAAACGTGTGATGAAATTACCCTAAATTACTCTAAAATTACCCTAACAGTTGATTTTCTTCTCGAAAAGCTCAAAATACACTCGAGATTGGTTTTATAACATTATTAAGACATAATAAACGGTATCAGGAAACTGACACATACTTTCTCCCTTTTAGCCAAATTTTAATGAAAATTTTTTATTTACTAAATATAGAATATGAAGTACAGATAAATGTACAGAAAATTGTCTAAAATAGTTGTTTTCAGAAATATCCACCCAAATCCCTTTTTGGGAGGCACTATAGAGTCCGTTGCCACACACAGTGGTTTTGAGAGGGGAAATGCCCCCCCCAGGGTTAAATAGCAACACATTTCGAACATCATCTGTTGGTCAATGCTAACTTGACCTGCATATCAAATTTTAATGAAATTGATCAGTAAATAAGAGAGAAATAGTTATATTTGTATTCCCCATAATAATAACATTGGACAACGTACTGTGTTTACCGCTAAATGAAAATTTCAATTTTCTCCGTAACTAGCAATCGTAGAATAGTAATTTAAAATACTAATTTATTTAGTTTTTTGAGCTCTTTTTAATGGTGAATATTAATCTTTTTTAACATTTATGATTTTTTATGAAAAATCAAAAAAATTGAATTTTGGATGTTTTAAGTCCTGTAATTTCTGAACCCGAATTTTTCCAGAAATGCGGGTGGTGTCATTTTGTTGCAAACCTAAAGTTCTACAAACCACGAAAGTTTAATCAAAATCGTTAGAGCCGTTTTTGAGAAATTTGGATTTTTCATGTTTTTTGGCGGTTTTTGGGGGATAATTACCCTTAAAAATCAAAAATTCAAAAAAATGAAAAAAACGCCTGGAGATATCGTGGATTAGTACCTACATACCAAATTTCATAAAATTCGGCCCATAGGTTAGGGCTCTAGCTCTGTACACATCCACACAGACACACACACACACACACACACACACACACACACACACACACACACACACACACACACACACGGACACACACACACACACACAGACAGACATCACGTAAAAACCACTTTTTTGGGTTCAGGGAGCACCAAAACGAATATTTCCACTAACAACTCAAATTCGAAAATTTTTACGAAAACAATACTTTCTCCATATACTATGTATAGGGGGAGAAAGTAAAAAGTAAGATAACATAGCATTTAATACTCGTCTTTGGCCCTATATCACACATTAAACGAAATATGTATTAAAATTTTCAAATAAATATTCTGTTGTCTGTTATAATATTTGTATTCAGCGCTAAACTTAATGTGCTGGTATCGCTGATAATAGAAACTTGCTGATACATTTTATTAACAGTTGTTGGGAGTACTTCACTGTTTTATAAACTTATTTCAGTTGTACAAATTTGTTAATGTTATTTTTTCTAAATAATAATGCCCAGAGAATATGTTTGTCAACTTATTACTATTTGACATAGGCGTAATTCAGGGGGGGCACGGGGGGCAGTTGCCCCCCCCCCAATAATTTAGAGGAAGTTTAAAAAAAGTAAAAGTGTATGAAAAATACGATTATAATTAAGTTTGTTGTAATAAATAAGACAAACCGTTTTAGTTTTTATAATTTTATAACGGGAACATTATTTAATGTAACTAAGTTATTGTAGTAGTTAAATAGTCAGTGATAATTTGAAACAAATCGACGGAAATCATGAACTGTATAGTCTGACTTTTTCCCGTGCCGATCAACAGATTTCTTGGTAAGCGGGTCGCCGAGTAGCCGGTGGTGCGGACAACACAACAATAACCTCCCGGTCTCCTCTTGTTCATTTGTTAGATGGAGATATTAATCCAAATTTAACTGATATTTTTACTTCTCGACTTACCAAATAAAAACATGTACTTCTAATTTCATTTCGATTCCCATCATTCTCGTCCTCGGATTCAAATCAGTCATTTCTTTGTTTCTTTACGTTTCAAGAGAACATTTATAGTTATCGTTTACATATTTGAATTGTGAAATTTATTGTGAATACATGTAACAAGATTCCAGAGGTAACTTAATAAACATTAATATGTAATATAATTAAACAACTTTATATTTTAATATTAATATTTCAAAGGCAATTAGATAAAACCTTTTGCATTTCATATTTTAATATGTCGAAGATTATAGTTATTTTTTGTGAAATTGCTTGTCGTATGCAAACAACAAGCTTACAAAAGAATTATTTCGCAAAATGAAATTCTTAATGATTGGGTTTAAATATTAGTTTGCCATTCAAAACAATAATATAATAAATACTATACTTATAGCTGAATTTACTATTTCGTAGGTAAACTTATTTATTTGGAAATTTCAAACAATCGCCTACAGTATAATTTTGAATTCACGCGCTCATGAAGAGATATATTTATCCATTCGCGTTTCTTTAATTTCGCTTCTGCATAGGAGGGGGTAAGCGCTATACAAATTTACTTGAAATATGTTTTAGACAATAAATATTGTATAGTTTTTCGTTTTAAGAGTAACAGTACTTTTCAATCAATATTTATTTTATCTTTACTTATAGTTTTTTACGTTAACACTACACCAGAGGATTTTTCAACACTGATATAGGAAAAGTCCCAGAATTATCTATATAAATAACAATTCCATCGCTCGCGCCGAATTTAAGAAATCCAATTCTATTGCTACCTAGGCAAAATTGCAACCAATTAATTCTTACTGACATTAAATGTTCTTTTTTTTTAAGAAAAACTCTTAAAAATATATACTTTAATAATTTATTGTTAATTTCTATACCTATATTTATACTTTTTTATTACAATTACTTTTACCAAGAATTTGGAGTGACGACCGGCCTGCCTGAGATATTGTTTTTAGAAGATAATGTAAAACAAACAAAAAAAGATTTTGTGACTAAACATTTAAGTATTCTATAAATACACTATATGTATTTGTATTGAGTAATATTAGAATATAATTGTTACATTAACCAGTAACTTGTTCGTAAACAAAACTCACGTTTTTATGATAGGTCTACATATAAGATAACTAACAATATAGTCTCTTATCATATATATTAATAAGATAGGGTTTTTATTCACAGTCATAACTCGATAACGGCTGAACGGATTTTAACATTTGAGATGCCAAATTAAAGCTATTTTTACGTAGATTTGCCAATACGTCTCAGAATTTTAAGAAAGGGCATCACTTAAACACAGTACAGTATGTCTTAACACCGTTTTTACCTTGTTCAAGCTTTTCATTCGGAAATTCGTCTCTCTCACACCAGCGTGCTACGTGCGAACCATAGAACTCGTTTACAGTACCTAATTTACAGAATAATAAAATACCATTTTTTGCCTTTCTTAAGTTGTTAACTGTCACTTGTAAAACAATATAAAGCACTCGTCGTTAATAAACTAGAAATATTATTACTGTATTTTTGTTATAGTCGACCGAATCATTATTTTCCCTGTTACATATATTTTGCCAGGCTTATTTAAATAAAATAAACTAGACTAGACATTATATCGGCTTGTTCCTACGCAAAGGTATTACCTATGCAGGTTTTAATCACTTGTAGGCCTAATTACATATACATTTGTCATGTTTTATACAGTTTATGTATTAATTCCAAAAAACATATTTGTGAACTTTTCAAATAAACAAGTTTAAGTATCCCCTTATTCTTTTTTAGTTCTATTCGGTGTTTTACGTTGTAAAACCGAAGTCAATCAATTTTTTTTGTCACACAAGTTATAGCAGCTTCAAGAAGGGAATAACCTCTTCCTCTTCCTGTCCTCTTCCCGGTAAAGGGCTGAATTTTCGGAACAGTGGCGCTATCTGACAGCGGAAGTACCTAAACTTATTGTTGATTGAAAGTACGTTGTTATCATCCGTTTTAATATCAGATGTTTTGTTATGTCTGTTTACAACTGGAGAAACCATTCGTTTGGTACACTTGCTCGGATTCGAGCAACAGGACAACTAGTTAATTTTAGACATTAGTATCATGGTATTTAGCCATGATTCCTTTCTGTAGGCTTATGGGGAAAAACTAAACTTTAAGGGGCCCCAGAGCCTCACCCACACATTATTTCTCTATAAAAAAGTCTCCTGCACAACTTCACGTTAGGCTCTTTCCAATGACACCAAAAACATGAAAATCGGTTCAGTAGTTTAGGAGGAGTAATTGTCACAAAAAACCTGCTCGCCTATTAAATAAGTATAGAAATAGATAAATTATGAACTTAACAACAGCTGTTAATACAAAAAAAACATAGTACATAAGCAAGAACAGCTGCTTCAAGGTAACATCTAGAAGGGCATCACTATAAACTAATAGAACCAAATATGAGTTGGATGATAACCAAATAAGATTTTTGCTCGATTCGAGCAACTAGAGTCGCTTGAATCTAAAAATATTACTAAGCCTTTTTGTTTTTTAACTATGTTTTCAAGTTACAATAACATAGGCAGTGGCATAGCCCTTCAGTAGACCAAAGTTCAAATAACTACGGTAATATAACAAATATCCTGACTGATTGGATCATGTGGACCTCGTTGTTCTCCATAATATTCTGAATTATTTTGAACCCCCCCCCCAAAAAAAAAGTCAAAACATTCTAATATTTAAAATTATAAGAAAGAGGGTCTGGGGACGAGTAACTATCCTTGAAGTAATCGGCTTAAAGAACGATATTTTATCCTTTTCAATGTTTAAGCGTTCAAAACAACTTACAATAAAATCGGGAGGCCTCAGGGGCACAACCCCGCAGTGAGACCAAAGTAAAAAACAAATAAATCAATAGTTCTTATTGGTCTGACTGATTTATAAGACCTGACTGACTGACGGACTCTGGACGTCATTGTCCTCCAAATGATTTATATGTTTGCATTTTAATGATTTATGTTTGTATGTTTTATATGAATTATTTTGAATGTCAAAAAGGTCGGATCTGGGTGGTGTGGCCCATCCGATGGGTGGAGCAGCTATACTTACTGTATGTTGCTTGAAGGATTTCAAGTGTGATTGAAATGTTAAGGATTTCAAAACCAATTTAAACCCTTTATGTTTTATGTGTTGTGTCCGTTCGTTTGTGTTGTCGTTTAAGTTTCAATGTACTGTAATGTGTTTTTAATCAATTATGACGAAATCATCAGGTCAATCAACTTCGTTCTCTACTAGCTCATGATGATGCAGTTGTATCGAAACATGTCCTAAACGTGTCTTCCTTCAATTTGAGCTTACTGACGGTACGTAAGTAATTTAGTCTTTCATAATATCTACAGCTCAGGGGCTAAAACCATGGATAACTCTTAGACTTTTATTTGAGTTTTAATTTCTTAAAGCAGAACTGAATTCAAAATTATGAATATAAAAGAATATCTCAGTTATCATTGGTATCTCTCAACATAAGAAAAACGCAAGGTGAGCTAAAAGAATACTAATATTTATACATCAAAAGAGATGAGCTTTAATCAAAATATTGACTATGCAAAACACAAAAGATTGTCCTAGGAATGTTCAGAGAAAACATATCTAAACAAAAGTATTCACATCCATCCTATAAGTTTGTCAGCCGACACTAAACATTAATCTAAATATATAAATCAGACAACAATAACTCCATAACATGTATACAATTACTTAAATCTAATATCTGCAAATAATTTCTGAGAATTCATGGAAAAACATCAAAAACTACAAATAATAAAAAATATCTTATCTTGTGTTTGAGAGCGTTGATGTATGTCCGTCACTGAGGGACAGTAACATACTGGCACTAAAGTGTAGTAAAACACTGTCCCTGAAGTGAAGTAACGCTGTCCCTGAAGTCATGAAGTAGGTAAGTCCAAGGCCAGGATTTTGCCGGATGGGATGACCCTGCTTGAGTGGGAGGTTGCTCCCCAATCCTTAAGATCCAAAACTTCCCTGGGCAAAATCCCAACACACTAGTGTTCGCAAGTCTAATAATATTATTTTTGAGTTATCTATATTGGCCTTCCCCTATAGGGATTTTAGCGATATCCCCTATAGGGAAGAAGCTATTACCGTAGGTCTCATGGTAAGACTTAAGCCCGAGACCAAGATAACTTTTTGTTTTGAGGTCCCCAGATGCCAAAAACACTATTCGTTCAAATTTATATACATATACCTATATGTGTCCGTGAATGCGATAACGTGAGTAAAAAACGTCCGATTTAGATGAAATTTGGTTCAAATGTGTAAAATGACATTCATGACTTTAGTTCGAAAACCAGAAAAATCGGACCATGGGAAGGGGGGTTTATGGGGGTTTTAAATTTTCCAAAATCAGTTTTTTGAATTTTTCACCTTAAAATTTTTAAAAAACTTAATTTTGGTTTTGACCATGCTATAGAGCTTAAAAAACAAATAATGTAGTATTTTGAATTATTAACCTAGGTTGTGTGGTTGCGGAGAAAATCCAAAAAACCTACTCATAAAATCTCCCTTGTTAATCTTATAGGAAAAAAGTTTTTGGCTTTTCCTCAGTGTATTTTAATGTAAACTTCACATTTACTTTTACCAATCAACTCAGTTCCACAAACCAATCATTTTGGTGTTTAAATTGTGATTCTACGCCCAACCATTGCAGAGATATACAAAGTGCTAAACACAGTACGTTGTCCAACATTATCCTTATAAAGAATAAATAAAATTTTATATCTCGATTATTTATGAATTTATGTTGATGAAACTTGGTATGTGGCTTCACGTAGTACTGGTATATTGATATTTTGCAGAAAAAAATTATTTTTTGTTGATTATTCCCGTAGCAGCAAACCTGCATACTCAGCCCCATGTTATTCTTATGGAGAATAAGTAAAATGTAATGACTCCCTTAATTATGAACATAAATTAATAATTCTTGGTATGTAGCTTCACCTGGTTGAGTTATATTGATAATTGCATAAAAACCCATTTTTTTGCTCCTTGTTGTAGCAAACCTGCTTACTCAGCCCCATGTTATTCTTATGGAGAATAACTCAAATGTTATATAGCGCTTATTTATGATTGAATATTGATGAAACTTGGTATGTGGCTTCGCCTAGTTAAATTCTATTCATATTTGCATACAAACCAATTGTTTGTGTTCTTTGTTTCAGCAAACCTACGTACTCATTACCAATGTTATTCTTATAGAGAATAATTCAAATCGCTTATATTTGAATATAATTTTATGAAACTTGGTATGCGGCTTTATGTGGTATTAAGACAAAAATATTATGCATTGGAAATTCGCTGAGTACGCAGGTTTGCTGTAACAGGGTATTTTTAATCTAAGAAAGTTTTTTTATTTTATTGAAATAGTCTCTAGTTACTCTCATGAATAGAAATGATTTAGTTGCTTGTAACTCAAAATGTTAATAAACCTACTACATCATTGAAATTACCCTGGGGTCTAATCAACAGCTAATATTATTGATCACAAGTGAAGTTAAAAGGTGCACATGTTAAGCTAATTCATTCATAGTACAGGGGACCGACCCATGCTTGGTGTTTGATTCCGTAGAAGAGGCATTGAATTTGTTTTATTTTAAATACTCGTTCATTTTCAATATGAGCTCGTTCGCTTCGCTCACTCGCCTAAGGAAAAAAGAGTTTGAGTTGCCATTCAAGTAGTTTTTTATTTCCATTATGAGAGTTACCATTCAAGTAGGTTTTTTATTTCCATAAAGATAAACCTCAGCTGTTTACAATATTTTAATTTATAAAAGCTGATTTAATGGTTTGTTTTTGTTATTCATAGTAACCGGTGTTATGATTTTAAACTCTATAAGCCCAATGTTAAAATTTTTAATTTTCAAATGAGTTGTTTAGAAAAATAGTAGTTTTCCTCAGGTAGTGGTTTTCACCAATCTAATTTTTTAGACCCAAAAGCCCGTAATCCCTTCGCTGAAATACAACATTGATCTCAAGATAAATTTTGCAAACAAACAAACAGACATAGCTCGTATTAGAGTATAAGATTTAATCTTGAAGTCTAAATTTAAATCAACCAACACATTGTACTTGTCCTTTGGCTACATTTTAAATATCTTAAGTTTTATAAACAATATTTCATAATGCATTTAATGTCTTAATAGTTGTAGTCTGGGACCAAGTAAATTTACTGATTGAGTTTCACAAGACAGACAGTGGCATAGATACAGGGGGGGATAAGGGGGATATATCCCCCCTTGTAAATTTAAAATTAAAATTTCTACCCTCCTGAAATCAAGCTTACACCTTTTATTTTGATTAAAAATAAATGCTGTTTGTTACTGAACAAATGTTTTCAATATCTCTAAAATATCGTATGTACACTAAGAATGATGTTCACGTACAATAAATAGTAGCATATGGACTGCACCGGCACGGTATTTGCGCGCCAAGTGCGACGCGAGACGTGAGAACAGTCTACCTTCACCCTCTAGTGGCCAGCTCGTCAACTTGCGCACCTGACTTGACCGTGACGGTTAGACGGTCTTATATACTTTTTACATACTGACATTATGTAATCATTTAAAGTCATATGATTGAGTATAGCACTCCTATTGGCCCAAAAGTATCTGCTAGTTCCTGTTCGATGAGTCCCGGCTGCCGTTTCTGATTCCTTACTAGCATTGACTATATACACGAGGGGTAAAAACGACATAATGAGGCCATCTAACTAGGCAAACTGTAGGCCCCACGCCACTCGAGAGTCGAGCGCCGAGCGTCCTATGTCTTCACGACCACAGCGCAAGCGCGACTAAGAAATAAAACAAGAGACAAGAGCCAAGAGTGAGTAGGTGGACGAGCAACAAGAGTCGACTCGAAGTCGAAGTGGATTGATGGGTGGGTGGGTAGTTAGGGGGTCGGGAAGGGGCTTCGAGGCGCGCTGGCGCTCCTAGCAGCAAGGACACGAACTCGGTGTTGCCGCCCGACCACAGAACAACAATAGAATGTCACGTCTACTCATGTGTATAGTCAATGTTAGTAGTCAGTAATTTGTGTTTGTGGAATCTGTGTGTTAGTCTGATATCAGTTACTGGATGTACTGAACGAGATATAAATAATATAGAGCTCTCGTCTCGTGGGAAAAAAGTGAAGCCTCACTGGAGCAGGGTAAATAATATAGAGCTCTCGTCTCGTGGTAAAAAAGTGAAGCCTCACTGGAGCAGGGTAAATAATATAGAGCTCTCGTCTCGTGGTAAAAAAGTGAAGCCTCACTGGAGCAGGGTAAATAATATAGAGCTCTCGTCTCGTGGTAAAAAAGTGAAGCCTCACTGGAGCAGGGTAAATAATATAGAGCTCTCGTCTCGTGGTAAAAAAGTGAAGCCTCACTGGAGCAGGGTAAATAATATAGAGCTCTCGTCTCGTGGTAAAAAAGTGAAGCCTCACTGGAGCAGGGTAAATAATATAGAGCTCTCGTCTCGTGGTATAAAGTGAAGCCTCACTGGAGCAGGGTATTTTTGTAAACAAATCATCTGGTCAAAGAGTAATAAAGACTAACATAACTTGTGAAGAGAGGATTTGATTGGTTAAACATATTGTTGCCATGGAGACTGGAGGGTATAGAGGCTGAATGGCGGTCAGCATTTAGGCACAGTTTTTTACCCCAGACGAGACCTCATACCTATATATACCTCATAGATATACCTCATTTTACCCGATAGATATATACCTCGTTGGATGTACTCATGATAACTCTGTACTTATATTTTCGGGTATCACATCAGATACTTCAGCTGGTGAATTACTTAACCCTTTCTACTCTCACTTTTTTAATTGCCTATTCCTATCCAGCTCCATTTAAAATCACAGCTGGTCACTTAATTATTTATTTATTTTTTCTTGTTAAAAAAGCTGGCTTTTGTGTTTTTATTTAGATACAGTTGATTGGGGACCATTAAAAAAAGAATAAAAAAATAAAAATAAAAATAAAAACGTGTGGGTCAGGCCCGGCATGCAACAACATAGCAAAATGCGGTGGCCGGGGCTGCCCCGGTTTTCGAGCGGGAAGTGAAGGTGTAGATAGTGGCGCCAATAAACAGTACTTTAGTGAAGTGATCACTGATCACTGAACAGTGACAATGATGCGTGTACTACTGCCACCGCCCCCTGTAATATGGCCAAAGTCCCATCAACATTAACTACAGCACGTGCGTGTGTGACCTTATCACCATCAATCAGCAGCACTTGATTGTAAAGGGGCACGTCAATAATATCTCCAATTTTGTACACCAGTATCACAAACAGTTTTTTTTTTTTGGAATTCCCTAATGAGATACCCCCCCCCTTGACATAGGTCTATCTACGCCACAGATATTAATCAGGTTTATGATAAATGAATATTGACATATCATGGCTTATATTATAGTGATCACATCTGAATATAACTTCTTAGGGTTAAACATTATGTTGAATTAAAATCAACCATATAAATAACACACTATAGGTCCTAAAATACAACTTTATTCACTGTAATCCCACAGTAAGACTTTGGAATATTCTGGTCTGGCATAAAAGTACAACTATTCTGCAGTTTAAATCCTCAAAATTTTCCTTAAGAAATTTTGTTTACAAGTTATGAACGTATAATGTCAGTTAGTTTATTTTGTTAGGCTCTAAATCATTTCAACTATAATATATCAAATCAATTAATTCAAAAGAAATTATATGTATTTCCAATAATTACATACATTTTAAATAATTAAATGATCCTCTCGGTACATTGCACATATTTACAAGCCTAATAAATTTCATAAAACATGCAACAATGTTAACTATACAAATTTAATACTAAAATTCATTATTTACGACAGAGCAGACCATATATTTTTAAGACTTTTGGATGATTTTATATTTTAATTTTCAAGCAAAATACATTTCAATACTAGACAGACTTAAAATTAAATAGTGTGCTTAATAAAGTAGTATTTAAAAATAACATTTTACCTCAAAAGCCTCAAGAATTTGCCTGTTTGGCCATTGAAAACATGCCTAAATGAAATTAGTATTTGAACATATAGTTTCTTACCATATCTAATAAAATATTTAAACTGTTTTATATATCTATATATCTAAACAAAATCCTGTTTTTTGTTCACTCACTTCCTGAGTTAATACTTAACCGGTTTTGATGATTTTTTTTATTTAAAAGATAATTTCAAGTTCTAAGTCACTTTGAAGCCAGATTTTTGATTTAGATTTTTATGGAGGAGAGTTTTATTTGATTTATGTCACATGTGTTTTTCTTAATTCAATAAAAAACTGTTTTATGAATACCTATATCTCCAAATTTTTGCGGGTGAGCAGCTCGTTCAATTTAAATTTCAGAATTGTTTATAAGTTTCAACATTTTAATTTACAATCCTTACCTCTGCCAATAAATCTCCAAAGGTATGGACACGAGGGAAAACAGGTTGTGGTACAGGACACTATGACTTGCTCTTCCAATCCCAAAATGGTAAGTAACTCAACAGCCACAAGTTACACTCACATCAGTTTCTTTTCTTTGGGTGCCAAATATCAAAGGGGCCATAGTTGTGATTAAACTCCAGCTGATGGTAATTCTGTGACGCCTTCAGAATCCCTGACGCAATGTGGTAACATATGTGTACTAATTGGGGTATTCCCGCAGGAACTCCTATATTTACTACTAGCTGAAAGATGATCAGGGCCAATGATCATTATGGATGACTCATGTTGTTTCCTAGATTTTTTAAATGATGTAGAAATCGTTACTATGGTAATTGTTTAATTGTAGTAGATTTTTAACCTATTGGCTTATCTGACATTTGCCACCTGACAAACCGTTCAGTTTTCTAAGAAAAATTACATAAATGTAGACTTTTACTAAAACTTTCACTATAGCAACAATTATTGCTCAAATTACTTAACTTTTGCACTAATCTTTAGAGAAAATAAATTATCTACAATAAGAAGATACTTTTGACAGCATTTATGTATGGCAAATATTATATATATATATATATATATATATATATATATATATATATATATATATATATATATATATATAGTTTATAAAAAACATTAATTTTAAAAGGAGTTACATGAAAAAACAAAAAATAATGTTCCAGCCCAACAACTATTATGTACTTGTAGGTTATTTATTTTTTTATATGAAAATAAAAAATGTTAGTGATATATTTATATTTGACCTAGATATAACATATTTTCCAAAATCATATTTTTCCTAAATTTGACTAAGTTTCCCCAAGTATGGGCATATGCATAAAAAATACATACAAACAACAAATGAAAACAAATTAAAACAACAAATAAACAAAAAATAAAAAATTTAAAAATAATAAAATTTTTTTATAAAAAAGTGCTATCCCGAGTATACTCGGGGTTGCACGTCCGGGCTACTTTCGGCGGCCACGAGTATACTCGGGGTTGTGTGCCAATGGGTTAAAGATTAAATCTAATACTTTCATTAAGAATTTGTGTACTGTACTGTAAATTACTCAGGGACATTTATAAAGGGGGCACAGGGGCCCGGCCCCCTCCGAAATGAAAAAAATTATAAAAAACTAACTAATCTGAATTATTAAAAACGTAACGTGCGAGAGAAAATAGCGATATCAAATCAAATCTTTATTGCAACAAATATTTTAGCAAATGAATGTGTACAGTACTTAGTCATAATATTAGGAATTCCTTAAAATCACCATATTATAGTAAATACAATGGATTTTCTGTCAACATTCTTTTGATTTTCCCGATAACCTTTTGGGAATTGATGTCTATATTATACTTGTATTTTATTTGGTTCACCAGATTTTCACTACCATAGTGAAGAGATTTTTCAAATAAAGTTGTTCGGTGAATTTTATATTGGATGTTATTATTATTTCGGTGTCATATTTTGAAATATGTTGATCTCGTCTTAATTATTCTTGATTTTTTAAGTAAAAGTATAATAATTTTTATTTTAACCAAAAAGAAAATACAAACATTTGTCAGTTTAATTTTTGTATCTTTTATCAGAACTTTTTTTAATAAAAAAATAATATTATCCGTTAAGGTAGTAGGTTGGTAGGTTTATAGGTATGTGGTAGGTTCCAGAATTTAAACTGACTCCATGAAATATCAGCAAGGATATTTTATTAAGTGGTGTTTGAGGTGATGTTTAAATTTACTTATGTATAATTTGTATGCCATTTTTTGGTAAATTTAAATGAAGACACAAATTTGTTAGTTAACATTCGACTATGTATACAGGGAGTAATGAAAAAGGTACACTGTATATCTTTTCATTCTACACCCATGAAGATAACCAAATTTAGTGACATTTAAAAAAATTCCGCTCTGTTTAATGTCAGTCTCCTTGTGCTATTCACTAAATTAAATTAATCTTTTGAAAAGTTAAAGGTACCGTATTCATTTTAAACTTGACAAACATTGTGTCCATACCTAAATAATTTTAAAACGGCGGCCATTTTAAAACCGTAATATTAAGGAAAAATCTATAAGAATCCTGAAAGCATTCTGAAAAACATTTCCTGAAAAATATGTATTTGTAAATGCAAACGTGTCATTTTGTGTGTCCATTCTAATGCCTTTGCCTTTATTGTTTTTTTTTACTACTTTTGCAGGTCTGTTTTAGCTTGTTTTGTGTTGTTTCCAGCTTTGCCTGGATTGTGCTACAAATTTTGTATGCATTTTGTTAAGTTCTAGGTATTTGTCTCACCTGAAGACGAGATCAGACTCCAGATCTCTAAATGTTGTGAAACTTGTTTTTCTCATTCAGTGATGACAAATATCCGCAGAAACTTATTAAATAACAAACTCTCTTATCCATTGGTTCTCCTCCACGTTGCATGCTCATCAATCACTTTCATTGGAATTTGGATTGAATCAAGGAAAGGGATAGCATTTGGCTAGCTTACCTGTGAAAACAAAGTTTGAGTTCGCATTAAAAAAAACACATTTTAATCGCTGATATTTTGTGTCTTTGGGGGACTTCTTCAGAGAGAGAGAAAGAGAAGAGAAAATTACTGTTACAATTTAAATTTTTCATTTGAAATATGCTAATTGTGCTGACATGAACTTTTTTTCTCAGGTAAGCTAGCTGAATTCAACCCCTGCCCTTATTCAATTCAACTCAGCTCAAGGCTCTTCCTTACAAATATCCTTTTTATTGGAATTTAGATTCTGATTGGTAGCATCGGAATACTCAACGACGGGCACCAACTACTTTTAATTTATAGAACTCTGTTGAACAAATGATGCTCTTGGGTCAAGCTAGTTTAACAAATACCAATCACAGAATAAGTATAAATAACATACTCTGAGCTCTTGAACACTTAGTAATTGATGGGTAAACGATGTGATTAAAAAATACACATTTACTTCACTATTTGTACCATATTTAATCAAACTTATTCAAAAGACACTAAAACATAAACGGTGTACACCAGAGCCTTTGGAGTGGTTGTGAAACAAAATGGAGACTTCATCTACAGGCTACTCTACAAACACGCTAGATGTTAGTACTACAATGGTTACAAACTCACATTGGCTCCAGGGGTCTGCGATCATAATTGTAAATAGAATGCACACTCACTGCATATACTTAAAAAATATATATGTATAATTTAGCTAACGATAAAAAACACTTGAGTTTCAGTAAATCTTTTATTGAGATCTAAAATATCAAATAAAAAATATCTAAAAGAGGAAAATCTACATTTTTAAATGCGGGTGGTTTTTAGGAGAATTTTTCAATAACTTACAGCCCCAAAAAATTAAAAATTACTAGCAAAAAACTAATCTTTGGTCACAGAAAAATTCATTTGGCCATTTGTGCTTTACCTATTAAAATACTGCTAAAAATCTTACAAAAAAGTTTATACAAAGAAAATATACAAGACTATTAAAAATAAATTGTAATATAATCAAAAGTTATTTTTGTGTAAGAATTGTAATCCTTAACCGTTATCTCAGGATAAATTAATTTACAAAACAAATAACAAAAGATAAAATTAAATTTACATAATACATAACAAAATACTTAAGAAATACAAATATACATATTGTTACTGCGCTATATGAACATAAAATATAACAATATAAAGCGATCAAAGAGTCACTCCACAGTGATGAATGTTTAGCCTACGAATTAATATGTCGTTGATGTCAGTGGACAGGTCAGTTAGAAAGGCGAGACGCCAGTTACACCACACCTGTTTCATACGACCCACATAAACTTGTGTGTTGAAATCTATCACAAAATTACTACTTATAATAAGCTAAGTAGATGAGTGATCTGATTTATCAAGTTTGGGTTTATTTCACAGCTTTACGAAACTCAATAATTCTGAATTAAAATAATTAAGTTTTAACAGTAAAAAAACACCCCGATGTATTTAAACAAAATATAATTTTGAATAATAAGAGTGTTTAAATATTTCTGATTGTATCACTTCATCACTTCATAAAAAATAAAGTAACTTGATCAGAGTAGTACACCATTTATAATCTTTGTCGTTCCGGAGTCATATTAAAATAAGTAATTCTTAAAACATCGGTGTGCTAATTTAACTAACCTATACACATTGAAAGTACGAGTCACACGTTATAAATAATATTCGACTATTTCAAACATTAAAGTAAATTATGGATTATCCAAAGTCAGATCTTATTGCTCAATACGTCCTACACGAACAACCTACCTATAAGCCTATTCTACACCATATAAAACACTCACTACGTCACATAATACTGGAGAAGGTAACCACCAAGTGGCCGCGGCTCTACAAATATAACTTTCTGTAAAAACGGTTACATCTTTAAAATATAGTTTTACAGGGTGCGAGAGGGTAAAGCTCTAACACGAAGGCATCGACAGTAGTCCAGGAAGTATTATACAGAAGGGGATGTTTAGTAACTAGTATCTTAATGGAAGATTACATTAACCACTCACAAACTGAACAATATTTTAACAGATCAAACACTGTGCTTCCTGCTTATATTAATTATTATTAAATCAAAACATAATTCGGATTCAACAAAACTTTTTGTTTCGACAGAAAATAAATAAATCTATACTTAATTTAATAAAACAACAACAATTTTAAACCAAACGTTATTAACTCAAACCATAACTTCTGTAGAAAACAAATTCCCATGGATCCGACATCAAATGGTCAACTATAATAAAGAAAATAATACTTTTCTCTTTCGCCTGAAGAGCGCAAACCTTCCCTTTCCCACAGCTAAACAATCTTTGGTATGACACTTTAGGCCTCGTGATACTCTAGCAGGAGGAGCTCTTGAGGTCCCCCAGTTCGGCCAGCAGCCGCTGCGCCCCCGTGTTGTTGTTGTTGTGGTTGTTGTTGTTGTTGGACGTTTTCACCTGGTAGCGGTCCTTCAACTGACTGAGCGCGGCCAGGAGTCGGTTGTTCGCCGCGTCCAATGCTGCTATCTGGTGTTCTTGAGCCTCAATCACCTTCTGTTTGTGTGACAAAGTGTCCGACATTTTTCGTTGTTCGAGCCTCAACTCCTCCTCAACTGAGATCAACCTGTTGGAAAAAAGGAAAATTGGCTTATTAGAAGAAATATTGATTAAACTATTTTTCATTGATGTGCATAATTCAGCACTGATGTTATCAAATAAGAGATACCAACGAGCTAGAGTTCACACCTGGGGTAAAAAAGTGAAGCCTCGATTATCTGACCTCCGGTTATCTGACCTTCCATGTTATCTGACCGTCCCTGTGTGCAATCAAACAATCAATTTCCGCACTCCTAAGAAAAAAAAAATTTTAACATTGTTTTTATTATTTTCTGACCATTTTTTTATTACTTTCCGTGTTTTCCGACCGTCCCCGTGCACGATCGAACGATCGATTACTGCCGATTAGGAAAAGAAAAGAAAAATCAAAATTTTTACATTGTTTTTATTATTTGCCGCGTTATCCGACCTTCCCGCTTATCCTACCTTGGTGTGGCCGGTTTAGGTCAGATAATCGAGAATACTGTATATATGCCATAAAGCTTTTCATGGTTGGCATTCATGCTTTTTTATGATTTTTTTTGTGTATTTAGTGTTGGGGTGTGTGGTTTATTTAGGGTGTTGTGTTGATTGCATTTAGTTTTATTATTTTAATAAAATAAAAGAAACCTACAAAAATAAATAATTTAAAGAAAACTAAGTTGAATTGCATATTTATTTTCATATAATTGTTATGCTTTAAGTTACACAAATCTCCACTAATTTAAAAAAAAAATGGTTTATTGTGCTATAAAACAATCACTTTGGATGTTAACTATTCCTGACTGATAAAAATACATTTGTAATCTAAATGTTAAATTTAGGGTTTTAAATTTTGTATAAAAATTAGACGGGAAAATTTGTTTTTAAAATAATGAATTTTTAATTATTGTAGATCAACATTTTAAAATATACTGTAATGTTAAATTTCTACTTTAAAAAACAATAAATTTTGGGATGTCTAACAGTAAAAAAAGTTGGGAAAGTGGAGAATTTGATTAGAAAGAAATAAAATGTGGGGAAATAAGGAAATCAACATAGACAAGTTTTAAGTAGTCAAACTTACACAACAAACAACTGAAATCACAGCACAGCACAACTAAACTCAACTAAATGCACAGCTTTAATGTGCATTGTTTGTGTTCTGTTTGATAATAAAACTGATAAACAGTGATTGTATTATCCATATCTCTTGAATGGAAGTCCCACAACTTAGATTGACATTTTATTTTATTTTTGGTAATCAGACAAAAAAAATCTGTAGTCATATTCAGCTCAGTCAAGTATTTGCATTGCATGTAACTCTGGTGTTATGAACTGTTTTTAAACACAAAATGCATGTATGATAATACTTAGAAGGTTAACTGCTATGTCAATTTGTTTTATGTAATATTCTATAGCATTATAACTTATTTATTTATTTAGTCAAATTCGTGTTGTATGGTGTAGAGATTGTTTGCATTCGTTTTTAAGATGAATTTTCTGTCCTTTGCTTTTAATTACCTAATTATTAATTTATATGTATCATGAATTGGTGATATCTGTGAAGTATGGACTGAACTGAGTAATGGACTTTTATAAACCAACTGAGCTCCTGCGCGCGCTGAATATAGCGCATTTGAAGAACAATTTTATTTATTTATTAATGTAAATTTGTTTGAAGAGTAAAGAGATTTTGAACTTGAAAATTGAGCCATCATTTGTCTTTGTAGGAAAATTAGTTTCGGTTTGATCATTTTGTACTAGAACTCTTATCTCTTGAATAAATTACCAAGACTCTCGAGTTGAGTAGTTTTGAGACTAGAATGGAAGTGATTAGTTGTGGGGAGGAGTCTTATTTCAACCACTTATTTTGTTAGACTTTGTTTAACTTATGTTTAACATTGTTTAGCTTATCTATGTTTGTTTTTCAAAGCTAAGTTTACTCACTGAGTGAGTTCTTAGATGAGAAAAAATAGTTACATTTAATCAAAATGTTACTGCAAGTGAAATTATACCATATCATAAATGTATGTAATTATAACCATGCTGCCATTCCATGTTCAAAATTTATATATTTATTGAATAAAGATTGTTTGACTATTGACTATTCAAGTTTTTTTGGTACCGACGGCCTGGAAGTGATAGAATCGGAATTGACTTCGGGCCATCGATTCTCGATTCTGATTCTAAGCCTGAAAATCGGAGGAATCGAGAATCGACAAATGGAATTGACTCATCCCTAATATATATGTATGTATATATATATATATATATATATATATATATATATATATACATATTC
Organism: Allygus modestus; assembly: GCA_963675035.1. Taxonomy (NCBI): domain Eukaryota; kingdom Metazoa; phylum Arthropoda; class Insecta; order Hemiptera; family Cicadellidae; genus Allygus; species Allygus modestus. Next base: position 42,371,605 of record OY776116.1, read on the forward strand.
AAATTGAAGTTCACAAATTAGGGCTACTTCATTATAAAAATAAAATAAAAACAATAACCAAAGTACCCTCTTATAAATATATAAGTAAGTAATCAAAAATGTTTCAAAAAGAGGGTACTCTGGTTATTGTTTTTTTTCATTTATACATATAGGCAATAGACAATAATTCTTTATTCATGTTTTCTCTTTTCATGTATATAAATTTGAACGAATAGTGTTTTAAGTATCTGGGGACCTCAAAACAAAAAGTTATCATGGTCTCGGGCTTAAGTCTAACCATACCAACTACGGTAATAGCTAAAACGGTTTGCCTTTTAGGGGAAATTTGCTAAAAATAGAAGATTTAATAACAGTACCTGGGGGGCCGAGCTTTGATCGGGGGAAGGCCAGTCAGTTTGTTTAGATGACTTGGAGTAATATTTCATAATCAGATTTGTATAACTCATTTGCCTCTTTTCTACAGTTTTAAGGTCACACCAGTTGTTATTTACAGCTTAATGTCCCTTCGATTTTTTTACTTCTATAAATATATAATCTTCACTCAAATATTGTAATCTCTGCTCTCAGGAAATCACATGTTAATAATAATAAACAACATGAGTATTACTTTGACAGTTCTCTGGTTGATTATGAACAGCTGTTAAAACTCTTTTGTTTTGATTTGAAACTCCTTAAGCCCAATGTTAACTTTTTTTCTTTTCATTTTAGTTTTCTTACATTATTTGAATTTTCCTGGGGATAAGGCCTGTCTAGAACTTATCTTTATCCCAGAAATTAGTTACTTCAAAGATTTGAAGGAAATCGTTCAAGCCGTTTTTGAGATCAGTGTCGCAAGCAAGCAAGCAAACCTTACTTATATTAGAGTATAGGATTTAAAAATGGGGTAATTTGACAAACTGTTAAATCTCATTTTACATTTAAATTAAATTTCTGGAAAAGTAAAATAAAACAAAGGTGAATAAATATAAAAATGAGAAAAAGGCGACCATTTATATTTGATAAAGCTTAGTTGTACCTGTCAATGATGTTCTTCATGTTGTCGGTGTCGTGGAGGTTGTGGGGGGAGGGGGAGGGGGAGGGACTGTTCTGTTCCAATTTGAGTTTCAGCACCTCCACGCTGGCCTGCAGTCTCTCTATCTCCCTCTCATACTGTCAAAAACAACAAACAATCGTCAACACTCTACATTCTACGACAGAGTGCTAATTGTTGTAAATTTTCTCTGACTCGCTGACTTATTGCTTTGAGTGCCAACAACCAATAACATCAGCTTCTTGAATTACTACAAATTCACTCATTAAATAGACAAATTAATTAATTATAACTACGTTATTGTATGCAATTCAACCAATTCATTTTAAACACTGCCTGAGGTTTTTACTGAACAAATGATAGGAATAAAGGACCTAACTCATTCAGCATGTAAAATTGAATACCTCTTGACTCATGTCAGATTTTTTCTTATAAATTTTGCTGCTGGTCTGAGCTTGGGTCAGTGATTTAAATCCCACCTCAGTCAGTGGTATCATTGACTATATATACTGAAGGAGACAACCCATCTATATGGCCCAGCTGTCCCACTTTTAGTGTTTGCCAGAATTTGAAGTGAACGTAGTTTGATTAGGTCACCGACAGATAATGCTGCTATCAACTATTTATTTTAGTTATTTACGTTAACTTGTAAAATATCTCCACCCCAAAAAGCAAGTGACAATCAACTTGTGATTGCTTCCTGACACATCAACTGTTGTATTATCCCCTCCTTGAGAGGATAAGTAATAGTTGACAGCAGTATACTCTGTTGGTGATTAGTGAGAACTACGTCCTCATTAGTCAGTGGTGGTATTTAATCACAATTCATTTGAAAATGTAACTGTCCGGTGGCATAAACAGCAGACATAATGTTTCTAAGCTGTCAGAATGGTTACACACTTTGTGAATTCCACATCTGATCAGCTGTTTAGCTACTTTTTACCTATTCATAATGAAAGCATGTCTACCATATCGTTTTTTTTTTTATTTATTTGTTACTGCTCAGACCTCAAGACATTTTTCTGATAAAATAACACAAATTCAACCATTTTATTTACAACCATGGCAGTAAAAAATATATTAAACATTAAATGAAGTCATAATTTAACTAAGTATTAATTTCCCCCTTCAGATTTGTAAAGCACTTTCCTGAAAGTACACAATTTTATCGAATTTAAATCAGCTTTAACCCTAGAACCGCTGACCATTTTTTTCCAAAACGCTAAGGGATTTAAGACAGTTTTGCGGTACATGTAGTTAAATTTGATTTTTAAGTTAATTATCACCCACAACACTAACATATTATATATCATTTTATTCTGTACAAATCAAGGAACATTTTAACAGTAAACATTATGGACTTACCATATTCTTGAGTATCAGGAGTCTCAATGGATTGGAAAAAATATTTTTGAAAAAATATATTTTCTGACTTAGGTGACATATATTGCACTTCAAAACAAACATTAGGAACTTCAGACTGCAACTACAAGAAGCACAATTTTATGCTGAAAACAAAGATGTATAACACTTATAGTTTCAATGTAACAAAGAGTATCTGATAGGCGAAAAACAAATCATGCGCATAGGCCAAAAATCACCGCATCTTGCCTATATTAGTCTTTTTTTTATATACTTCACATTTTGTACTAAAACTTATTTTGTAATATTTATCATGCTACATTTCATGCTCATGCTAGATGCTCATATACTTATACATGCTGAAAATAAAATCCATCACCACAAAAGGTCCCAAAAATAAAATAAAACTAAAACAGTCATTCAGCGCACGGAAACTAGTCAGAATCATCCCCCGCTACTGCCCTGTCATTCAAACTAGGCCTCCCTTTATTGGTTGGCCTCCAGAAGTGGTTAAGCTTGTGAAAACAAGCTGGATGTATGCCCCCATTGCAGCCTGGGCAGTAAAAGTGGCTTCTAGACTTTTTACCAGAAGCCGAACATACAAGACATCTACGGAGCTTGACACCAGGAAGACGAGTAAGTACATGGCCGATATCTCCTCCAGGGCCAGGCATGGGGTTGTCATCTTGCTGGATAGGAGCTTCATTCCCCTCAACTAGTGACTCTACAATACTTACAATAAAGTCATGCCGGTTCAGTGGCTTGTCGGTATTTTTGGAATAGAGAAGCCATGCGTCAAAAAGTGCCATGTCTGTAATGTTGTCGAAAATTTTTTTCCAGTATTTTTTTGTTTGCCTGGAACATGATACATGGTATACAGATTTATCTTTAGAGTCTACCCCCCCCATATATTGGTTGTACTTGTGGATTAGGATTGGTTTGCGTGCTTGTCGCCCACTCTTACTCGTTACAATGTCGTCTTTAGCGTAACAGCCTGTAGTAATCAGGTATACAGGTTTCCGCTTTTCTTTCTGCTTGTAACCTACCAATAAAATGTCTTGTTTCCTGAAGTAAATGCTTTGCAAGGGTTCTAGATTTGTTTCAATTACTTGTTTTGAAAGATCCTTGGATTTTTTATTCACTGTGCCGGTTAGGTACGTTTTGTTATCTAATAGCTTTTGTGTTACAGGTAGCTTGGTATAATAGTTGTCCATGAACAAATGATACCCCTTCCCCAACAAACCACACTTTCTCATCAAATGCATCACTACCTTTTGTGTAAAAGGGTCATCACCATCTTGGCCTTCTAAAAACCCCTTGCCAGGATATAGTTCAGTATGTAAAATATACCCAGTTTTGCTGTCGCAAATTTCAAATTTTTTGATTCCGAATCTGGCGTGTCGCTTATTGGGCATATACTTGATGAAAACACAGCGATTCTTCATTCCTATCATAGATTCATCTAGAGAAATGTTTTGTTCAGGAATAAAATATTTCTTGAATGCAGTATTCATTGAATCGAGGAAAAACCTTACTTTATACCAAGGATCGTGGCCAGGTTGGTCTTTAGGAATAAACCGAAGCGAACTTATTTGAAACATCGACCGTATTGCTTCGAATCTATTTAGGGACATAACACTGGAGAAAAAAGGTGTCATTTGGGATTTAGACTTGCTCCAATAGTCTGTTATATTTTTTTTCCTTATCAACCCCATATTTAGTACCAGTGCAACATATCTTTTGATTTCTTTTTCAGTCACATCGACCCACCTAGTTAGCCTACTCTTTGGCCCAAGCAATCCAGAGTTTCTTTTCATGTTTATTACTTTATTAGCGTAGGCATTTGTATTCCTAACTATCAGCAGCCAAATAAGATTAGTAAAAAAAAGGGAGAAGTAATCAATAGGGTTACTATTTCGGGGCGGGCAATTTCTAATTCCTGGATTTCTTACTTCAAATCTTTCCTCTACATTGAATTCTTGTTCGGGTGGATAAATTCTTACCCATCTAGGATTTGTGGATAGGTTTATGGGCCCTATAAATGGTCCAGGGAGAACATCAGGATCATTAGCTGCAATTTCAGGAACAGGTGCAGTTTGTCTAGGCCTAGGCCTAGGCCTAGGAGGCTGATTCGCCTGAGGTGCTGGTAGTTCCAGGGACAGGGTAGGCCTACCATTTGAAATATTATTCGATACCTGTTCAATATCGGTAATTGACGTATCACTGTCAAAGTCTTCAGCTCCAGGATTCCAGATTTCCCCACTTCCAGATGAAAAATCAAGAAGGGATTCATCTGAGCTTTCGTTTTCACAAACGCTGTTTTGACCGATGTCACTATCAGGATCGTCAAAATCACTTTCGAGAGGTTCTACATCATCAAAATCAATCAATGCATCACGAATAGCACTTGAATTACTAAGTTCACTCATTTCTAATACTAATTATCACTATTATAATGTTCTAAAACTAAAATTACCTTGTAGGAGTAGTAAACAAACAATCGCGCACAATAACAGAAGACAGTCGCAGCCGGCAGACGACAGCTGACCAACAATCCACAAAATCCAAAGACGTAAAAAGCTGATACTTTTCGCTTTTGGATTCACTAACGCCTCCAAAATATAGAGTGACTCTTTCGCTTCATTACTATATTAAAAACATCAAACTCGGTTAACAATTAATGAATTTACGGCTGTTATAGTGATGCGCTGAAAAAGGTATCGCGATCGCGACTTTAGCGTTTGAAATAGGGTAAAAATAGTCGCGATCGCGACTCATAGCGTTTCTAGGGTTAATTAAACTAGCCTTTCTTTACAGTATAACAACATGTATTTACAATATAAAATGTGTTGCATACCTGTTCGATGCTGCGATAGTTCCTGGGCTTTGACCGTCTGCTGCGACAGCTGTCATCGTCAGAAGAATCTGACAAGTCCCGCGTGGAATCCAGTGACATTCGGCGACACTGCAGGCCTGTTAACCAATCACATAATAACCAAGTATATAATAACATATATATTAAATAGATAAGTAAATTTTATAAGTATTTGTATTTGAATTATGAAATCACACAAATTGGAATATTAAATGAGCCAAGACATGGGAAAATATTGACATGTAAGAGGATAAGTTAACAACAGGAAATTGTACTAAACATTAAAGTGAAATTTCTTAGTTTATGCACTAAATACAAGCGGCCCCCAGGTCTATGTGCACTAAATGCATACATATTTTTTTGGTTGTTAAATAAATAGATGTTCCAATATACCATTAGAACTATTTTTGTTCAGGAACATGTAAGTATGTAATTTAATATCATTCTGCTACCTAAACTTAAGAGTCTTCATCACCGGAAGTTGCTAGACGATATCTTGGAGTTTTGCTCCATAAGGCCAATGTTAAGTTTGTGCCTCCATTACTCCTCACCTGATCGTCACATACAATTCATTTTGGTGTCAAATTAAAGGTTTCGCCGTCCTCTAGGGAAATACAATATCGATTTTTTTAATTTGGGTACTATAGTCGCATAGTAAATAGTTTAATTTTGAACTGAAACACTGTACATGTTCTCATTAATTTGTAACAAAATCCAAATTCGACTATTGTATTTCCCTAGAGGACGAGGAAACCTTTAATTTGATACCAAAATTAATTGTTTGTGACGATCAGGTGAGGAGTAATGGGGGCACAAAGTTAACATTGGCCTTATGGAACAAAACACCAAGATGGCGTCCGGCAACTTCCGGTGATGAAGACTCTTAAAGACACAGCTAAACGGAGTTTACTTTATAAACTTGAGGAAGGAGAAATGTGTAGACAAAGAACTCAAAACTATTGTGACCTAAACCTTTGCAGGAAGTTAAAATATTCAATAACTAACATTTATAACAACCCTGGTCAGTTTTAACAGTTTATTCTCCAATTAACAGATGGCTCCAATAAACAATATTTTGTGTTAATATCTGGTTTCTCACATTTGAAATCGTGACTTTCCCATAAAGTTATCCAAAATCATTGATTTATGATTTGTTTTAAAGAAAACAAATTCCTAGCGATTTCATAGAGTAGAATTTTGGTTATTACAAATAAAAAGCTGTTTTATAAAATTACTGGGTATTATTGTTTTTTTAAACAAATTAAAAATTGATAATGTAAAATAATCCATTGAGTAGGGGTAGGAGTTAAACATTAAAATAGATCTTAAAATAGATAGGGGGAAATGGTAACATACATGAAATTTGCTGGGATTAGAACCCCCTTAATTGTGTGTTGTAAATTTTACCATTTCGCCATCAGCAGTACTGACCATTAGAAGGTGTGCTGGCATAAGTGCGCAGGGTCTGCTTGGGCGGGTGTGGATTGACAGGTACGTTGGACCGCCAGGCGGGGCCCGTGTGGGGGTTGGTGCGGGGGGCGCGGGGGCCGGGTGGGAACCTGGGTGTGGGGGAGGGCTCAGGGGCGGGGGCATCCTCCGAGGACGATGAACACGACCTCTGACGAGGCCGTCTGGCTGGCCGGTGGTGGTGTTGATACACAGGATTGGTGAAGGCCAGCGGGGGCGCAGCGGGGGGGTTGTTGTTTGTGATGTTGGCCCCACTGATAGTCAGGTCGACGGGGCTGCTGCTCTGACTAAAAAATCACAAGAAACTATTATAGTTTTTAATGGAGTGTTTTTTTTATCAATCCAGTTCCATAAAAATAATACAATTCAATTACTGGGTCCTCTTCCACGTTTTCCTTTTTCATCAAGCAGGATTGACTAATTTTCTGTTTGTGGATTTGCATTTGATACTGCTGTTATGGGTAGAGCTTGAACATTTTCATAAAAATTTAAACACTTTTCATTGTTGGAAAATTAAAAGTTGGTAGCAAAATTATATATTACAACCATGTTTGAGAGACAAATTCTGATGCTTTATTATGTTTGACTAGAAGTATTTGCTAAACCCTAAAGAAAATCAAAGCACATTAACGTTAAATTGTAATATTATGAAGAACATATACAGAACTATACATTCAGTAAGCCAACATGTTTTCTTTCTATCCATACCTGTAGGCAGCAAAGCTCTGATAACCCGATGAGGCCACGTTGCTAAGAGTGGAGATGGAGACCTGTGAGCCCTTGTGATGCGGCTCAAGCTCACATTCGTCTGACAGCTCGTCCAGCTGAGCCGTAGTGTTAGCCGAGCCGCCTCTAACTCCCCCCCTCTGTAACAAACATTGAACATATGACTAACTTTTAAAAAGCCTTGTTTTATTTGTTGCAAACATTGCTTAATTTAACTGATTTTAATATTCTTAATGGAATTTATAAAGTGCATACTTATAGAAAAATGGACACTTTATAGGTTTAAGTGGTTTATACAGCTGAATAAGAAGAAAAATAATCTAATCAATATTTATAATCTTTCTAAAAATCACTAAGATTTGCAAGTGATAGGGATTGTCATATGATAGGAACAAGAAATATAAAAATTTGCTAAAACTGATCGTATCATTTATGTGCATCTGCACATTTTAAAAACTGTCCTTATCAAAGAAATATATTGTAACAAAGGCCTTATTGTGCAGTTAATTTCTTCCACCATTCATATTGCTATGTAAAAAGGAAAATAAAATGTTTCAACTTTAATTGAAAGAAAGCCTCAAACATCATCATAAGGTATACCAACCATGAGGGGATGGTGGCGGTTGTGTGTGGGGCTGTTGAACGAGGTGGTCTGCTCGTCATGGTTGTGGTTGTGGTTGTAGTTGTGAGGGTGCAGCTGGTTGCCGGAGGGGAGGTAAGCGTTGCGAGGCAGCGTGGCAGCACGAGCCACCCCCGGGGATCCCCCCACCCCCACGTTGGTGCTGTAATGTAGCGGGCCGTTGCCGTTCATACACACCGTCGGGTCGTTGAACCTAAAACCAAAAGTGATTTAGAACACTCGGAAAGAGATGCAGACAAAGAGGAATGCTGATTCAGGTAGAAAATGGCAACTAATTCTTCAGAAGATAATAGAAGATAAAAACAACTCTCCAGAATTTAGAATCACTTTAGTGTGTCAATTTTTTGTTAGAATTAAATTAAATTTAGTTTATTGCCAGATAAATGTGTAATATGTGGAAGTTGATTTACAACCAAAAAAACTCTTATAAAAATTCTACCAGCATAGATATTATGTGCTGGTCATTATCGTTAAAATTTGTTAATTAAGTACACTCTCACAAGAAGCACCGACTGTAAATACTGAAGGAGACATCCCATCTACATGGCCCAGCTGCTCCACTTTAAATATTTGCCAGAATTTGAAGTGGACGTAGTTTGATTAGATCACCGATAGATTGTGCTGCTGTCAACTATTTATTTTAATTATTTGTGTTAACTTGTAAAATATCTCCACCCCAGAAAACAGGTGATAATCAATCTATGTTTTCTTCTTGACACACCAACTGTTGTATTATCCCCTCCTTGAGACGATAAGTAATAGTTGACAGCAATATACTCTGTTGGTGATTAGTGAGAACTAAGTCCTCTTTGAATCCTGGCACACACAAAACTAGGGATAGATTTTACAATGGCAATGAGAAGTCTACCTCAGTATATATGCAAGAATAATAATAATAAAACTGCATTGAAGAAGTTTAATAATAAAACTTGGTGACCCATGGAAAAAAAAACTATCACATATGTCATGAAATGCCAAGATGCTAATAAACTGATAAAGACACATGGAGAGATTGGTATTATTCCGTATTCCCTCCGTAGACTGATTATGCGGATAGATTGGTCTTATTCCCTCCACAGACTGGTTTTGAACTGACATTATTTACTCTATGGTGTAAAAATGTACACCATTGAATCAGTGGCGGATTTAGGGGGGGCTATAGGGGCTGTAGCCCAAGGCGGAAAAACTTTTAAGGGCGGCAAATTTACAGAAAAATTAATAAGTTGTTTACAAAATAAATGTTGAAACGGGGAAAATTTTGACGAAAGCGGATGACAATGACGGTGTGCTGCCCGTACAAATAATATGTGTTACAACAATAAACAAGTATTATATTGTAGCAAACAACAATATTTAAACAAATTTTGTACAATTATTCTTATTTTATTTGTTTACTGTTCTTATGCATATGGTTCTATTTATATGAAATAATAAGGTGTAATATTCTTTCTTTAAAAGACATGTTTTTGGTGGGGTCGAAGAGAGAGGTAAAACATCTGTCTGATAACGCACAACAATCGTTATCAATGGCAAGGCAAGACAGGACGTCTGCACCCCCTCCCCCTCCCGTCACCGTTAACGAAGAGCCACCTCTAGTCGTGGTCCGGCGCTCGGCTCGGTTATGCAATAAACATTTGTCTCAAGGACCCTAGAGAACGGGAAACGTTTTTTTGGTTTCCCGAAACGTCGGGTAGTATTAGTGGCGTTTAGTAATCGTTTTATTCGTGTGTGTTTTGTATGTGTTTGTGTTTTTGACAAGAGGATTTCTACTCGGAGATTTTCAGAACTTCTGACTTAACGCCAAAAATCCTGGAGGTGGGTAGTGCCCAATAATTTATTTCTAAATAAAGGTGTAATATTGTGTACGTTAAGGTTAATATGAAGGTAAAATAGCGTTCATGGTGCAGTTAACTATTTAAATCATCTAAATCTCATGATATGTTTGGCGTGTACTGACAAAATGGTAATGGAGCCTCGCGAAATAAAACAATAATTAATACCTTCACATCTGAATTTAAATTTCCAATAACAGGTACTACACCTACCTTAAGGGGTCCACAGTGGTTGTTTACTGTAGCGAAAAGATTGTTCATTGTCACAGTTCGCACATTTACACGAACACGTTAAGGCGGTCCCACACTACTCGCGAACACGCCTGAACATTCGGCCGAACATTCTCCAGAACATTCGGCCGAACATTCTACCGAACGTTCACTGAACGTTCGCCCTGATAAAGCTCCCACACTTCTCGCGAACACCCACCGAACATTAGGGAGAATGTTCGGGCGAACATTCCCTCGAACATAAATAAATTCCAATCAGCTGTTTTCGCATTGTCCGTCGTGTCCAACGAGCATTGTCGTGAAAAAATGGACTACTCTACGGATAATGTCACTGTTGTTGCATCTACAGTCGTATTTCTTCTGCAATAGCAGATACACGCCTGTTTGATTTTGTTAATCAGCTGATTATAAACAATTGTTGGAAATCAGCTGTAATAACTGCTAGTTTGGGCGTTGACTCGGCGATCGTCCATTGTTGACCACTCTGCCTTCTGTGTGCACAAGGAAACGCTTTGTATTTGACTTGTTTATAATTAATTCATGATAATCATATTAATAACAATGTTTTCATTTTTCGGCAATTAATTAACATCGAGTAATTATGTCTTCTCCTGATGTAATAAATTATAAAAGGTGTAGAATTTAGTCATGTAGAAGAAACCAACGAAAATATAAGAAGCCTATTTTTTACAAAGGAAAAATCAAATATAAATATATAAAGTACTAGCTGATACCAGTATTTCGTACAGCTGATTAAAATCCTACTGTAAACATGTGTTTAAGTACTCACCTGATTCATTAAACGTTAATTCATTATAAAAAGGTTATCAAATATTGGACATTGTTTTATTATTCGACATAAACATTTATATATTAAGTTTATTAACAGTCAAGCTTTTACAAGTTCTTACAATAAGGAATATACTGAACAATAATATTATTAAAGAGATAACTCAAAAAACTATTCTTTTCGGGGAAAATTTCAACTTGGGAATGACAGACTGGTTGTGCACCTGTACCACGCCGCCGATGCGATTGATGTAATTCTTGGAAGCTTCTTATCTCTTGTTAAATAATTGAGGTAAATTAATTTGATTCCACTGCCGTTTACTCAACATAGATGACACACTTATATTAATTTGAAAAAACAGATTTGTTTAGGTGTTGTGACCACAAACAAATGTTTTTTACCTTGAGTAGTTGTACCCCCTTCACCACTGTGACCGGTACTGATTTTGGAGTGTGGAAGAAATTCAACTGCTATTTAAATAAAGGATTTGTAGGGACAATAATTAAGGGTTCCGTATTAAAGGATTTATTTGTATATTCTATAAATAATTAATTAAAATGTCCATTATTGAGGGTGGCGTCAATCTGCTGCCGCGAAAACGCAAGTGATTGTATGAACTGAATGATTTGAAACAACACATTGCCTCAACACACTGAAAAAATAGTGCAGCTGAGTTGAAGAAGTGACTCAAGCCCTGAATCCTGCAGAATCCGTCGACAGTATAATAAATGTCAACCCTCTGTGCCTTAAAACAAAACTTCAATTTACACAAATAACAGTAAAATAACTTATTTATAGCTATAATTATAACTGACATACGCATAGTTTGTCAGTACAACTAGAGACTGACATTTTATTCATTACCACTGACCACTTAAGTGGTATTCAATACTACTTGAAAGCACAACAAATAAATACGGTGCGCATACAAATAAATACGCATGTTTTATAGTGCTACCTCAGTAGAACAAGATCGTTGACTATCAATGATGCAGTGATGCAATAATGCATGTTCACGAACAGTCTGGGAGCCTCCCGAATATTCGTCGGAATGTTCGGCTGAACATTCGCCCGAATGTTCACTGAACGTTCACTGAACATTCGGTCCCGTATTCAAAGTTCGCGCAGCTACCACACTTCTCGCGAATACTCCGAACGTTCGGAGTTCGGCCGAATGTTCGGGCGTGTTCGCGAGTAGTGTGGGACCGCCTTTACACTTACACGAAACAATGAACACGAAACACATAAATAAAAAGTTGTAATCATTAAAATCACTCCCGGACCGATTTAGAGACACTAACATGCACAAGTTACAACCTGAATGAACGACTGTTCACTTTCCTTTGTTTCAAGACTTGACCGATCAGCTGTTTATCAGTGATCAGCTGTTTATTAGTAAGACCGGTGACACACGAGCGTCGCTGACGTCCGACGTAACGTCAGGTGGCAACGTTCCCGTCTGCCACTAGCGGAACGTTACAACGGACAGTTCAGGCTACACGATGGCACATGATGTTTTTAATAGTCTCATGCTGTTCAGATGGTGTGTCTGGAGGGTGACAAAAGTTGTAATGTTTAACATTTCAATTAATAACTCTACATTTAAAACACGCCATTACAAAATTAAACTATTAACGTGTGTGGCTCTCCACCAACTACAATTACTGGGATCTCTGTATTATTTTGTTTGTAACAATATTTATATATCGTCTAATACAAATTAAATAATGACGCCAATATTTTACCCGATAAAGGAGCTTCTTTACGCTTTATAATCTCCTAAAATAGGACCTGGATACGTAACTACTACCATTGAATTTGACATCTCGCTTATGAACATGTAGTCTATTGCTATTTGCCTACGAAACTCATTGTTTTGGTTCTCGTGGCAGTAAATCTTTGCACTCAGCCCTAATAATGTTATTCTTATAATAGAATAAAAAACGAAAATAGAAGTTGAACGTCAGCTAGTTTTTTGTCTCCATTTTTCATGCGAGATGTGCAAAGTATATTGAATATTAAACTGTGTCAATGTGAATCAAGTGAAGTATACATTATTTTACTGGGTTTTTCAACTATGAAATAACAGAAATTTCTTAAACTTATTCATTCAGTAAATTCGTAACTTCTTTAGATACTGTCACAAAATAACTAAACTAGATATATAACATGTGGGTAAACCTGGTCGACGAAAAGGACAAAGATTATAGGTTGGGGGGGGAGGGCGGCAGATTTCCTAATAGCCCTTAAGCGGCAATTGCTTAAATCCGCCACTGCATTGAATGAACAAATGCTTGCTTAGAACATAAATTTTCTTGTACCAAGTACTAAAAAAGGGTTTTTTGAATTTCAACTATTTCTTAACATTTTATTTTTCTTGATAAGACTATTAAAAAAATGTTGATCCAATATTCTGAGGCAGTAGAGAGGAAATCCTTTGATGGGAGCAACATACATTTAATTGGGGGAATGTAACCTTTTGCACACCGACGTCTGATATATCAGCCGTCGCTGTTTCGGCCAAAAACTCCGCGGTCCGATATATCGGCCGTTCGCAAAATGTGCGAAAAACTCCCGATGTCCAATTTTTCAGATGGCCGTGAAACCAATTTTACTCGCTTTACAAAATATCCAAATGCGCTACCTTTGCGATAAATGGAAGCCAGATAGTTGTGGAGTACCACTGTGAAGTCAGTATTGATTTATTCTATGCCGCTTTTTTTGTGTGACGAGTTGTTTGTTTATGTTATGCCCACCATATGTTTTGGTTTCATTGAGAATCAGATGTTTGTTGTTTACACTGACATATTTTGTTGTTATTTCAAGTTGTAGGTCATTTTTATATGCTATATTCAGTTTATATTTAGTCTAAAATGAATTACAATGATATTTCTTCTGAAGTAGGACTTTAAAATCGTAGACTTGACGTTCACCTAGCCTAGCTGACGTAGGCCTAGACTAGGCCTAGACTAGGCTAAGCCTAAGGCATAGTTATTTTTATATTTGTTTACTTTTGGAAGTTTTATGACATTTTATGTTATAGTTAGGGTTGTACAACAAAGTTGCAGTAGATTTTATGGGAAAAAACAAATTTATATTTATTTTTTGTGTTACAAAAAAGCTAAAATTTGGAGGACCGCTTGTAAATGAGCCCAATACAATGTTATTTTTTTCCTTTTACTTGCTTGTTTTTCGAGATAAATGCAAGAAATTTTGTATGCATATTTATAACTAAATGGGAAATCTGAAAATGTCAATATAATGTGAGGGGCCGATAGTTTATTTTTTAGCTATTACTTTATTTTTATTATTACACCTCAAAGTTAACTTTTACGTAAATTTGTTTTATTTTTTTATTACAAATTTAAAAAATATATATTTTTTCTTTTAGTTAAAACCATTTTTTTATTGTTTGAAAACTCATAAGGAATAAAACAAAAAAAGAATTATAACTCTATCTGCTAAAAAATCAAATTTACAGCTTTTTTCCCAAACCCTTGCAAAATTGATTAAAAAGGCTCGGAGTTTTTGGCTAGTACTTTCAGAAAAGTACCCGGAGTTTTTGGCAGTGACCAAAAATTTTTGTCCGGAGTGCAGAGGGTTAAATAAAAATGTAATACCATTTTACAAAATTAGGCTAATAAATCTGAGAGTATGTTGCTAACTCTTTACCAATAAGAACAGTTAGTATTTATTTTTGAAAAGTAATGAAAATTAAATGGTACATAGGCAGCTATATCTTCTTAAACAGATGTTCAATGTCTTTCTTTACAATTATTTGCGACTTTGGTAGCCTAAAAAATACCTTCATATCCCTCTTAAACTCATGATTTTGCCAGCTCATCTTGGCCAAATCTATTTTAGTCTTGGTTCGTGTACACATATTAACTAATAGAATAACCAAATTCTCAAACAAATCAAATCACTCATCACCCTACTGATTCATTACTAGACCGTCAGTCCCAATCACCTGAATATGTTGCGCTGCAGGGACTGGTAATTGGTAACGTGTGCGTCGTGAGTCTCAGGCGCGGACACCTGTCTGGTGAGGGTTGGGGGCTGTGTGAGCGCTGAGCGCACCCGCTCCAGCACTCGACCCAGGCGCTCGACCTCGGTCACTCGCGCCGGCCCCACCTTGGACACGCACTCAACCAGCAGAACGTGGAGGATGCTCAGCTGCTTGCCCAGGTCTATGTAGCCTTCGAACTCGGACACTGGCAAACTACCGTCTTTGGGCACTCCGCTCTGGAAACAGGAGAGTCATTATAGTCAAGTCTAACACTAACTTACACTAAAATTGGAGGAAATTAGGAATGATATCCTCCCTAACATTTTGTTAAGATTTAAAACGTATTCATTCTATAGACTCCCACTAGTTCGGCCTCAGTTGGTTTGGTCTTCGGTTGGTCCGATTGGTCTTCGGTTGGTCCGGCCAGCCTCACACGGAAATGAGTCAATTGCTTGCGGAAGGATTTTTCATGGCAGAAATCGACAGGAGTCAACTGTTTTGTTTAGTTCAATCAATCAATCAATCAATCAAAATAACTTTATTCCAAAAATGCACATAATAGTACAGAATGGCGTCAACAATATACAGTAATACAGTACCTATAAACAACTACCCAACTAACCAAAACATAATTTTTACCTCAAAACTAACTTACAAACTCATTCCATTTGATCAATGTTCTAAAGATAAGTAAAAAATTCTTCTGTCTTATACAGTGGTCTATTGATAAGAAATATTTTCAGATGTTTTTTAAATAAATTAAAGCCAGCAATATTTTTAATACCTGAGGGTAATTTGTTAAAAAATTGAACTCCATTATAAGAGGGTATTTTCTTGTACATTGACAAATTATGCCTATTGTAAGCCAGCTGATTACCTTTCCTGGTTGAATAGTTATGAAAAGAATTCAATGTTGGCATTGTTCCTAATTTACATTCAAAGTTACATTCAAAATAAAACATCCCAGTCCAGTTGATGGGCAATTTTCTGTTTATTCGCTTAATTGCCTAAACGATCTTAAAAATTGATTTTTATATACATCTATAATATAGATTGGTGGCAGGGACGGATTTCGGTAACTGCCGCCCCTAGGCACTATCTGACAGCCCCCCCCCCCACTTAGGCCGTCCAGGGGTGGCACCTGAGAGTGATCCTTTTACCACTTTTACTCACGCACGCACATTAATGTAGCCGACCGGCTCATGAATGACTCATCTGATGGGCCGGTCGGCTGCATTTGTGTCCGAGGGAGGGTAAGCCCCGCTGGACGGCTGAGTATAGGAAACATCTTGCCTGTCATTTTAATTTTAAACAGTATTTGAAGATAGATTTATAAAAAACGTAATCTAAATTGTGGGGTTGATGTTTGTTAAAAACTAAAAGTTATGATGTAAAATGTGTTTAACTACCTAAGAATTAAGAATATTCTTACAAATTGACAGATATCCAATAGGCTAAATTTACGTAATAGGCCTACAAAAGTTTCCTTTACCCTTTGATAAAGTTTTAAAGTAATTGTTAGTCTTTCTAAAAATGAGGAAAACGGTATGAGCTATAATAAATAATACATTAATTGTATTGACAATTTTACAATTTATAAAAACTAAATTCAGTGTTTATAATTAAGAAAATAATAGATGTTTTAAACATAGAAAATCATAAGTTTTACATAGGTTTTCTCCTGGATTTCATAATTGAGAAGTCCTCTATTTCCTACTAAAGATTTCTTTATTTAAATATCTGGCTTAGTTGCCATAATCCCTTTTAGAGTTTTTAAAATCACAATCTGTATTTTGATTCATTCCTCTGTGTAATAATACTTTGATCGAGGTGTCATTTATTTCCCACTCAATAAATTTATAATGTCACTAACAGTAAAATTTATAGAGTTTTTAGTGAAACAGAACTTGTTTCTGTATTATCGGAAGTTCGTTTTTATCACTCAATATAGAATTATCCGTTTCAGGGGCAAGTGTTGCTTGTTGCTTATTTTTATTGTTTGCACCACTTTCGGTGACATTGTACCGTTCCCAAGATGAGCAGCCTTCTCCACTCAGTCCACTCTCATTGGATTTTTCAAGAGGTTTAAACAAAATGTCAACCTTCTTACTACTTTTTAAAAGTATAGTTTCTTTTTCACTTTTTTCACTTGCAATTTTGCGGTAACCTGAACGGACTAAGCATTTGACACTCATTGTCATTGGTATTTATTTTAGGTCAACATCCTAACAAAATAAAATTATAACGCACTTATTCTATCATAGCAATGTGAACGGAGTGGGAACGTTAACAACTGAACTTGAATACGTTAAGCGAACGACTAAACCAGGTGAGTGAGGTTGACAGTCTGCTGTAACCCCAGTATGTTGCCAGTACAAACAACCCTTGTTGCGAACAGTTGAACTACTGGCATAACCCAAGTTAAATAATACAAAACTTTCACACTTGATATCTAAAAGATTTTTAGCTAAGAAAGAATTAATTTTTAGCTATGAATGGTAAGATTTCAAATATAAGTTAGAAAATGCAAAGTAAGCTCCCTTTCACTACCTTTCTTGGTCACCGCGCCCGGCGCTGGCAATTCGCCTGATACCACGGCGCCTGTCAGCCGTCAGGCCGTGCCACCCCCCGGACTGTGCTCCTAACTGTCCCCCTAGGCTCACATGCCTAGTGTGCCTAGTGGGAGATACGTCCCTGGTTGGTGGTTAGTGTTACAAAATACTGCTAGTACGTTCGGCCATTTTTTAACCCAGCCAAAGATCGGGTCCCGAGATAGCCAGACTAGAGGGAGTCTACTGTAATTTGTTTGATAATTGTTGGCCATAATTTCTTTCAATAGATGTTTTGGGCCTTATGCAATTTTTCTCTTCAACATAAGTTTTGTTGTTGTATTTTTTAGATAAATTAATGATACAATTAGCCCTAGCAGTGGCCAATGGCCGAGATCCGGCCCTTTTCTGTGCAGCCTACTGTGGCACGGGCCGAGAATCGGCCACTCGGGTCCGAAAATTTTATAACAAAAAAACCACTAATAATCAACTCAAAAGTGAACAATATATATATATATTATTCGAAAGATAATATTCTGAACTTTCATTTTATTACATAAACAAACCCTGTAGCAGCTATACAACAATGTCACGACGATTAGAAATCAAATGAATTTTTGGCGTGATGCGATTCTTGCAGCCGATGTCAAAACACAACTCTTTTGAAATTACCCAGCTCGGGTAATTTTTGTCGTGGGAAGTTGCGGTTGGTACCAATGCACTGCTAAAGAGTTGCGCTTTATTTTGGTATTGATTTTTTGAACGAAATATTGATTAGACAGATCATATGATTTTTTGAAAACAGGTGTTTTCTGTTTCTTTGTACAATGACAGATGGCCGAAAGAGGACGATCAGGAAAATAGGATTTATATCTAGTGTAAGTTATAGTTACTAGTCAAATAATATGTTATTTTGAAGAGGAATAAATGTAGAGCAATTTAGTTTTGCCGTTGGCAGCACTGTTTGTAGCCACACTCGATAGAGTAAACGTTTCATTGCGTTATATTTTTTCTGTCAACAGCTTGTATCAGCCATTTTGAGTATTATTTTATGTACATTGTGATATTTCTATCCGTGAGTTATTACTAAATAATTTAGTATTTCAGAGTTTTAGTGTTAGGAAAGTGTTTGTGTGTTTATAACAGTAATCTTTATTAATTTTATTATGCATAAATATTACTGAAGCGTGATAAAAAAATTAAGCGAAGTGTGTTTATAAAAATTGTTGTGTTATCTATTGACCGCACGTGTTCTGTCAACAGCTTGTATCAGCCATTTTGAGTATTATTTTATGTACATTGTGATATTTCTATCCGTGAGTTATTACTAAATAATTTAGTATTTCAGAGTTTTAGTGTTAGGGAAGTGTTTGTGTGTTTATAACAGTAATCTTTATTAATTTTATTATGCATAAATATTACTGAAGAGTGATAAAAAAATTAAGCGAAGTGTGTTTATAAAAATTGTTGTGTTATCTATTGACCGCACGTGTTATCTCCTATAACATGCCACTACCCTATGTATATGTACATATATATATATATATATATATGTATATATATCTGATTGTTTATAAATACCTGTAGTGAATAGTAAATAGATATAATATGACATTATTTATGTTTATACAAATTACAAAGATCTCATTGAAAAATCTACTTTTCCCAAATTTGCCAAGTCCGCGACTATATGTTTATTGCTACATAACACATATAAAAATAATAATTTACCCTAGGTGTTATACATTTTTATTTAGGTAATTGAATGTACTACAACATGTTTATATTGGTTTTGAGGTAAAAAATTTGGTAAAAAGTTATATACTAAATAATGTGAAATTTGTTTTCTAAATACGCAAAAATAGCAAAACATTGTTTTATTTACATGTATTTATAAGTGATAATAATTTGTTACTACCAACTTTATGACTTTATTGGATTCCTTACATCATTAGCTCTACAAATATATATATATATATATATATATATATATATATATATATATGACAGGTATATATATCTAATACTATTCATAATATATAACTAATGTATTATATATATATATAATATATATATTACATTACTTATTTATACATCACAAACTAACACTGTACAATTTACACATTTATCGGGTTTCCGTTTATTATTACATTACGCCCCTAAAACATACAAAACAAATTCTTTCCCCAACATGTTATACATTTCTATTTAGGGAATTAGATTTTCTATAAAATTTATATAATGAACTTTCCTTAAAAAATCTGTAGACAAATTTCACTGAGGCTACTTTTGAAATTTCAAAAATAAAATTCCAATTTTTTTCTTCTTTTCACTTTATTGAAAAAATTACCTTTCTAGATCTTTATTATTTTAGTAATTCTAGATTCCCCTGTTCTTTCCGATCAAAATGAATACACAGTTGGCTAAGTTTACTTCTACGGTTGAATTTATACGAATTTTCAAAAAAAGGTCTGCAAAATCGACAAATTTAGCCTGCCATTCCACACTTTAGCACTGGGCCAATCCTAGGGTTAAAAGTACAAATACTATCAGAGTAAATAATAATCATTCAATAAAATTCCAAAATAATTTTGACTACCTACTGCTTATGTGCACTTCTGTAGCGTTTTGTGCTAGTAAGGCATTTAAATGTGAGATTTGTATTGCAAAGTGAGCTTACTAAACCATTTGCTTGGTTAGGGAATAAAATTAATTTGTTCCACAAATATTTTTGTTTGAATTTGTAAACACAAAAGTAAATATAATTGAAGGAACCTAAGGAGGAGGTAAAATGCTTTTTACTTATTTTTTTAATGTCTCTTGTAGTTTTGTTGTTTAGTTGTTGACTTCTTTCCTATTATCTCCTTTCAAAATATGTTAAACAACATATTTAATCTGTATATTGTGTTGAACAAATTATTGACAGTTATGAGTTGTAATAAGCTATCAAACGCATCACCTACTTCAATTTTGATATAAATCTACTTAAAATTAAACAACATTTTATCTATTACTCACAGATATACTATGGAGGAAGTTCTTCATCGATGGTGCTTCCCTTTCTAAAAAGTCGTTCATGAATTCCATGAAATTCTCTTTTCCTTGGAATCTTGTGAAATTTGCCAAGGTTTGCAATGTTTTCGCTACTAGAGTGAGATTTCTTGCAGCCTTTTCATTCGGATACTCTGAAAAATAAAATAATCTTTATAAAATATGTTATGCTACCGTTTAGTTTTTAATGAGTATTTTCTCTAAAGCATAGTTAAGCTACCGGTACTCTTTATTATAAAATATTTATTTCATTTTTTTATTTTTTATATTTATTTATATTTTTTTCTTTCTTATTTTTTCACATTGATTATGTTTTATAGAGGAAAACAGAATTAAATGATCATTACTGTAGTTTAAATAACAAATTCTCTTTCCTCTAATCTAGGTACACTACTGGCTAAATAAATTCTAGTGGTCAAGGTGGTTTTTCGGGTTTTTCTAGTGAGTCTGTTTTTTAGGAAGAAGGTTGAAAAAGTTTCCTGCCAATATTTAACAATTGCCTACCACCTGCTACGTACAGTGCGGAGTTAGGTTAGGTCAAACTCAAGATTCAAGATAGGAGTTGTACGTAAGAATATTAAATAACCTCCTCAATATACTCGTTTTTATAGTTGAGTTACACAGTTTCCAAACCTGATTTTTACATATACATCCCTCTGCACAGGATGGCAAAAGTTGTTTAAAAACTATATTGTTTGCTCTATTTTAAGTGGTGCTTGAGCCACTTAAAATATTTTGAATAGATTGAGAGTTGGAACTACAGGACTGTTACTCTGCATGTTTGTTTAGTGCCTTTTTGTATGCGAAATATATAAGAGTTATATTTAAGCAAGTGATTTAAGTGAATAAGAATCTAGTTTCATAATTTATTTGTCTAGCAGCAACTTAAAAAATATTCTAAGCAAACTATTGCCAAAATAAATTATGACATCATATTAAATCCACCTGAAAAAACATGAAACCTTATCAAAATCAGTAAAAGCAACACTCCTCCAGTATGTACAGACCATGTGTAATGTTGAAAAGGCTGGGAGACAGGATGGCAGGGCAGAGGAAGCGCAGAAAAATACACGCAGAGATGAGGTTGTCGCTGATGTCGTGGCGACCTGACGTCACCAGCCTCTCTCTGAACAGCTGGAAACACTCCCTCAGCTCCCTGCAACACAAATATACACCTTAGATATCAACGCTATACAATTTTTAAATATATCATTTTGGGTCTTAGGTTTTTGAACTTGGTGATAAATCATTATGTTCTCCAGAAGCTTAATTTTCTGGAGTTGTTAAAGTAATATAACACGTATCACAGCATAAGTTGATCCCAAACTTAAAAATCCATAAAAAATCCTCTCTAGAAAATAATATTGTTCACTAATAGTTTAAGCTTCAGTGTAAGGGCACTGTAATTTAATTTGAGTTCCTTTTTTTTGATACAGTAGAACGTCAATTAACCGAATTGCAATTCCCCAAATTCTCAGTTAACGAACTGCTCAAATTAGTTAGTGGTGATGTGTTTTCAATTTATAATTATGAGGACAATGTTATTTTTAGTAATATTTTATAATCATTAAACATTTCTTGAAAATAGGTAGAAGGTGAAATTGGATGATATAATGAAACATTTTACTGGTTCTCCTGAGTTTCCTTAAAGCCCAGTTACTTGCAACAACCTCTACCAGATCCTCATTCTCTATGTTACATTATCATTGGAAAATCTGTGAATGCTTTATCTCTAAATGAATCTCTTAAAGCCCATTTGCAGCTATTTCAATGATTTATATACATTTTATTGGATCCCCTAAATGCTCCATTCATATGTAACCCCTAGGAACCCCCTCCCATCATAATAAACTACACTTTTAGATCTCATTGGCCCTCAAAGATCCATTTTAAATCAGTCACCTTGCAGTACCATAAGCCATTATTTCAATGCCAATCCACCTCGAACAATACAGCTCACCACTGCTAGCCTACTCACATGGGGAATGTCGCAGCAGACGCCAGTATCCTGGCCCAGGTGGTCTCTACTGCGTTGCGCAGGTTCAGTTGGTTACGAGCCAGCGCAGCCCCGCCCCCCGCCTTGAGTGGGTCCACCTCACAGTCCACCCCCGCTCCCAGTACCCCTGTCACCAGCTCCCCCAGTGTCGAGTGAAGATACTTCTCCCCCGTCAGCTTCAGGTACGCTTCCATCGCTTTGGTCGCCAGTGAATTGCCTCGGAACGTCAAGCGGTCATCTTCTGAAGAATGACATGTTTTTAGAAAGGATTCAAAAGTCAACTTCATAGAAAAAACATAATGTGTAAGCATAGCGTATGCAGTGGAACTTGGATAATTCAAATCTTAGATAATTCAACTTGGTAAACAAATGTGAATCATACAACAATTTGAATTAACCAAGTTTTTTCATATTGTTTATATAGTACTAGGGAAAGAGAAACAATTTTGAACTAAAGAAGTTCAAATCATCCAAGTTCCACTGTAACAGGTTTATGAACCTATAAATTAGGTTTACACGATACCTGTTATTCCTATAATTCTATGTCCTGCTAGAATTTTGTTCTAATTAATAGGTTTATTCAGCAAGGAATGAGGGCTAATTATTTCGCTAAATGTAGACAAATGAAACACAATTTTTAATCTCTGTCCTACAAAGTACCATTACTGACACTGAAGGTCACCGATTCACTCAGAAACATATATTAAGTTACAGCATATTTTGGAGTAATGGGAAAAGATGGATGATAAAGTTTTGTCGGTAAAATATAAGGAAGATTCACTTTACCACAGTGATTCCCAAACTTTTTTTGCCTGCGGCACACCAGAAAAAAGCCAATAGTAGCCGTGGTACACCTATTACTACAAGCCTTAAAACGTGTTTTTGTTTTTTAAACTGATAATAACGTACTTTCATAATAAATAATTTAATTTTCTATGAAAAGCTAAATGAAATACCTTACATTTATACTTAAAGAATCTTAATTTATTCTAACTTACTTAGAAAATTAGTCAAATAAAGTAGATATATCAAAAATATCAAACAAAATACCATACTTCTTGCTTTCCATTACAACATTCTTGCAACATGGGTTCTACCTGGAGGACTGTGCCTCCTCTTTTTAATACTCATACAGTTATTGGTAGAATATAAAACAATAAAAGCTAAATCAAACTTTATACAATTTACTATTCTCAATCTCACCGATTCTCTCGATGTCCATCATGACGATGTCGGCCAGGAACTGCTTGGCCAGGCCCTCCCGCTGCATCACCAACACCAGGGCCGTGGCGATGTCTTCCTTGGCCTTCACTCCGATGACAGGCTCCAGCACCTCACACACTGACTTGTAATCTGTCTTCAGGTACTGCAACAGAAATCATCCCCATGAGAAACAACATGCATACAACCGGGCAATTTTTTAGTATTTGAGTTATATTTTGCTACGAGTATTTTGGTATAAGTTGATTATTGGGAACTCTGAAACTGAGTAAAAACGTCCCCTTTTAATGTACTTAATATTTTCTAATATAATTTCTTTATTATTGAAGACTATCACAGCCAAGCACATTTTTAACACTAACAAGAGATCCATTCTTTCTACTCTAGTATTTGATGAAGATTCTGAAAGACTTGACTGATGTGATGAATGGAGAATTTGTCTTCAAGATACAATTTACTTATACAGTTGGCATGCGAGGAGGTTTTATAGTATACCTATTAAGCATAAAATACAAATATGATCAGAGTTATTACATTGTTGAGGATTGTTGACAAGCAGAAATTGATTACAACAGTATTCAAATGGCTGTAAGTACTAAATGTTTGAAAGCTAAGCTTTTGAATTTTGCCCTGGCGAATTAAAATTTAAAAGAAGAAAGTGGGCAGAACAAGAATATTTTCAGGAATGTAGGCAAGATTCCTTACAAAATGGTAAGTAGTCAATAAACGCACACTCAATAACATTAATAAAATATTGTAATATTTATTATATTAAAACGGGTATAGATTTACAAACATTACATGTTGCCAACTTATCACAACACTACACAAACTACTGGAAAGGGAGAGAGCAGTGGTACCAACCTGCAGGAACTCGTGGTAGACCTGCACAGGGAGGATGTCCACAGACTGGAACCTACACTTGATCCTCAGCGCAGGTGGTTCCTTGATGGCTCCCTTGTCCGATATCACCGGGTACCACTTCTCTGTGAGGTATCTCGACGTCACGTCGTGGACAGGGATACTCACACTCCCTGCAACACGGAGAGAGACTAACACACTGACATTGGAAACAGAAGGGTGAGTTTAAAGATACTTGTTTTAATATCAAAGGCAGCCATAGCTGAGTGGGTTGATTACTAGCCTACCACCCAAAAGACGTGGGTTCACTTACCGGTGAAATTACTTAAACTCGGCCTACCATCGTGCTTCAGAAGGCACGTTTTTTCCGTTGGCTCCGGCTACAAAAATAGTCGACAGGTCATGTCAGAGGAACTATTGCGACCTGAAAACTCTTGACAGCAGACCTTGGCCAGAAGGTTAGATGAACATTACTTTCTATAAAGTAGATATTTTTTAAGAATAACTAATTGTTTGTTTTTGCTCTTATGAGAATTGGCTACGCTATATGGCATTTTGAAAACAACATTTAAATTATGTAGGCCTATTATATTATTCAAGGGCTAACTTTAAGATATTTAACTTACTTTTTGCGTTGAAAATGTCAAAATATCTAGTCTTCACTATTATGCTAACACCAAGTAAATTCATATTAAATTTCAAACATTTTTTTGAGAAGCTACAAGATTGATGTTTTTGCTGTATCCGATGGTAAAACTATTGAAGTTTTTCAGCCAATAAACTTTAAATAGTCACCGAACCGATTAGATCAGAATCCGGTTAGTTAAAATCATCGTCTATGTTAAATTTGAATATAACGCCAATGGAAGCCCAAGGGATTTTTGAATATTTTCTGAATGTTTATACAGAAATCATAATTGACAAAATGATATGCTATGTATTAAATGTTTGTATTACAATAAAACTTTCAAATTTTGTTTGGTCTATTTTCTTTTTCAAAATTATCTATATGGTGAAGTAAGACTAAAAAGTTTAAATAAATATGAAAGAGGCAACTTTCAGCCTAATCGGTTAGATAAGATCATTTCAAATATAATGAGGCAATGAGATATACAGTGAGTAATGCTTCCTCCCGGTTACGGTATCTCATACTCTGTGATAACTCACCGACAAGCATGTTCTTATCCCGTTTCTTCTTCCTGTCGGCTTCTCTGTAGAGGTTGATGTTGATTACGTTGACTAGAGGAAGGTTGTGGAACTCGAAATGCTCGCCCCAGAAGCACAACTCGCCCTTCTGCTTGCACGATGTTCTCGCGTACAAAGTCTTGTCGAGGCAGACCTCGCAGAAATACCTGTGAGAAGTCACCATGTGTCAGGGGGGACTCCAGAAATTAAAGTTAAGCATTTTAACGATTTATAGAGTGAAATCTGGCTAAATCAAAAAATAATTAGATGTAGTCTGAAAAAAATCATTGAGATATTTTCAAATGTTCATTACTCTATAAATCACTTGAATTCGTTTAATGTTTAAAATAACTGAAGTAAAATAACATAGAAGTTTGTTTTAAAACAATAAGATAAATAGTAATACCTCTTTTTGTTTGCCACTCCTTTAGCTTCCAAGATCCATATTTTCAGTGAGTTGTCTGTTCGTCTTATTTGGTCTTGGTCTGGCTGAACTGATTTTCGCAAGCTGTCAACAAAACATATTGTGGATGAATACAAAAAATATACTGTGTAAAAAACAAAACAAATAGAGCAAGGCCTTTATTTATCACACTCATTTTAATTCCACTAATACTAATGCACTGAGTTAAATATATACAAAACGTTTTATATAACCTGCAAAGGAAATTCTATACATAACTAAGCCTACCCAAAAATAGAGACATACTTAATATATATATATATATATATATATATATATATATATACATATATATATATATATATATATATATATATATATATATATATATATATATCAGGTAATTTACCCCACTAATACTAAATTATAAATTTTGACACAACCCCTATAGAGTAAAAGACCATTGGTGGGTACCAGATTAATACAATTACTGTCATTAAATGTATTGTATACAGTTTGGTTGGGTTCAGTTTTAAAATACAAAACTCTTCACTTTTCAGCTTAAAAATACCCTCTGTAAATGAGTTGATATTTACCTGTACAACATGAAATAAAAATGTCCTAGGTCCCTCTCAATAATCTTATTTCAATTACAGTACTTACACCATCAGTTCAATGGTGTCTCCTCCAATTATTCTAGATCCATTCAAAACATCATCCTCACTCGAATCGTTGGTTGAAATCATGGTACCCATCTAAAGATTACTCACAGATTCCTACAAAACTATCACACCCAGTTGGACCTTCTGTACTGAAGGCGTCCCACACCTTATCACGTCACCTTATCTCGAATATTGCCTCAAGATAACGCAAACGGAACAGCAACAAATACGTCACTGCTAATAGTAAAATTATCACAAATGAAGAGATGATAACGCAAACGTAAACATACTTGATGGTACTGCATCACAAATAGACGAGTAACATCAACTGATTGCTTATTATTGACTATTTTTGTACAGAGATCAATCTGTTGCATTTAGAGAAAGACAACCTTCCTTCATTAGTTTTAGTTTTTAATTACTTCATTACCGTAAGTTTCTGGTCTACTACGTGAGTATTATAATAATTTAAGGTATAGTGCTTTATGTCAGAAATTAAACACAGGTAAATACAGAGTAGATTTTGTAAAGAATTTAATGGTCAAATATATCCATAAGAAATATTAGTAATATTAAATGTATAAGCTTTAGAAAAATCAAAAAACAATAAAATACAAAATTTGTATATAGTACCAGTAGGCCTACATAACCTCTCTTTGGATCAACAAGTCCAAATGTATGAAATAAACTCATTTGTTGAAAATTAACCATACTATAAGATGTGAATGTTAGGTCTCATAGGAATAACAGAATTAAAATTTTTCAATTCAGTGTACAGAAACGAACAAAACTCTGGAACACACTTAATAATTCCAAAGCTATTTAGAATGAGATAAGCAGCATAATTTCTGTATTTTAATTGGAGGGGCAAACATGGTCATGATCGTGATTATTGTGACTTTTCATACATTACAATAATATTTTCTCCTAATTATTGGGGAGGGGGTAACTGCCCCCCCCCCCCGAATTACGCCTATGACCATATCCAATACTTGACTGTGTTATACTTATCTTTGGAGACATGGGGGACTGGCTAAGATAGGAAGTCTTCAAAATTTCAAAGGTAAGCCTAGGTCAAGTTATATATCATATTACGAAGTGTGACCTAAATTTCTAAAAGAAATAACAGGAAAGTGAGTATTACCTGTGGACCCACTTGTCACGCTCCTCCGCTGTGCGACAGGAGAAGTATCGCGCGACACCGGCCGGCAGCGTGACTTGGAAACAATGTTCCCGCCCCAAGACGCTCGCGTGGAGTGGTTTAATCTCCACGCCTGAACAACAACCATCAATAGAGCTCCAGTTGCCATGCAAAGTGAAGAGTAAGATAATTTGTAACTTTTAGTAGACACAGGAATACTGACACTGATTAAGAAACTTAGTCTCATTCATTTATCACCGACTATCACACTTCTTGGGAAGTTATCTGACAATGAATAACTTTAAAATGACAACTATCATCCCAATTATAAAACTGAACAATAAACCTGCTTCAAGATCAAAATTGTAACTCTTCATAAATTCAAAATTAAACTTTAGCATTTTATTTTTAAAACCTAACTTGAAAAAGTTTTTACAAACATTTTTGCAGTCATAATAGAGTGATGGAAATGTCCGAAAAAATTCCTTGAACAATATAAACTCGCCATCACCAACAATGAATTTTAAATAAAGAAAATAACAGAGTATCAAAAACAAGTTGATCAAAATTTATATTATTTATGCCAATTAGTTTAAATGCCAATACAGATTGAATTTTGTTGTATGTATCTACATTAGAATAAAAACCTTGTGTTTACTTTTTTACAAATTTCTTTAAATTCCTGGAACAATTTTTTTTGTACTCCATTAGACAACCCATCAAAGTTTTGCGAAATTCTTTCTAGCAAATTCTACATGGCACGCATAGTTCCACTTGGGTTATTAGTGACATTCAAATTATGGGTCACCAAAGAGGGCAGTTAAGAGGGGGCTCCAGTCGTCAGCTTCTACCTGCTTCTCTCTTATGGCCAATATTACTTTTAAAGCCCTTCTTTCCTCAATGGATTATCCAAATTACTGGAGCCCCCTCTTAAAGAGACAATGACAGAAATATGTAACAGCTGTGTTGTTTGACACTAATTTAACTACGAGATAGCTCAACTGAAGTTGATATCGATGGTTCATTACAAGAGTATCATAAATATTAATTCCACAAAAGCCACACGTATTATATTTAAAAAGCAAAATAATTGTACTAATACAGACCTCCAGAGCTGAGATCCAAGGTCTGCATGACACTCTGCGCCTGGCCAGATAGGAGTGACTCGTGGGAGCGGGATGTCCTTAGCCTGGGAGCCACCGGCACACTGTACAACAAGCAGATCAGCCACGTGTTATAGCAGAGAATGGAGACTGTACAGATAGTGTCAACTGGGATGGAGAACGGAGCCCAAGATTGGCCTACAACTACCCTCCATTCCCATCATGGACCAAGATGAGTATAACCAGGGTAGTCGCTGAGGATACCAGAACTGAGTTTACCCGACAAGATCTCTGGAGGGGAAGTGTAATAGGGGAAATCTCCCGACTCGCCTCACTTCATCTCAGTTGGCTCTATCTGTATTCAGTATATTTGTGGAGTGAAGATAGCTAAATTAAGATAGAGAACAGACATGGGCTTAGAGGAAATGAGCTTTGGTGCAAAGAATGAAAATTCAGAAACGAGCCACCTGCTGTGCTCATCACCTGCAGATCATGTTATGAATTTAAATTTACAATGTATGGAGTAGCAAAACTACCATATTTGCTGGGGTTTCCTAATCCGCAACAATGATGATGACCATATTTGCGAGTTCTCCAGTATTGTACAAATACCTGATGCCATATAAGATACGCTGTTGTAGCAATTACTCAACAAAATATACAGCAGGACCTATTACTGTATTAGGACCTACATAAATGTCCTGGAATTGAACGGATACCTATGCCATTCAAAATTTGTACGTGCTTTTCTATAAAATAATCTCTGATTTATTCATTTGTTGCTAGACATTTAGAACATGTTCTTTTGATAATTACCTTCATACTTAAAAAAAGTTAATTTATTTAAATGGAAGCCAAAACTTAATTCTTTGAATTTTATAGATAATATTGTGCAATAAGTAACTTTGTTCCTAACAACCCTGGCCTCATTAAAATAAATGTAACACACTGAACAATACTAATGCTATCCTAAATTGTTTCTATAATATATATACCCAAACCCAAAAGTTTATAAACAACAACCAACTAATATCCTACCTCTGATGCAGTTGCTTTATATCTAAAGAATCTCCAAGCGATTTGCTTTTAATTCCTGTCATATACTTGAACATTGTGGACACAAATTATGACAACTGACAAGGGGCCACAGCAAATAATCGATCGAAGAGAAAGATGTTCAAAAGGGAATGAACACTACTTTCAATGACGAGTTACCAACACTGAGCCAAGTGGATCCAAGCAGATTGTTTATTCAATAATTACACAATTATCATGTACGTAACACATGTGGCTATACGGACATGGGTCTGACTCAGTATTAAAAACGTTTCTGTGACGTAAACTTGTCATGTTCCACTCACCCATCACTGTCGACCTTCTTCCTTTCCAGTTTTGTGACGCTCTTTGTGCGTTTGAGAGGGTTTGACCTGAATGACCGCTTGGAGAAAAAATTCTGAAAAAATATAATGATCATTAGCATCCATAAGTGGAAAACTTATAATATAATAATGCAGTATGATGTGGAAAATAATAAGGAGACCACTTGTTAAAGAGTATTATTTTATGAGTAGAGGCAAAAAAGTGCTAGGTTACTATAATTTGTCCATGTCAGTTATTTATCATTAGTAAAATTACCGTTTTAAGATGCATTCACACAAAGCCTAAATTCAAAAGCAACCTAGAAAAAAAAATAATTCTAAAACCTGAAGTCTTTTTGGTAATATTTAATTGGAATGAATTTTTACTTCCAACTGAATTTTAATAAATAAAACATACATCATACAAATAAAGTACAGTAATCATACTGTGTAAAAGCTAAAATTTAAATAATTCATTTATTTTCATTTTTGTATGAGTTAAGCCTCCGAATCACTGATCAATATATATTTACTGGTTTAATACTTTTTTTGGTGGTTTTTATGGTGTACTAATGTTACTGATTATGTACTGGTTTTTCTGGACTCAACATCCGTACCGCACCGTTCCATCCGCCTGTCGTTTTTGCCAAAATGAGTTTACGTGTGTTCGTGTTTGTTTATGTTTGTTAGTGTTTTCAATGTTTAACTTCATAGTGGTTTTTAAACAACTGGCATTTTCAAGAAGAACAAGAACCAATGACTACATAAACTACAATTGTAGTTTATGTAGTCATTGCTAGAACTTTGATGTTCGCCTGATGGAGATCCCAATAGTGGATTGAAACCAGTCGCCTTTCGAGGGAAATAGGACCACTTGACGATAAGGTAATTTAAACCAGTACACATAAATCCATTTATGTCATCTGAAGTTATAGTGTTAGTATAAAACCTGAAAACTTAAATCGTTCACTAAATAAGCAAGATAATCGTTCGTGATCATAGAGGCAAGATTATGATATAATTTTTTCATTCACGAATTATGAAATTTAATACAATACTACAATATAACATTCATAGTTAAGCATAAATATAAACAAGTATAAACACTGAAATGAAATCAAACTGACAACATTGGTCTAAAATGTGCAAATATTATTTTAGTTAACTTGGTCACATATTGGACCAAACAAAGTTAAAGTTAACTTAAAATAAAAAAATGAAGTTTTAATTTCATGTTTTGATCACAATAAATTTATTTAGGCAAAAAACGCAGGTGAAACAAACAACATTTGTTTCCCCCAATAGGTTTAAATATTAATTTATAACAATAGAGTTGTGTTACTTAAGATATTATTGTGATATATTAAGTGAAAAGTGAGTTAGTGTATACTCAATGGTGAAACTTGTTTTGCTCATTGATGGCAAGTGTCCGCAATCATTTCTTAACTCACCATCACCTTCATTGAATTTGACACAAATAATAGAGTTGTGTATGCAGAACAACATCAGTTTAAATATACAGGTAACAGGTAACGATATAATCTACAAATCTGTTATCTGTTATTTGATTTGATCTGTATTCAATGATTCTTTACAGAGAATTGATTTTTTTCATCGCCAACGGCATTTTTGTTATAGATAACAGTAACGCTTTTAGGGAAAGAAGTTTAAACCCCTTTAAAACCCCTCAAATGAAATGAGTACTGACCACTATCCGGGAGGGGGTGAGTTCCAGGGTGCGGTTGCCCAGCACGGGGGTGGCCGGCGCACTGCCCCTCCTGCAGGCCTTCTCGTACGACGTGTCTGCAACAGAACAGCCAACTGTCAGTGGAACTGTAGGGCATGACAGGGAACTGTATGACAATAAAAAGCTGAAATAAGAAATTACAAATGATCGTTGAGGCCAGGCTGTAAAGACTGGGCCTGCGCTTCAAGAGACTGGTCGTTTGTTGAGATTTTCGATAGCCGGACTGGTCCGGGCAGTTGAAATTTGATACTGGACTTTTACTGTGCATTAACGAGCGTTAAGTGACAAAGTTTTATTCGAATAATATGCGAATATATACTTAACAATTGCTAGAAGTTAATTGCATGTATTATTTCAATAAAATCCGATAGTAACTTTACATTGATGGAATTACATAAACAGGTTTGAATAATATCATATTGCAATTAATTGAGAAATTGGATGGTTAAAAATGAATTCAACCACACAAGCGGGATCAACTGCAAATAAACAAACATTTATAACCACTAGTTGTATATGTTTTATTCTGAGACGAAGTGCCAGATTAATATCAAGTAAGTTGAACCATTTACCTTGACGATAAGCGAACAGAAATAATCTAATTTAAGAGCATCTAATGAAAAAAAAACTATCATTATTTGTTTACTAACTTATTATCAGAAGAAACCCCGATATAGACGACAACTGTCTTAAACATTTTTAGCGAAATTTTCACAAGTAAAAAACCAAAGCAAGCGAGACTCACGGCAAAGTCAAGGCAGAAGGCGAAGGCAGACAGGGACGAACTGACACCGAGCACTGTCAAGTTTCTCCATTGACACACATAGACCACGGACAGCTACGGCTATGGCGGTGGCCGCGCCAGGCAAGGCGTGCGTCCGCTAGCCAACCTAGGCCGTTGCACGGGGGGTCAAGCGACGACGGCCGCTACAGCATGGTTGATATCACGTTCGAGATAATACTTCCACCAGTAGGCCTAGTGTCAAGTTTGACGAAACGTATCACGGGTAGTTCTGGTTCACTCGCTAGTATCACTTCTTTTTAGTGAAAGATGGTGTATAACGCTGTCATTTGGTTATTCGGTGAAGTCAAACGGAAATGGATTTAGCTGTAGTAAAAAGCCTATAGTACACTTACTGTACTGTCTTTTTATGATCAGCCCCTATTCAAATTGTAAAATTGTGATTACTTTCCAATCAGACTTTACTCGACACTTATTGATTGTTACGAACATAATATTGATTCGAACGCTGTACCAACATAGTGTGTGTGACCAAAAATATTTAAAAATATATTGAAGAAAATACTGCTGTTACTATAAGCTGCACAATTTAACAACAAAAAACAAAGTTACATAACAAGTTATAAAACAAAGTTAAATAAAAAGTTATAAAACAAAGTTAAATAAAAGAGTGGTGTACATTTATTGGATGCATTTTTAGATTTTTTGTACTGACGCCAAAATTCTATAAATTGGGGAGCGCGCGGAGGAATGTATTCTCTTTCAGTGGTCTGCGGCTATAAAATTCAACATAAAAAAAAAGGATAAACCTGAACTTAAGAACAGTTCGGAATTGCACAGAGTTACCGCTGAACCAATCAGGGTAGGAAGTAAATAGCTAAAATAATTCAGGAGGTAAAGCATGTCCCTTTCGTCTCGCAATAGAAACGGCGAATCGCTAATGACAGTGAACGATGCGCGCGCGTGCGTGTGTGAGTGGTCTGAGGCTGAGGCGGCGCCCACCGACCACCGTAGAAAGTGACTCTCGCTACTGCGGCTCCGGATATTGGAAAGAGAGAAAGAGGAGGTCGCAAATGGTTGGCAAAGGCTCGAAGGATGATTTCAAAAGATTCCAACCCAAACAATCAAATTGTGCAGTGCCGGTACTGCTACACTACTACAATGCTACACATTTGACATTGCATGACCCAATTTGGGTTACAGCAGTTGTAAATAAGGTATTCGGTATAGCAATTGGTTAAGAGGGGGCTCCAGTCACTAACATTTCGCGTTCATATCAGGTTTCTCTTATAAGGCTAAAGTTAATTTCCACACTACATCCCTCTGTAACAGATTATTCGAAATATTTTATTTATGGCTCAATTTAGAGAACAAACAAAAATACGTAGCGATTTCAACGAGCAAATTAAATGTTGATATCACAAATAGTTAACCCATACAAATATCACAAATTGAATATTTACTTGTGATAACAAATTTCTGTCAGTGAAATCGCTTAACTGGATTGCCTTACAAAATGAGCTGAGCTATCGGTAAACACTTTCGATAATCCGAGGAGGGAAGGGATTTGAAAGTGCATTGGTCTTATGGGAGAAGCCGGGTGACTGGCCCCCTTAACATCTACACCAAATGGGAGGATTGGAAAACTTTGATTGGAAACGTGTACGTGTGCCTAATTTGAAATTTAAATTGAGTAAAAACCTGGTTTTATTCAAGTTTACAAGGGATAATTTTGCCAAACTTTTAATTTAATTTCGTTATCAGAACTGGCCGGGTTTAAACAATATTTCTTAAATTTCTTCGAATTTGAGCAGCTGGATTTGCTAGTACTTCTTAAACAAGGTTCGTAGAGCTTTCAGACCAGGTGTGCTTACTTACATAAGAGTAATGTTCGCTGCAAAGATGTCTTACGAGGGCGTCCAGCTGATTCATAAATCAACAACATATCATAAAGTGTTGCCAACCTTAAGAGGACGTTGGAGTGAGAAGAAATATCGCCGCTGACCCTAGCGCTACGGGCTATTTCAATGTTAAAACGCACAAAAGATGTCTTTACTGAAAAGCATATTTTTTGTTACTGTTTAACCTATTGATTTGGAATAAATTTTGTTTGAATCTTTATAAAGTTTTGATTCGTGTTTGCTGGGAGTTTTATTTTTAATGACTAGAAAACACTACAAAATATGTATAAAAATATAAACTTTAAATTACTATATTTTTGTAAATGTATTATTTTATTTAGAAAATAGCGATCAACCTGCTGCGTCTTAAAAATACCTTTAATTTGAGACACCTTTCATAATCGTATGTTGATAAATAAGCGAGATATATGGTTTTAAGTTTAACATTGTTCTTATGGAGGTAAAATCCAACATGGCCGCTGTCCAACGCCCTCTAAAGGGTATAATAATGGTACAGCTTTTTTTAAATTGTCACTGGACATGCAGAAAGAACATTTAAACCCTTAATCGATCAATCTAATAATACAAATAAATAAAAACAATATATTAGTGTCATAAAATAACAGCTTATCATAGAATGTAAGCAGTTAAACAATGCTAATTATAATTACACTGATGAGGAAAATATGGTACTCGTACGATAAGATAAATATCGTGTTTCCAGCAACACTGCAGATTGGATTGGTGAGCACACCTGGTCTGAAAGCTCTACGACCCTTGCTTCTTAAATACCAACTCAAAACAGAGGTTTTTATAGTTTATTGTTGAATAAATCTACGATTTGTAAATCGATTAAATTTATAATTTACAGACGGTGCAATTTGTCCCTGCATAATGCATATGTCAATTAAGTAATCTGAGTCCTCATATAAAAAAACCTACACATGTTTTTTAAGTGTAAATATGCAGCAGCTGATTAAAAACAACGTTTCTTGTATTATGACACTCGAGCCATGAAATAACTCAATTGTCTATACTGATGAATGACAGAACCATCAGTTTATCCGAGGGCGGTCGGTGACCCGTGGGTAATCTCTACCGATGAAATGCATGAGACTTTCCTTTCCCGGTGCCTCTTTATTTACACTTATCAAACTGTGTTCGTCAACTCAATAGTTAGTTAAATTTGTACAGAACTAAGGCTCTGCAAGTTTAAGTACTGTAATGCGCAACTACTAAGTCAGTTGTAAAAAGAAACTGTATAAATGTAATCAAGTTTAACAAAACTTTAAATGTCCTTACCTAATGTGATTTAAAATAAAGCCATAATAAGCAAAGCAATACCGGTATGTAAAACAGTTTAATAATTACAGTTATAACAGAGAATGATTTTACGAACGCTTCACATCTCTAAACGCAACAGGAGCGCAGCACTGTGCGACAAATTGCAGCACAGCTCTTGCAGGCGATCACGAATTGTTCTGCTTCAAAGCATAGACGATCTACAGAGATTGTTTTCCTATGCTCAAAGCAAGGGAATACATTTATGGCTCTATGCATATTGTAGAGTCTGTAAAATGTTGCGTAAAAATACTTTTATGAGCGACACAAATACAATTTTTAATTGTATGAACCGCTTATGTATAGTTTTTTAATACATTTGTTCGTTTCTCAAGTACACTGAACTGTCAACTAACTTGAAATAAACCATTCAAATTTATTTATTCAAATAACTGACCTTATATAATGAATCAAGTGACCATTTGAACTTTCATTCAATACAGTACTCAAAAGAATGGTCAAGTAAAATTACCAACCTTCAAAACTTGTCGAATGAATACGAAAATACAATGCCAAGGGTAAGGCAATAATCACATTTGAATATTTTAAAAGCGATTGTTTGTGTTTAACAATGAGGTTAGAGCTAGTGACGGGTGACCTACCTCAATACCCGTCTATTGGGACACCCTGTCATTAGAGCTGTGAACCGCTGTGATAAATAGCGGCTTACGGCTTGCTTTGTCAGAAGTACAGTAACGGTGTTTTTTACAATCGGATGTATTTGTAAGAGGTTACACATTGAAACGTCTGGCTGTCGTGGTTTGGGATCAATAATTTCAAGCTTACAATGATTCATATCGTTAAAATATTTGGTTCATCCGTTTTTATATGCAAAAAATGGTGGGATGAAAACTAAAACGCAGGATTCTGTTTGTTTACTTTATTCTATACATTAATAACGCATCATTTCTGGTGGTCACTAGATTTTCAATTCAATGTAAACTTGACGAAAAATTAGAGAAAATCTGCACTACTTGCAAAAATATTAATTTAAAACACATGATCAAAATAATTATTCTTTCTTAGAGTGTACTTTTATTGCAGGGAGGTTAAAACATAATATTTCTGCAAAAGCAATATCAGCAGAAAAAACGGGGTTTTCTTCGTTTATAAATGACTAAATAAGCGTGGAGGCGGCAAGATCGTTTTGGATAACAGATTATAGTAAAATATGAAAATTCGCGATAATCACAATCATGATTAATCCCCCCCCAATCAATAACTCAAATTACGCTTATGAGTATTAACTGAGTCACTTATAAAATTATTACAAATTCCAGTCAACTTAAGAAGCAAAGTAATAGAGAAGACAAACACAATTATGATTTATGCATCAATTAAAAGTTATAACAAACTTGAAAAGTTTAAGTAGACGACGTTTCTGAGGCGGCAGCTGCCTTTACCTTGGGTAAACGAAGGGGAGGCAACAAAAAGAAGGCAGACCGACAAAAAGAGGAATTCGGGGGAGTGATGGGGGAGGGGTGGGGAGGGGTGCAGACGGACGATCATTATCACCACGTTTCCGTCCAGGATACGACGGCACCGCAAACAAGGGTTGAGATTCAACATGAGGTAACACCTTCGCCCCCCCCCCCCAACACACCAACCGCAGTCCGCAGTTTGTACATTATTTACTTTGTGAATTATGTACACAAGCTGGGCAGAGATTACGTGCGCAGCACTTCTCTCGGATTTTTTACCCAATGATTTCGACCACATACTTCAACTTTGTTTTAATTTGCTATTTATCTTCAGCTTTTGCTAAAAGCCGGGTTTTAAAACTTCCGTTATAGAGACTTCAAATTAAGTCTAAAAATGCGTAGTGATTTCACTGTAAAAGTTCGACATCACAAACAATCCACTTAACCGCTTAACCGCTTTAAACCGCTTAACCGAAGTTAGTTAAGCTTTGCATAGTTTGTTTAGGTAATCCAAGGAATGTACCATAAATGAAGATCTTAGGGTTTTAGGGCTTTAGGCCACTGGCCTTTAAAGGTGCAATGCTACTGATGTGAAGTAAAGATTTGTTTTATTTGATCAGATGACTAATTTAAATTAGGGCTATTGTAAACAGCTGCTTAGAACTTTGAAGACGTTTTGGGCGCAGCAACGCGCGCCGGGCTTAAAATTAGCATTGCCTTGTGGGAGAAGCAAGTGAAACGCCAAATGTGTCAAGACTGGAACCCCCTCTTAAACGTTCAGTAACTTTTGAAATGTCAGGCCCCCTTGAATGGACCGGTGGCTGGGCCGGACCGGCTTTGGGGGGTAATTAACCGTAACGGTATTCAAAGCCGAGAGGAAGTGTCGGTTTGCCCGGGGCCTCGGCACGCGACCATCGCTACGGCGGAACATCCGGCCTCGGCACATCCGGGGAGAAATCCCTCACCTCAGTCGCGAAAATTACCCTTCATCCCTCAAGTCACGGTTTATAAAATGTTTACACTTCTTATATCTTTCGTCCCCTGGAAAGTGCAAACCGTTGCTTCAAAATCCGAACCCCTTTTTTAAGAGCTTTCAAAGTTTTGAGCGATTTATTTGTATAAATAGGATTATTTAAAATCATTTCGTTGGGTTCTAAAATCTAAGGTAAAATTGTATCAAAAAGGTTCACTATGGCGGATGACGCATAGGTGGTGGATTGGTTTGTAGAAGGAACTACGACCAAGATTTTTGAAAATGAATCTGTATCTATAATAACTCTAGACAATTTCAAAAAGTGTAGTTTTTAGCCTTAGTCTTCTACAGACGCGACTTCATTGCATACCACATCTAATTAACTGCGAATCTAACTTATTTCGCTGAATTAAATGACACTATATATATATATATATATTGAATATTTCTGATTGATTAGGGCTGCTGATAATAATAATAATATTAACATTTTAAAAAACAAACACCCTTTTTTAAGATCTTTATTATTTTATTATTTTTTGACTGACATGTTTCGGCAATATGCCATTTTCAAAGTCAATATAACCTCACAAAATGTTGTATAAGTAAAAAAACATCTGTATAAAATAAATTAATCTAATCATATGGTCCTAAATCAAAATTAATTTGTTTTATATAAATGTATATATACTATATTAAATATATCTATTTCTTTTGTCCTCTTATTTGTTTGATTTTATCATATAAGGAATGCTGCTGTTTTATTTGCATACTATTTAGCATGTTTGGTGCATCTTTTTTGTAGTTAAAATAGATATGCATTTCTTCTTTAACGTTTAGTTTTTCCGATCTCCTTTCATATTCAAGAATGTTTAAATTTTCTTCTAAATTTTTGTAGTTATGACCTGAATTTAGTAGATGATCAGCAAAATTAGATTTCATTGTTGTTGCATTCTTTGATCTCAGTGCTTGAATATGTTCTTTGAAACGAATTTTAAAATTTCTCTTAGTTTGCCCGATGTAGTAGCTGTTGCAATCACTGCAATTTATTTTGTATACTCCAGGTTGGTTGTAGTCTTGAGCTTGAATTTGTGGACGATTTGAAATTTTATTGTTTATCATTTTAAATATATTGTTTTTAGTTTTATAGCTAATTTTGAAGTTTGAGTTTTTAAATGTTTTTCTAATGGCTTTGTTCATATATGCATTGTAGGGCACGCATATAAATTTAGAATTCTCGTTTGATGTTGTATCTTTTCTGATCGTTCGTTTCTCAATTTTTCTTTTGATCAATTTATTTATCATATTAGGGTTATATCCATTAGTTTTAGTCATAATTCCTTCACAATCAAATCATCCTTGGCAGCATAAAATAGCCACATTTCATTCATTAACTCATCGGCTTATTAATATACCACTAAGTAAAGAAAATTTCAGAAAAGAAAAAGAAGTAATAATGTATTTAGCTAAAACTAATGGATATAACCCTAATATGATAAATAAATTGATCAAAAGAAAAATTGAGAAACGAACGATCAGAAAAGATACAACATCAAACGAGAATTCTAAATTTATATGCGTGCCCTACAATGCATATATGAACAAAGCCATTAGAAAAACATTTAAAAACTCAAACTTCAAAATTAGCTATAAAACTAAAAACAATATATTTAAAATGATAAACAATAAAATTTCAAATCGTCCACAAATTCAAGCTCAAGACTACAACCAACCTGGAGTATACAAAATAAATTGCAGTGATTGCAACAGCTACTACATCGGGCAAACTAAGAGAAATTTTAAAATTCGTTTCAAAGAACATATTCAAGCACTGAGATCAAAGAATGCAACAACAATGAAATCTAATTTTGCTGATCATCTACTAAATTCAGGTCATAACTACAAAAATTTAGAAGAAAATTTAAACATTCTTGAATATGAAAGGAGATCGGAAAAACTAAACGTTAAAGAAGAAATGCATATCTATTTTAACTACAAAAAAGATGCACCAAACATGCTAAATAGTATGCAAATAAAACAGCAGCATTCCTTATATGATAAAATCAAACAAATAAGAGGACAAAAGAAATAGATATATTTAATATAGTATATATACATTTATATAAAACAAATTAATTTTGATTTAGGACCATATGATTAGATTAATTTATTTTATACAGATGTTTTTTTACTTATACAACATTTTGTGAGGTTATATTGACTTTGAAAATGGCATCATTGCCGAAACATGTCAGTCAAAAAATAATAAAATAATAAAGATCTTAAAAAAGGGTGTTTGTTTTTTAAAATGTTAATATTATTATTATATATATATATATATATTATATATATATATATATATTAAATACCCCCGTGGCAGCAAACCTGCGTACTCAGCGAATTTCCAATGCATGCATATGTTTCTCACTACCACTTAAAGCCACCTACCAAGTTTCACAAAAATACATAAATAAATAGGCCTAAGTGATCTATAGCATTTTATTTATTCTCCATAAGAATAACATTAGGGCTGAGTACGCAGGTTTGCTGCAAAACAAGAGAAGAAATATGTTTTTGTGCAATTATCAATATAACTCATCCAGGTGAAGCTACATACTAAGTTTTATTAATTTATGTTCATAATTAAGGGAGATATAAAACTTTACTTATCTATTTCTATTATATAAAAGTCAATGTTTGTACGTCTGTTCGTCTGTCCGTTCGTATTTTATGCGCTACCATACCGTACTGTGTTTATCACTTTGAAAATCTCTGCAACGGTTGGACGTAGAATCACAATTTAAACACCAAAATGATTGTTTTGTGGAGCTCAGTTGATTGGTTGATTGGTGGCAAATGTGAAGTTTACATTAAAATTAACTGAGGAAAAGCCAAAACCCTTTTTCTCATAAGATTAACATGGGAGATTTTAAGAGCAGGTTTTTTTTGTTTTTCTCCGCAACCA
This sequence comes from Allygus modestus, assembly GCA_963675035.1. NCBI lineage: Eukaryota > Metazoa > Arthropoda > Insecta > Hemiptera > Cicadellidae > Allygus > Allygus modestus. Next base: position 42,413,187 of record OY776116.1, read on the forward strand.
CTTAACCTAGGTTAATAATTAAAAATACTATATTATTTGTTTTTGTAAGCTCTATAAAATGGGCCAACCTAAAATTAAGAGTTTTAAACATTTTAGGGTAAAAAATGCAAAAACAGATTTTTTGAAAAATTTAAAACCCCCAATTCCCATAGTCCAATTTTTCTGGTTTTCGAACTTAAAGTCATAAATGCCATTTTACACATTTGAGCCAAATTTAATCGAAATCGGACGTTTTTACTCAAGTTATCGCATTCACGGACACACGCACACACACATTCATATATACTGTATATATATATATATATATATATGAATTTGAACGAATAGTGTTTTTTGTCATCTGGGGACCTCAAAACAAAAAGTTAATCATGGTCTCGGGCTTAAGCCTTACCATGCCACCCACTGACACTTCCGGTCGCGGCGGGGCGAGTTGTTATACTTAGTGATTGGACGACGTAGCCAATTATGGGACAATTATGTATGGACGAGCCTGCCAGAATAACTTACTCAAAAGATGGTATTCCAACTTTGAATGGAGGTTGTTAATTAAACTTGGAATCTTCCTCAGACGATATCGCTATAAAGTGCAACTTAACTTTTTATTGAAAACATACTACAGCACAAGCCAGTGCCAGGAATATGTATCAGGCTAAGCCACAAAACATTAATTCTTTATCTGAATTCATATATGGATATAAAGAGGAAAAGTGAAATCTATCAATAACTTTTTCTTTAGACATATGTATTTTTTATTATAATATGTAGTTTTTATATTAAAAGAACAAAATATTTCATATCTTCATTATAAGAATTTTACTCCTCGATGGTTTATTGCAGGGAACATTAATAAATTACGAGTTCGCAGTCAACTAACTTGCAAATAAAGGCGTTTATATTACAACATACCGATACAACTAAAAAAAATACTGTAAGCAGATGAACTGATACCAGCTAGTAAACAGAGTGAGGGAAAACCTACCCCTCCACTGTTTAAATCCTGTTTACTGACAAAGAAACTATCAACTAAACGTAGTGGTGTACAAAGATCACCTCACTTCCAAACCAGAATCTCGCGACATCTGCGATACGAGCGAGTAGCGAGCGGGCAGTGACCGCAGGTAACAACCACAGACCTCGGACGACGTGACGCGTGACATACGGTGTGACGTGACAGCGTGACACGGGCACAGCCGGCGTGACGGTGGCGGGGTGAGGAGAGGACTGGAGTTGTACGCTAGCTACTACGGATAAAAAGGTGGGACGATCGCTTCCCTACACTCTACACTACACTATCACTATCACGTCGGTACAGATAGTGCCAACTGCGGTGAAGCGGAGGACATACAAAGTGTAAGGAGTGATTGGGAGGAATGGTGGGAAGTAAATCTTACACCTTTACTGATTTACTGCTTCGTCCTAATTGGCACCATCTGTACACGCTGTTCTGGACTATGTTTCTGGGTATTTTCACGTATCCAAATATTTGCAAAAGCAACGTTTCACACTAGGCCACGTAAAAATAAAGGTGGATGATATAACCATTGGTATAACTAACTAAACCCTTAAACTAACCCCAAGCTAACACGTTTTACCAAATAACACAATCTATAGTTTTGTCTAATTCGTGCCATGATTTTTGTTGACACATTTTGTTTTTAATTATCACTCTTCACTGTAATTTAAACTTGTTGTAAGATAATCAGCATAGCAATCATGAAAGTCCAAACCATTAATTGTTGAAGCAGAATAGATCAAAGTATTTCAACCAGAAACGCATGGTAGCGCGGCGACGAGTATGTGATTTTTCGATCGCCCTCGACGAAAGTCATCTTTAATTTCTGTTTAAATAAGGTATTAAATTCAACATTTTACTCATCTGAAAAAATATTATAGGTTCAATACCTGACTTAACTATATACTACATAAATCAGCAAACCTATGATTAAGGTTTAAAAATTAGATTACCTATAATTTTAACTGTCCTGAAAGTTAGTTTGTAACTGAGTAGCAGTTTGATCTAAAATTATTTTTTATTTATTTATTACTGACACGTTTCAATGAATCAACCTCAGTGAAATGATACGATCGTAATGTAGATTGCACGGATTCCAGAACGGCGGACGAATCAAGGGAATATTCTCACGGCAATGAGAAGAGGCAAATTATGAATTTGATCTCACACGAACTCATGTGAGACTCTGCCCGTGGGCAATTAGATTAGTTCACATCTTCAGTCGTGAGAACTCTTATAACCTAACTCATCTAATTATTCTGCTGAAACCCATGTCTTCTTTCATTGGAGAGGTTTTTCGTGATACCTGGGGGAATCATGACCAACGAAACGACTGCACCTCACGTTGTTTAGTATTTTAATAAAACTTCACAATAGTTTTATGTTTATAGGCAATGCCGCTAAACATGTGTGACATTAACTAAAAAAAGTGTAGTGCCCTTGAACCTCAGAAAGCTATAAAACTATAGTTTTGTGTGCTTGTGCCCTCAGTAACGTTACAAACGTTCAGGTAAGGTCGCCATAAAAGAATTTAACGACTGCGACAAAATTACATGAAACATCGCTTTCCATTGTCCAGCACCTAGGCAGGAATGACGTTTATAGCAACATAAGCGACAGAGGCTGGCTGTAAACTTCCTCTGCTGGAAGGAGAGATGTTTCGGAATGTATTACAACTCTGGTGGCACTTGTATGCAAGTTTTATTAGAATACAAATACTCTTAAGTTTTTATGGAATCCAAATTATATTATTTTGATGTATACTCTCGTAATGTATTCAGTTGATGTGGTCTGCCTCGCGGTTTCCCCACGACTACACCTATATATGAATCATGATAAAAGAAAACGTTTAGGTTAAATTTAATGTTTCAATTTTAAAATGTTTTTTAACTAACGACAAATGATCAATAGGAAAGATCTAGCGGATATTTACTCTGAAACAAAACTGGTTTTGAAGTACTCCAAGCTCTGCTATGAGGGGGCTCTAGATTCTAAACCGTTGTCCTTTCTTCCTGCTTCCCCCATAAGGCCAATAACTTTCAAATTCCATCACTCTGCAGCGGATTATTCGATAACGTTGATTTAAGGCTAATTTTAAAGAACAAAAAATACTTAGCAACCTCAGTGAGCATCAATTCAATGTCACCAATAGTTAACAAAAATTGAAAATATTGAATACTTTGGATTTTTTGAATCCTACTAGAAAATTCTCCTACATTCTTGAGTAGGATAGAATATTTCTTGTAATAAAGAATGTTTCCTATTTCTTCTTTATTGCAATCAAAGGGGGATATTTTTAAATTATGATTTCGTTTCCAAACGTTCCAAATGTTTTTCAAGCAGTCGAGATAAAATCCACAGCCGATGTGTTTCCTGTCAAAGATTATGCTGGGCTCGACTATTATTGGGTCCATGTACAGCTACAGTGACAGTGTTAGCACGAAACGTGATTCGAACCAGTAACCGCATTACCAATCAACACAGGGAGCCATCCAGGCCACCGTTTATCGCAGCTCTCCACATCCGTCTCGGACATTAGCATTCCTGCTGCAAAATCCAACTTTCGCTGCTCCGACACGCGTGGGCCTGCGACACTGTACTTGTGACGTCACCGTGTGCGAACGGTCGACGGGTCTAGATTCAGATAGCTGACCAAACCGTGTTTATACGATACAGTAACTTGTTTTCCCTGGGCATTTTGGTCTAAGGTCTAGTTTAGTACTGTGTGATGAATCGTATTGAAGAAAGTTATCACGTAAAAACTAATACAAGACATTCCAAAGACAATCGTTGTTACAAGTGGAGTAACAAATTTGTTATAAATTAAGTCACAAAACGTTTTAACTTTTGAATAAGCCTTTTATATAGTACAATAGACCACTACAGTACCTCTAGTCTGGAATAATTTTTGATTATTTTCGTATATCGATGTGCAACTATTTTCCCGTTCTGGTGAATACTACCGTGTGTATTTTTCCATTTACTCATCACTATTTTAGCTTATTCGTAGGCCGAATTAAACCGTAAATCCTGTCTTGTCATTGATCATTTTAACCAGCCTATTTCCCAATCATTATGTTCAACTGATAAACAGCTAAACTATGGACTAAAGATTTCAGTGTTTGCGTGTGGTGATGCAAGACGACGCCGAAGTGTCGGAGGCGAGGAGGCGAGCGCGTGATCTGGATGATGAGGCAACGCGATCGTATGAGCTGAGCCGCTGAGCCGTGAGCGGCATAGCTCGTGATGAGCAACCCTGTGCTCGTGACGTCATACTGTCGTGCGCTCGTGGCGGTAGCGCCAGGTGGCAGGGTCAGAGATAGAGAACGTATCTCACCCACCTGGAGGAAGAGAGATGAGGAGAATACAGATAGGTTTACTGTAGGTAAAGAGTTCAATACTGAACAATTGTAGTAATTCATGTTTCGTTAGTATATGTATGTATTAATTTATTGAAAGTCGCCTTTTTAATAGCGAATTAACTGGACTTCCTGCCTGCTTTAGACCACTGCATTCAGTATTTTGATCACAGTATTAATATAAATAAAATCCAACAAAGATAAGTCTAAAAAAACAACCCACACCATTCTGCGCATTAACTGAAAATATTTGTTATTTTAAAAGCGACCATGGAACGTAGATATTGAATTTCACGATTCCCTACGAATACGCTTTATCATATTGATTGGATGGGCTTTCTGATCAGAAAAGGAAAAGTTTCGTTTGGATTATAAACTATCCATACAGCAATAAAAAAACTCACACACTTTTGAAGTGGGGGTTGGCGTGTGATATACCCTCGTAATTCACCGTGTTCCTATATTTGGTATTGTTTGTTTTATTACAAATGCTAATCTTATATACTAATGCAAATTTAAAAATTCGAAAATCGAGTATAAATCCAACAATGGTCTATTGTGAAATCCTCGTGCGCTGATAGTTGGCGTTCAAATCACAATATCGTGATTGACGGGTTATCTGATCGGCAATCACCGCCCCGAGCTGTCTGCAGTGTCTAGCCACAATCAGGGTCATGCTGGAAATAGCTGCAGACAACGCGGCAAACCGCGGCACTGAGCATGCGATCCTTGTTAGCGAACTTCCTATGGAAAGGTAAGCTATTAGCAAGCCCGCAAGGTGAAACTATAGATTAAGCATACACCTAAGGAGTATGCTTAATCTATGGTGAGACCTAAGCCCGGGACCAACATTGGAGTTCTTAACGTGACTCTCTGAACATTTTGGGGATCGCTAAAAATATGATAGATTTATTAAACATTTATGTTTGCACTCTAGCTGTTGTATTTATTGTCCGGTTTCCTTCAAACTTCGTAGAAACATTACATTCTATAATCAGTTGAACAATTTCGTTGGGCAAAACAATCGGAAACCCCAAACCTCTTTTTTGTGGGTTTTAAAATTCAAATTTGGTGTTTGGGTCTAAAAATGATAAAAGACACCCGCATGTAAATTTAATGCATATAAAACGATAGAATGTAAAAAAGTCAACCCCTCTTTCACGATTATAGCGTTAAATATTTAACGAGTAATTGAAGAAAATGTAAATTGACGAACAAATTATGTTGTTTTATAGGGATTTTACATTGGAGAAGGTTGTTTTTCATATATTGGCGTATTTCATCATCCACAGTACCCCCATGCCAACTACATCCTCCTAACCTTATAATGCACAACATTGCTACCCCAGCATTGCGGATCAATAACAGAAGCATCAGAACAGCCAACAAAATAAAACGTTTTCGAGTTTCCATAATACTTGGTATTAGTGTATGTTTCAACAGCGTACTTGATTTTTGACGTTTTTATGAGGAAATTCGCTGCCCTCACGTCAGGGACCTGCGTGCTGCGTACGATCTCGTTCGAAGGATAATGACGCGGAAAATGGCTGATTAGGAGAAGTAATAACACAGAAAATGTTTACATTACACTAGGCAATGTCTCATTCTCCGTACGGGAATCTCGCAAGCGTAGAGTATGTTATAAAAATCTACATATTATAAATTGCTGAATATTCCAATAAAATAACTTTTTTAAGAAAAACGTTCATACTATGAGAGTGGATTAGGCGTTTATCTGAATGGTTATGTTTTTATAACCACAAAGCGGCACACGTGTTGAATATATGTTTTTAATTACACCAAACATGATTCAAAATAATAGTTTTAAAAGTAGAAAATCGCTTAAAACAAATGTTAAGAAACTCTTTTTGCTTGAGGGCTTCGGGGTGTTTTATGAGTTTTTTTAGAGTCGAAACAACGCTTGCGCGGTACAGTCGCAGTCAGCATCATGCCTTTTGTATATATATTTTCACAGATTTAACCGATTATTTAGTTACGTTACACATTCATTAACCGTAAATTGATTGTGCATATTGTTTCACAATTTACACTGTTTTATGAGACTCAATAAACCGTTCATAATTACTGTAAAATCGTGACTTTTCATTTACAACTTTCCAATATTCATTCAAATTAACCTAATGACTTTATTCAACTAACCAGCTTTAACAGCGCAAACACTCTTAATAATATAAGACGAACAGGTGAATGTACTAGACAGTTATATACAAATCTAGGGAAACGTAAAATTCCAGAATTTTGCAAAAGATAACCTGACTGTATAAATTAATAAGTATAATGTTTCCAATTTTGTGACGTATGACCGCACGAAACCCCGATGTTGCAACAAAAATGCATTCCTAATATGCCTCATTTACCTAATTTACACATAAAAATGCAGAACAAACCGTAGCGTGTAATATTAAACCTGATAAGCCGAAATATAATCTGTAATGGCTTTTACCACGCTATGAATATGATAATTTAGGAAATAGTGGTTGGCGAGGATTATTCAAGGGAAAGTGCAGCGTCGACCGGCGCGGGCGAGACCAGTGCAAACAAACCATGCAACGCTGAAGCATTGGAGCGCCAAATATAGAAGTGCAGCTCTGTCGTAACCTAGGCCTGGAGCTTGGTAAGTAAATATACACGGGATGTATACAGGCTACGCGCGCGTTGGAATATGGGATAATGTGGTTTAATAAATCAAATGATATGTTTATGTCGTTAATATGTCCTTAGGATGTTTATTTCGTACAAGTTCCCGTAATCTATAAGACACTGGAATTATTTTGATTTTTTAAGAAAAATGTTACTCAACAACATTAAAAATTTGTTTGATTACAAATATTTTTTTAATCTTCTATTTTAAATGACATTATCAGTTTTACCAAGAAAAATGATATCCAATTCTGAAATTTTACATGTCATTCCCAGCTTTGAAAGCTGCGGCGTTACACGCACCACAATTGATGAGTCTTCCATGATTTTCTGAAAGTTATTGTTATTTTATAATGAATTTAAACAATATTTACTCTATTATAGCTTTCAATTCAATTATTACTAATACAAAGATAAATACAGGAATAGTATGTTTTAAAAACAAATTATTAGGAGTATTCTAACGGATGTAGTGAACAGGACTGTCTGTAACTGAACAATAGGTTTAAATTAAAGTAATTTAAATACCGTATAGGAATCATGTTTAAAATACACTAAGAACTGAAATCAAACTAATAACATTTAGTAGTGGACAAAAAAGTAAAATTACATACATTTAATTAATTCATTTCACACGCGGAACTCTCACAACATCCGCGCCCGCCCAGCTCTCGGTATGTTTCGTATCATTTCGGTGTTCGGTTTCTCCATGAACGGATCCCTGGCATTCCCGGGTCACACGTACGACGAGGAGGTCAGGGCCGTTGGGGTCCGGGGTCTGACTCATCCGCGGGGTGTCTAGCGGCTGCGGCTGACTCACCGTCACTTCGGCTACGGCCAGCCGCCGCGCCGTTCTACTACATTCCTGTACTGCTACTCCCCCCTCTCTTTTGCAATGGAGCACCCCTGGCTGATAAATTCCACTTATCCGTTAAGTACCTTCGTCCCTATAACCGCAAACATTGTTATTACAGCCGAGGTTAACACTGATTAGCTGAGTGGCTCGTCCCACTTCTGAGATACTGTGATTTTGTTCATTGATTAGATCGCTGAGGGATATAATTTAATTGATTTGTTTAGGAACAAAACTATCACTGCAAAAAGTTAGGTGCAAATATTAAAATTAAAGTTGCCTTTGTGCGAAGGCTATTGGAAAAGGACAACAAAACTAAGATGGTAGGTGTGATTGGTTTGGTTTATCACTGGCGAAATCTCTGCAGAGAGTCTCAAGTTAACAAAGGGGGCATCACAGGACCTTCGCAATATGATTTTAAAACCACTAATCAGTTGGAAAGCTAAATATCATGTTGAAAGGTGTACTATATTGCTGGGGCACTATCCTAGGATAAATCCGACACTTTCCTGCAATATATTATTTATCAGATTCTCTACCAGACTTGATAATGAACTGTATAATGGCATAAACAGTTCATATAAGACAATGTTATGGGCTCTGTAATGGGCTCAACAAACATTAATCATTTAATCTCATCGTAAGATCCAATAAGAAAGATTTCATTCGTTTTAATAAAATGCAAACTGCAATATACTATTCCTTTGCACATTTGCATTCATACAGATGCACTATAATTGAATTCTCCATTGCCGTATGGCTTCCTTAATAGACTAACAACTAACTGATGTACATTGTACATGTATAGTAGTATCCCTTTATACAGTAGCAAATATGTTCCAGTAAATTGACTGGAATTACGGAGTTACGTTAAGCGGTGGTTTCAAATTAAGATGTCACGATGACACAATTCCCTATCCTATATTTCTGCCAAAGTGAATGGTGAAAACTGTTTACCCACAAATCACACCCACTTTCGCTTCTGCGTTAGTTGGCTCCGACAAATACAGTACAGGGAAAATCGCAGTTGTCTTGTTGGCAACACTCGCGAAGATAAGTGGTATTTGGAAATTGGTTGGTACAATTGGTTGTATATGTAATGACATGGGCAATCGTGCGTACAATTTAGCATTCGAACTACTCTAAACGTAATTCAGGTTTTAAAACTTAACTGTTTTCGAATACAATTCGATTTAAAATGCGTATGTTAATATTTATATCTTTAATACAATTAACGGAATTTTCAAACAAAAATTACACAAATATCAACCCTTTTGATAAGGTGTGGATACGAAAACTCTAGTACAGTTCGATCGCATGAAACACAATTAGACCAATTCCCTTACTGGAGAAGCTGAATATAAATTTTAATAACCCCTATGTTAACTCTTCACTTAAGAACATTTAACAAATTATTAATTTTACTGTCGTTTCTTCATTTGTATTCGTACCCAGGAAACGGATTCACTTGTACTGTAAAAAGATTATAATTTAATGAATATTTTGATAACGCACAGATATTGGCAAGGACAACAAATTGCGTATAATAGACCCAAGGGTCAGGTTCGATGCTGAATCATACTTCATACTGAATCATCAGATCATACTTCGCAGCCTGTAGACGTCGAAAAAATAATATACAAGCCAAAAATGAACTTCTTTGCGGAAAAATATGAATGTGAAAAAACAGATTGGAGGCTTATTTATTTGAGCTCGTGGAGAAATTTCAAAATTTTGCTGTGATTATTGGACTAGATTAAATTGTTTACTAACAGTATCAACATTGGATGTTATATTTTAGACACAAATCATGAAACATGATTTGTTCAAAAATTGAAAAAGGAAGACAAATCGTCAAGAAACCCCAATGTTACGTATTGATTGTATAAAGCATACAATTATTGTGATTAAAAACCTTTGTTTAACGAAAATTTCAAAAGAAGAAGGTAATAACTCTTATTAATTAATTATTTTAGTAAATTCAAAATAAAGGACCCTTAAATAATGCAGTAAATGTTTTATCGGTAGCTCTGACATGGACCGCGGCGCCGGCTCCAGGTGCGGCCGGTATTTGCATTAGCGGCCCGCGTGAGCCGCGGATTATCCAAATTCCAGCTGTCGTCTTCGGTACCGTAATGCAATCAGAGGTTGCCGCTTATCTCGGTTATTTGTGCCGGCCGGCACTGGCTAATTAAAAGGCTAAATAAATACTTTAAGATACGCTAGCAATTAGATATGTTAATGTTTAGTGTTTATATACGCCGTTGGTACTTTTTAACGTGATGACAGGGAACGGTCCAAACCCTCGTCTTGTTACTGTTTAAGAACAATGGTATTATGGGTAGTGTAATGGTTATCGCGCTCGCCTCGTAACCCGAGGTTCGCCAGATCGATCCCGATCACAACCTGAAAATGTTGTAAAGGTTCGATATACCGGATCCAGCTGCCATTTGTCATTGGGCTATTAATGATGCTTTTTAACAATTCGACATTAATTCCTGAAATTATTCAAAAACGCGTGAATAAATAACGTGAAAACAAGAAATATTCTGTGGAAGTTTGCGGTCTTTTATATATATATATACGGACAGGGTCATACCACTAGTAGTAGGAAGTTGATAAGATTGTACACGGGCTATCAGTAGCCCAGTTGTGGCGACAACCCTCCGCTGATAACTGATAAGCCCCGGTTCAACACGTATGACCGCAATGCAACAACAAACAGTGCCGAATAAACCCGGCAATGTGAATGTGAGTCACCACGACCGTAAACAAGGGTGCGTTTACACTGTGCGTCAAAGGTCATAGATTAATAAATACTTGGTGACTTCGTATACGAGTTTTCAAAGTTAAATAACTTCCAATTCCTCTCTCTTGACAATGGTAGGTTACAGATCGTCAGCTAAATCAGAAAATAAAATGGAAATACAGTAACCTGTAATGAGGAACAAGTGTTTATAATCATAAGCTTTGACTTGTCAATCATAAGACTTTGATATTGTCGCGCCAATTCGCGCCGCTTCGCACCGCACCGCGCCGCGCCATGCGCTGTGTGTGAACGTCCATACACCGATGACGGAATATACCATAGAATTCTATTAATACACCGTAGTTTTATGCGGAATACACACATTTGTTGAATATGACAGCACGTGACGTTTGACTCGCTCTATGGGGTTTATTCTTGATTGCACCGGACCAAAATTAAATGTTTCCGTATTAAATTTGTATTTTACCTAACTAGAAATGCCTATAGAAATTAAATAACAATATTTTAATAATAATTTTAGGAATGCCTAATAAAATAAAGGGGTGGAGAAGAAACTGAAACTGCTTGTGGTTTTAACATGGCAATTACTCACTCCCGTTCTTAACATCAACCCTGACCCCCCCCCCCACAATTATCTAACACATAGCCGTACAAGACTGGACCTTACCGCCATGGGAGGCTGGCCGGCACTGTATGTCTAGAGCTACGAACGTGCAAGTGCAATGACAAAAACACAAACCTTACAATTTTTGAACGTTAATTAACAAATTTCGAGTATTTAAAAACGACAAATGTTGGAAATTTGTCGTATCGATAGTAAATTTATTTGATTCATTTTTTTCTTCTTTTGCCTCCTGCCTTTTCACATTATTTGCGGTCGGCTCTCCACGGTCTTAGGCACCAGGATATTCTGTCCTGGGTTGTCGTCGGATTCAACGTGACCCGCTAGAGGACCTTCTACACATATATACTGTTGACCACCACGTGACTCGGGGCCTTCCTCTGCATCTTCTGTTGTTCCTCTTCACCACTTGACAGCGAGCCACTTGATCATCGCTAGCCTCGTTATATGGTCATTTTTTCGGTTTTCAGTGGTTTTTTGGTCACCTTTAAGGTTGCTTCCTTAGATCCATAATAATCCATAAACAGTACAATTCGGTATCTTTCTTATCTCTCTAAAGTTTCTGTACAGTTATTCCGGGCAAAACCCCCACCGCACAATATTTTTACCATCGACTAATGGAGGAAGGAAAGTGTCAGGCATTATGCGAACGCTTGTCAGTGGCTATAAAACGACGACGTAGCGAGCACAGTGACGTTATAGCTGCAGATTTCACGCTTTCCCAGGCCGTGGATTGGTTCCCGTAACTCATCGTAAAGCAATCAGTGGCTTGTGAAAGGCTATAGACAATGGGCGATGAAAATAGTTCCAAAGGTAAATAACGATTTCTGTAATTGTGTAGAAGGGTCGCATAGTCGACCAGATTTTACCTGGACAAGTGATAAGTTCACAATTAAACGGTTATATTTAACAAGTGAATCGTTCTTACTATAATATAAGCCTTGGAACTTAATATTTCATAGAATTAATTGAACAATATTTCAACAGTTAGACTTGTTGTAAATACATTTACTTGTAACATATTACGCACAAGTGCATCTGACGTCAGAGCTCAGTTGGCCGACTCGGCGAGCAGTGCTCGCTGGGCCGACTATACCGTGCGTTCTATCACCTTGATGTCGATACATTCAACACCGTGTTGCCGTGTTACGCCTCCACTCCAACACGTATCCAGCGTCCAGATTGCTACACGACACAACACGGACAGACGGCCGCGAGGTCAGCGATGTGAGATCACCGTAGGGATAGAGAGTGCTTGAATCAGCGTTCCGTGAACCAGGTGACGTCACTGTATACTGTAGCCGACAGACCGCTGGCAGGAGATGACAGGGGGTAGATATCAAACTTATCACTTCATACTATCGGTGGATCATCGTTCCTGGAAGATCTTCGCTTACAGCGGAATATAGATGATATTTATTCCAATGAGGCACAAAACTTCGGCGACGATGAATAATAAAGTAATTGGTATTTAGAGGAGTATTGTAGGATCCGTATGATATAGGATTTCGAAGTTCCAATATTAATGTTATGGAGCTGTTTGATTTAATGTCAGCTGATCATAATGCAAATTTGTTTAACTGGCTCTATGCCTGCAAGATTCCCGCACAGTAAATGGGACACCGGCTAGATCATATTTAATAAAAAAATGATGCACTAGTCTTAAAAAGACATGTTGTATTCCTTAGAAAGGGATGGAGACCAATTTAATTGGGCAAAATAGTAGGATTAAAAATTCGAAGTTTATAATTTGGTATCCTATCAGAAGGAAAATCCTTAATCATTAATTAAGCAAGGAAATAATTACGTTCATCAATACACCCACCAATTACATACTGTAACCCAGCCAACCCCATAGCGTACATCCCGGACGTCTTAATCCCAATCACGATCACGAAGATAGAGAAACACGCCATCGCATTGCCAATGTCACTTGGCAACTTTCAAGGTAGGATAAGAGCTACTCCAGATACAATTCAATTAATAACTCGGTGTCGAAACGGTAATTCTCAGCTCCGGTGCCTTGTATAATGACAGGGGCCTTGCAAATGCCAAGGCCTGGAGTGTCGCCGCGCCGCGGTCTTACAATAACACTGGATCTCAGGGAGAAAACAAACTGTTTGTAAACAACAATTCAACCATCTTCTAACATTTACTTTATATCACAGTATTCTTGTACTTTTCTAAATCTACTTGAAATACCTAACGGAAAAATTTAACTTAGGCCTATATTATTATTTCGCCTGCAAAAGAGGGCAATCAGAGTAGTTTTCTCCGCGGATAGGTTGCAAAGGTGCAAACCAGTGTTGAAGTCCTAAAATATGTTAACTTTTCCACCTATCTACATATACGAAACATTATCGTTTTTAAAACAAAATATTACATAGTTCAAAATTCCTCAGGATCATCATTATAGTTTACGTATTTAAAATAATCTACGAGTTCCTGTTCACATAACTGCTGCTTTCTTCCAAAAAAATCTTCGTTACAATTCAATAAACTTTCAATACACCTCAAAGCAGAGTCAAACCATGTGATATTCAGGAAAAATCTAAAATCCTTTCTTATTGATAAGTGTTTTTATAGCGTCCGTGACTTAACGATGGCTCTAAAGTTATTAGGTCTGCTTACAGGGTATATTTCAATTTTTATTTATTTGATTAAATGAACATGGGAGTTGATTTAATTTGATGCAGTGAATGCACATTTTTATTTGTAAGCATGAATTTAATTTAATTCAAATTGTAAATTGGTTGTATTTCCATTTTTGTTTGACATGACCAATGCATATACATATGTCTTCTGATTAATAAATGAGTTATTGCTTGTTATGCTTGTCATAAAATCCATTTAAACGCGACTCTAACTTCTGCTCAAATACTATGTCTATGTAAACACCATCAATAACTAAACAAAATCAGCTAAGGGGAAAATCATAAAATGAATACTGGTTTCATTCTTGCAACGTATTGTACACGAAATAATTCAAGTCCTTAGTTTCTGAAGTTGGCACATTCGCACGTGCAGTTTTTAAAAGGAGCCTTGTTACTGAACAACTTGAAACAACCTTATAAATACTTTATAGTAGTAAAGTAAAAACTATATAATACTTTACCAATATAATAGTAACCATTGATGGCAACCGCATCTCGGAACTCACCTGAAAAGAAAAAAATACTGTTAGAAAATGCAATATTTTTAAAAAATACGAGGTAAAAATGCACTTACTTTAGTAACTTTGCAGCTGATAAATTCAACTATAGGACATAATTGGGAGATAAGTTTAGTCGTTTCAAAATATTTACAACTTAGAGGCCAAGAGGGGATATAACATAAATGGTTATAAAAAAAGGTAAATGAGTTATAGGTAAAATTGCTCTGAATTCAGTTCAGCCGCAATTACAAAGCATGCAAAGCTTACGGAACTTATACTCTAACAATCAACGAAAATTGTTCGTTAAATGACTCAAAACTGATTTTACCATCTTATCCGATCAGTAATAAAGGTGTCACCAACATTATAAACACCATATTACTTGTCAAAACTTAGTATAATACAAGCAAACTATGTTACATAGTATTTAGTTTAAATGTGATGTAATTGTTTTGTAAAAAATATGAGCTGCTATGAGAAGACAATGCATAAGTTTACTTCGGCAATTTAATACGCATAGAATATCCACGAAAAGTCAACCCATCAAACTACCCCTAAAACCAAACGATCACAAATTCAATAAATAAAGTAAACGTTACTCCACAATCGCCAAACAAACAAAAAGTTGGAACATCGACACGATTGATGCAAGTGAATGCTAATTAAGTTATGCAATATAAGGGGTCTGTGCAAATGACACAACCCGAACTCCAATCTCCACCACGGCGCCTCGACCAAACTCAACCTCAACCAGCGAACCCCAGCCGCCACAAACCTCTCGAATATCAAGAATGTGCCTACCGCTTCCTGAAAGGGGCTTTAACAGGGATCAAATAACAACACTTTCTAGTTTTATAACCTATAAGCTTGCATCTCATGTGAATTTCGTTTGAGCTCAGGACTAATTAATTATACAAAATATAAATTAACATGATTACATGTCATGCGGAAAGTATAAAGAATGACAAATATCGACAAGATCACAAAATATCACAACAATTAATTAACTTTGAAATTATATTTAATTTGCGTCGTTATCAGAGAATACACAAGTTGCGATACATTTCGTATTTATTATATAAAATGGCTTATGGAGCAATTTTTATTTCAAACTAGACCCCGTCTCAACGGTAATTCGAAAATTAATTTTTGTAATAGTAATAAAGTCAGGGGAATCCAGTGAAGACATTTTATTATAAAAATGATTATAACACTAAACATTAATTTGGCTTACTGACGACTCTCCGTATTTTAACTCTTTGAATGAATAAATTGATATTGTAATATTGTAATATTATAATATACAATACATAATACATACAATACATACATAATACAATATTTTAATATACATATTTTAATATATAATACATAATATTCTAAGCGTTTTATAAATTCCAAACCTCACACCGACTTTAGAGGGGAGGGGAGGTGGTCTGAAATGCTCTTGTGGGCAAAGCAGACGTATAAAAGCGATATTTTTGTAACTGGAGCTCCCGTTAAGTATAGGTATAACGTTGCAGCGCTGTTGTCATGGTTACCAACAAGCTTATAACAAAACGTCTGCCTCAAGACTTTACGAAACGGAAACAAGGAAAATATTCAGCTTTGAGGGTGTTGAGTGGTTTTAATAATGCTTTATTAAAGCCAATAGTTGTTACAACTTACAACATTGAGTATCGGGAAACTGAGAATATCTTTTACATCAACTATTAGCGATTCTTCGCCTATCAGATCACTGATATCAGGAAACAGTTTCGTCTGAGGTCAGGTTTAGACAATATTTGATTAACTATCTTGATATCTTTTAATGGCGTTTATAAACACTGACCATCGTTTCATTGTTTACAAATGACATGCACGTTTAATAAAACAATTCGAGGCAAGTTATAAATGAAACTTAACTTATGAAATAAGCATTTCGATAAATCGCATAAGGTGACGACAGGATGATTGAATTGCCCAATAACCCGTGTTATTTATTCAAAAATATCACGATTAAATTAACAAACTTAGGAATATACTTAATTTATTCTTATTTTTTATTAATTATACAATGAGACTCAAATTTGACCTTCCTAAGAGGGGGCTCCAGTAACGTAACATTTCACGATTCTACTGCCATAAAACCAACGTTAACTTTCAAATTCCGTCCCTCCTCAAAGGATTATGGGAAATAGTTCAACCATTGCCTATATATGACTTCAGTATATATAGGCAATGGTTGAACCATTGATGATTAAAAAAATACCTACATTTCTGAGAACAGAATTTTGATAGGGCCTACCACAAATAATAATTGTTCAAATTGTTTCTAAAATGTTCAATATTTGTGACTTTTTTATTGGTTAGCTGTTTGTGGTATCAACATTCTACTCGCTGAAATCACGATTTTTTTCTCTTCAAAATGAGTTATCAATCAGCAATTTCGATAATCCGCTGTCAGAAGGGGCGGGATTTAAAAGTCAACATTGGTCTTATGCGAGAAGCAGTTAATGGGGCCTCTTTGAAATAAATGTAGGCAGGGAAATCACATTCCTAAATGTTGACGTGTTAATACAGTTAGAACCCCGGATTTTCCAAACTGGCATTTACAACTTTTTAAATACATCTAGTCACGTTTGTCATTCAATAACCCTATATATTCCGTAGCTACAACGTGAGTGTGGGTGGCTGTCTAGCCCTGGGGTGTTCCTGGAACTGTGTTTCTCACACCTCACTCCCTCCACTACCACCACCATGGAGGACACAGGGCTACACGGGAGGCCAGGCGACCAGCTGCTGCTGTGTACTGGAGCAGGCAACACGCGTACATGTGTATATGGGCTACGATTCTGAGAACAGTCTGCGCTGCGTGACCTTTGGAATCCGCCACCAGGATACAAGCAGGAAGCATAAGTGCAGTAAGGGTAATGAAGGTGTGTGGCTTTAACCTAATCATTTTGCAATTTATATAAACGAAACAAATAATATTTAGTTTTCTATATTTTGACCCTTTTTGATTGTTTACGTTTTTTTTAGTGACTGCGCAACGTTTTCCATCACACAATTTGATCTAAGTCAAACATTTGATTTACGACTTTAATTATGTACGAGGTTTGTATACGAAAAACTCATAAACCCAATATTCCAATATCAAACCTTATTCTAAATGATACAAATAGATTAGGAAGAATTTTAAAGCGAGTGTCGTTCATCTTGATGTCAAATTTAAAGGCGTTGATTTTTTCCAAAACTAACTGTGTCAACTCGAACTAACCTAATGTTCTGCATCAACGCAACAATCGAAAACTAACTGGACCACGGAGGGAAAAGGACATGGTCTGAAAATCGCAACAGAAAAGACCAAGGAACTGCGACAATCAACGTGGACCGTTCCAGATCCGACCTTCCGTTTGTCCACGTCAGATCCGTTCCCTGTCCAGCGATTGCGTCCGTAGAAAGAATTACAGTCCCTTTCGTCACCTAGCGGTGGAGAAATAAACTGAGACATTGACGGAATGGCGCAATGCGACGAAAACCCGCTTCCAATGTTGTGGGGCTGACCGTGCCGAATACTTAGACCACGCACTGTCCATTACTAAAACCTAATTTAACCGGGAAATACTGCAGCAAGGGGCTTATTCTGAGAATGACATATTGACGCTGAAAGCGATTTAATTTCATTAGGTTCGTGAATGCCGAGGGAGATATGAACGTTAGACGGGGCGGTGTCAAGTTTATATGAAAAGTTTTCTCATAAACGCTCCAGGCATACGCTGCAGTAGAACACGAGCAACTTGCCCCGTCTGACTGGGTAATGCTGGCATACCGTAATATACTGTGTAACAACTCACATTCCCGCGACTTGGAGGAAGTGAAACACACAGACTTACAGTATTTGTAAAATATATTTAAAAACTATACTCTAATAATATTTAAATCAGACACGTCACTGCGACAAAAATACCTAAACTTAAAAGATTGGTTGACTGTTACGGCACATTATGTTGATGCATGGCTCCCACTATTCTCCGTTAATTTTCAGACAATACGTATGAGTCTTTAGCCAGCCTAGGACCATTCGACCGGGTGTCAAATGGTTCAAGGTGCATCAGAAGGAATTTCTGATACAATTTACATGGACTTACCTATATGTTGCTAAACATCAAAGTTAGAGTATGCATTGATATCAAGTAAGTTAGTATAACCTTAACCTTCTTGTTACTATGTCTCAAGACAAAGAAAAAACAATCCCAGCATGGGATCATTAAAATCATTAATTGGCAATGATTACACATCGATAGAAGAGCCACGTTTTTCCATCTATGATCTAGTAATTGAATTACCACCATCAAAAGGTATCAAATTAATTTGGCCTACCAATTCGATTTATAAAATAATCTTTTTAAAATTATAAAACCATTAAAAGAGCACGGTGTAAGTAACGATAAACATTAATTTGTATATGATCAACGGCTTTTGTAAGGAAAATATATATTATCAGCTACTAACAATATCAGCTGAAATAAATCAAACCCAAGGCGGGATTTACAGCTTATATAATTGCAATGCTCTCGGCACGAATGAATACATTTATCAATATTCGAGGAATTATCAGAGAGTAACAAATAAAAACGATAACATCGATAAACACAAGAAACGTATAATTTATGACTCGGACCGTAGATATCGCTAGTTTTCCCCGAGGCGGATGCAAGACCGGGCATTACAGGTCAACACCCCAACATCGGGCTGCGAGCAGACAGTATTATTAGATCAGCTGATTGATCTATTAGCGCGGGAACCATCAGATGATCAGACGACCAGCTGACAGCTCTGTATGCGGGTGACTTATCTACTACAGCTGATAGCGCTGTCGTAACCTCTGCTACTTATCGCGGCTGTATATTGGCTGTGATAAGGGCTGACATCAGTCCTAATTATGATTGTGTGACTTATCATGTCGCCGTCGCGTCGCAATGTTGAATCTGAATTGGAAATGTCATAGTCTGAACCGCTATTTTACCGTTTACAATAAAATGTTTAGATCTGACGTATACAGTACGGCCTTTTTAATAGGACAAATATATTTTATAATAAAGGCAAATATTGCATGGAATCTCAATAAATAGATTATATTTTATGATATTAACAATCATCTAAAAATAGATTATATTTTATGATATTAACAATCATCTAACTTATAGAATATTGCAGCAGAACTGTCAAGCAAGATTTATCCACGCGCAATTAACCAACAATGATGGGGTTTCCATCCAAAACTGACGAAGTTTCAGGAAATAACACTCTAAAAAATCCACGATTTCCTTCAATTGTCAAAGAAAGTCCTGAAAACGATTATCTAACCGCGAGTCAAACTTCTTCGACGTCCGACCAAACCTCTCAGCGACTAACAGCAACAGATTATGCGAATAGAGAGAAAGGTCGGTGTAAATATCCAACTCGGTTTAAATAATCGTAAGTGACAGCAGTTGAAACCAAGAGTGGCGAAAGTAAACCGCTAGGAGGTAATCTCGCGAATGCGAAGGACAGAGTCATCAACTCGAGTTACCGCGGTGCAGCGGTGGGAAAGGACAAGAAGAGATACAGACTCAGACTCGGGTCATCGCTTCTAACTAGTCCGGAGATAACTGACTCAGACACAGAGGTAATTACCTCAGACACGGTAATGTACACGAGGTTCTCGGTTGTGTAATAGATACAACGAGGACCGAGAATGAGTAACTGTAACAACAGGCCGGAGTGTAAACATGATTGCTACGTGGTTACCAAATTTGATTCAATTGAACCTTAGTATGGAAGAGACTAAATTTCTCGAAATCAAAGAATCAGCCCTGTATCTTCTTTATCAGAAGCTGCAACACCCCAAGTTATAAATACTATACCTTAGTAAAAACAAACCGAGTTATTTTGTTTTTTAAACTATGAAGTGTAATTCCAGAAGTGCAGTCGATTCTAGTTATTTCATCCGAAATGGCGGGCTGATATAGATACACTTTTGATATATAATGCTAAACTTAAGAAGTACACTTTGTACAATTATTTGGTTGTTCTAAACATACAACACGTTTGATATATAAATCATTCATAGAACTTAATCGAGACTGTTGATAAACACGTGAAGGAGTAACACGTATCTTGTTAACATATTATGCCACTAAAATTTATAGATACAATCTTCCACCCACCAAATTACTTGCCCTAATGAAATATGACGTGAACATAAATCATAAATGTCAACGTCAATATGACTTCAAACAAGCTGCTGTATTTGCACGTCCATAAATTTAAAGTATTATATGTTACATGTTGTTTAGTACGTTTTTAAACTATTAATATAAATTTAATTAAAAATTGCAAATGTTATATTAGTTATTTCACTTTTATTGAATGTCTAACTTTGTAAATATTCAGCACGAAGAATTCCCCTGTCGAGTCGAGCAACAGTTCTTTCCAAGTAATACAATTTACTAACAGGTTCCCCTGGGACGATTCTATTGACGGAATAAAAAGTTGTGCGCGTGCAGTGCGTGCCGTGGCGTGTTGGGAGGACGTGGAGGGGGGAAGGGGAGGGGGAGGGGGTTGGAAAGGTATATTTTGAAATTCCCGTCGCGTGTGAAGGGTGCGGCTGTGCGACTTTGCACGCGTGCGGCTCGATGGCGCCGGCGGCACGGCTGATATGTGTTTCCACACCTAATGTACACTACGTCAAGCGAAAATGTTGTGTCTGTAGGTGCAAACAGCGAGTCGCGGGACAAAGTGGGATAGGAATGTCGAGATCCGGGTTGTATGCGATAACTACAGGAGTGTTATATTTGCGTGATTAAATTGGTTGAGAATTTTAACGTACTTTGTAAACCGGCAAACTTATAATTATTGCAATGTTTTATAAACGTATCTGATTTATATTCGCATAAGAATCACTACATTGGAAATAGAAGTACAAAGTCTAATTGATAGTCAACAAAAAACATTATCTCACATTTAATGACTGAGCATCTAAAAACGTAATGTTTTTTAAGGTATATTGTGGTGTACGAACTTAATCGGTTGTAATTCAAGAAATTGAATATAATTACAGCCTAATGTTAGAACCATTCAAATCGTATTTAGATCGGCGATCCAAGAAAAATCCCAAACAAAACAGTTACTTCAAAAATGTCATAAACTTAAAAACTAAAATGAACAAGGAACGACTTAAGCTAGAAATAAAAGACACTGACAATTTTGTTCGTAGTTGCAGTGTAAAAAATAAATACTACTATTAACGTGCATAAGTTTTCTATAAAGCGAGCATATACAAAGGCCTGTAGAGTATTGTATTGTAGGCCAGGTTTGCAGCTCGTTCCTGTAATGTTCGCATTTACGATGTCGTCCGAGGTCGTTCGGCTAGTGCATAGTCTCATCAAACATACTATAATAAAGTTCAGTTCAACAGAAGCTTCAACGTCATTTATAAAATACAGTTTTATAAGAAACAGTTGGTTTTCAGTTCCCTGAAGTAATGCAATTTGTATAAATCATCTGTATATTAATACAGCTTGAAGCTTCTATTGATTTGAACTTTATTACAGAAATGATACCAACCTTGCAGAGGACAATAATGGTACCGTTTTTAAATTGCCGCTGGACAAATTCGTTACATTCCTTGTTTTCATCGTTTTACAGTTTGATAATCTTTATATATAATTCTGTAAGCGAAATTTTTAAGTAAAAATTGTGGGAGTTTGGCAAATCGCAGGATGATGGGAGACGGCTCAAATTAAAGGTCTAGATCCTAGGGACTCGGGGAAAATAGCAGTATTTCTATAATGTTACCAGAAAACGAGAAATAACCATCCCCCATAACATACCTAAACGAGAATAACGTAAAACATCGCCCATAAGAAAAGCATGTTGATTTAAAAACGCCTGTTTTGTTTACAGTAAAAAATGTTATTAGGTGGCTACTTTGTATAAGAACTGACACGTGTTTCTGTTTGTATTTTTTTTCTCAGCATTATAAAGAGTAAAAAAATCATATGAGGCAGAGTATTGGAGCAAGGTTAGGGGCTATAGCCCCTTCAAGCCACTAGTTTTAATAACTGTTTAGTAAGTACAGTAACAGATGGGATTAATAAAACTACACATTAGGTAAACACACAATGTAAATAACATTATACATCAATATATAAACGAGAAAACAAAACTCTTTTTGGTTAAAGCGTATCCTGGTGCATTGGATGCCTATATTTTTATTAAAACATATTAATGTGTGTTTTAAACGAGTAATCAAAATAAAAACATTGTGATACGTTTCATAAAAATATCAACTGCTCAAAGTATGTAAGCATTTAAGGAATGTTTATTTTTTAAATTAATTATGAGGAAAATAAAAAATATGGTACGTGTACAATAAATATCGAATTTCCAGCAACACTGCAAATGTGATTGGTGATCTTGTGACAATACATTATTTTTTTCTGGTTACTTAGTAAAACCTAAATATCGAATGAGCAGACCTCAGGAGGAAAATATGTATGCTACTGCTCTCTATGGACCTTGCACACACCGCCTTACCATATTATGGAAGGCAATACTCATTATTCCCGTGATTGGTCGAAATGCACACAATCGCAGTGAATCACCACGTTACAATGGACAGTTTAATGCCAGTGTGAATAAATCAGCTGTTTAATAGTGTAGCAGTCAGTTGGCGAGAGCGGCTGTACTCGACGAACAACTCGAACGCGAATCTGGAGAATGAGAGTTTGCATACTTTTTATACGTCACAAAATATAAATTAGAAGACAAATCTTTGTTTTTCTCAAACGCATAATGAAGTTGTTGTGGGTAGTAACATAGAACATCTAATTGTTCTTTCCAACATTTGAGATTTTGATTCCGTTTATATGACGTGTTTTCAGCAGTCTTACGATTATCCAAAGGTCATAAAAAACCCTAAGGCACTTTTTTACTAAGTATTAGAATAAATGGATTAAACTGGTTCCGGAAAGCATATTTATTAGTGAATTTCCTATGGAAAGTGAACTATAAGAATGACCCGCACAGTGAAACTTAAGCCCGGGACCACCATAGAAGTTCCTAACGTGACCCCCTGAGCACGTTTGGGGGGGGGGTCGTTCAAAATTATAAATATAAATATAAATATAAATATATATATATATATATATATATGTGTGTGTGTGTGTGTGTGTGTGTGTTTGCACTCTAGTGGCCGCATTTTTTGTCCGATTTACTTCAAATTTGGTATGGACGTTCCTTTCTGTAATCAGTTGGGCAAGTTCGCTAGGCAAAACAATCGGAAAACTCTAAACCCCTTTTTTGGGGATTAATCTTTCAAATTTCAAATTTTTGGGCCCAAAAAAGGATCAGAAAAGCCCCGGATGTAAAATGCATTTAAAAAGACACTAATGGGAATTAATGAGAAGAAAGTTTCATGTTCTCTCTCGTCATTCTATAGCAAAAATATTTACCGACTTATTAAAGAAAATGTGAATCGACTAAACACAGTACTTCATTTGATCTTCGCGGTATGTATTTGTTGTGATAGTGTTCATATTAAGTATTAATTATCACTAAATAAAAACAAATCTTAAGTAAAATCAAGATATATTTCTAACCTCCATCGAGATTCATCCCCAGTCTTATCACTAGATAGGTTGTATCTAGTGATAAGACTGAGGATGAATCTTGATGGAGGTTTTAAATATATCTTGATTTTACTTCAGATTTGTTTTTATTTATTGATGAGTAGCCAATTAATACTTGATATAAACACAGTACGTTGTCTTATGGAGGTTTTACATTAAAAAGCCTGTTATTCATTTGATGGTGTACTTTTATCATCCCCAGCAACCTCACACCTACTTTCAAGCCTGTCTGGACCTTCACCTAATATCATAATGCGCAAATTAGTATTCCCAGCATTGTAGGTAAATGAAACCAGGAGTATCAGAACAGCCAAAAAATCAATGTTTTCAAATTTCAATAACAATTGGAATAAATATATGTTTTTACACTGATTTTGAGTTTTAAAAGTTGTTCTGCGGAAATTCATTTCCTTCACGTCAGCGTGCTGCGTGGGAACTCGTTTCTTAATAACAAATTTAACAATTGTCTGTGGTCAGACTCATCAATGTAATGAGAAATCAAGGAACGTTTAAAGAAAAGATCTTTTAAAAAGGTCACGTGGCTCTTTAGAAGCAAATCGCGATTTCAAATCTAATCTACCAGTTGTAACCGTAACACACACTTTTAACACAATTTAGACATTTTTCTATGGAGACGTTTTGTAAAGTATATTTTTAATAAATACGTCCTCTACGAAATATGTCCCATTAAACATCAACCCGTTTTAAAATACCTGTGGGCAACTTTTATTACGCAACCATAATAAGACTAAAATGTAATCACTTGCAACGCCGAAATTATCAATAGCAGCAGAATGAACGTAAGCCCCTTCAAAATTCCGTAAGCACGATAGTGTGGTTCCGTGTACCCGCAATCAAGACAAGAATCGAAGAATCAAGAGGATAATAATCTTAAAGATCTTAACTACAGAGTAGAGCAAACATCACAAAGTGTTCTAAATGCAAATGCATCTCGTGACACTGTAACACAGATACAACGCTGCGTCATGTGTACATTGGCTGCGTAGTGGGTGTGAGCGCCAGCCTCTAGCCTCGAGCCTCGCCCTCCTAGCCTTGGCCGGGGTCTCCTGCTCCACTTCTCGTCTCTCATTGGTCCAGCGTTTGGTGAGTTATGAAACAGACCAGGATCAAGGACGAGGTCAAGACTACAAATTACCGCGTGAAAAATATATCTTACAAGCCAGTATTTCCTGCTTGTAGACAAAGAGCAGTCTGCAAGGTATGAGAATTTAAAACACAGATGAAGATTTCATTGTTGAAATATTTCGAAGGGTGAAAAGTAGCTAGAATTCTAACCTTGAGTCACATCTTTGCTGTTATCTCAGATCCTATTGTAGTGTCACTCATGATTTATTCATCTAGGAAGTGTGACAAAACAAACTTCATAGAAGGATGCATGATGGATGTTGCTGATTAACAGTACCTATAGCCTAGGATTCAAATTCTGAAATAAACGCATGTTTAGCTACTCTCATTATAGAAGTAGTACTTGGGGGCCGAGCTTTGCTCGGGGGAAGGCCAGTCAGTTTGTTTAGATTACTTGGAGTAATATTTCACCACTACCCCCTACTGATAATCAGAGTTGTATAACTCATTTGCATCTTTTCTACATTTTTAAGGTCGCTCCAGTTGTTATTTATAGCTCAATGTCCCTTTGATTTATTTTACTACTCTATATATCTTCACTCAAATCTTTTAATCTCTGCTCTCAGGAAATCACATGTTAATAATCATAAACAACATGAGTATTACTTTGACAGTTCTCTGGTTGATTATGAACAGCTGTTACAATTCTTTTGTTTTGATTTGAAACTCCATAAGCCCAATGTTAATTTTTTTAATTTTTAATTTTAGTTTTTTTTTACATTATTTGATTTTTCCTGGGGATGAGGCCTGTCTATAACTTATTTTTATTCCAGAAATTAGTTATTTCCCACATTTGAAGGAAATCGTTGGAGCCGTTTTTGAGATCCGTGTCGCAAGCAAGCAAGCAAGCAAACCTTACTCATATTAGAGTATAGGATAACCAGAATTAATAATGACTCGATATTATTAAAAAATCTTAGTAGCCCGTCGCGGCTTCGCTCGCGAACATACCGTAATATTATATTTGAAAAGTTAGACACATTTGTTAAAGCACTTAATCACCTGGGGGACCGAGTTTTGCTCGGAAAGCCAGACAGTTTGTTCAAATTGCCTATTTTCACGGTTCATCTCCAAGGCGAGCATATTTACTTTTTATTTGCTCGTTTCGTTTTATTTTGGACATGTCCACTTTATATTAAATTATTCTATCTTAATTTGTAATGGTTCTAGAAATGTATACATAACCTACTAACATTGACTATAGATACTAAGTATCTATAGTCAATGCTACTAATCTATACATTAAGTTTGTGTATACATTGGTTCTAGTCACTAATCTCACAAAGTCACAAGCTGATACTTAGCAAGTGAGTGTTATTTTTACAACTGACAGGTTGTCTTTGAACAGCTGTTAAGATTTTTGTTTTTATTTACAAATCTTAACCCTAACCCCTATGTTGTTTTTTCGAACAACTTTTCACACACAACTATATTTTTCTAGAGGTAAGGCCTAATTAGAACTTACCCACAAATTCTTCACAAATTTCTTTACCCACAAATTTGATAGCTCCAACGTTTGGAGGGCCCTAAAGCAGTTTTGGAACATACACATAATTTTATTCCAATAAAATACATACATTTGTAGGATTATATATTTTTCTTATAATAAGTAAAAATATATTTGAAGATATTCTTAATTTATAATAATTATTTTATAATTTTGTTAGACCTACTATCTTATTTTACCTTAAGCCTGTGCGTGGACATGAGTCGTCAAAATCACTTTATTTATACTTTTTTTCTACATTCAATCCTATACTCTAACATGAGTAAGGTTTGCTTGCTTTCTTGCTTGCGTCACTGATCTCAAAAACGGCTCCAACGATTTCCTTCAAATGTTCGAAATCACTAATTTCTGGGATAAAAATAAGTTCTAGACAGGCCTCATCCCCAGAAAAAATCAAATAATGTAAAAAAAACTAAAATTAAAAGTTAACAAAATTAACATCGGGCTTATGGAGTTTCAAATCAAAACAAAAGAATTGTAACAGCTGTTCATAATCAACCAGGGAACTGTCAAAGTAATTAATACTAATGTTGTTTTATGATTAACATGTGGTTTCCTGAGAGCAGAGATTAAAAGATTAGAGTGAAGATTATATATATATAGAGTAGTAAAATAAATCAAAGGGACATTGAGCTAAAATTACAACTGAAGTGACCTTAAGAATGTAGAGAAAAGGTAAATGAGTTATACAAATCTGATTATCAGTCGGGGGAAGTGGTGAAATATGCTCCAAGTCGTCTAAACAAACTGACTGGCCCTTCCCCGAACAAAGCTCGACCCCCCAGGTACTAGATATTAGTAGAACAATTTTTAATTGCTATGAAGGCATTTATTTAAAACATTGACACAATGAAGGTGCGGAATAATCATAAGACCAAGGGGATATTAACTATTTTATTTATCTCCTGTGTTAGTGAAGTAAGAAATAGTTAACTATACAATAATTAGTCGTCTATTGATTCATCTATATCATGATGTGATAATATTTTCTGTCATATCTCTTCCAATTTCAAAAAGCCAATGTTTAACAATTTGTTTTATGTAAAAATAGAATATATTTGCGTATTTCTCAAATATATTATAGTCATATCTCTTCCAATTTAAAAAAGCCAACGTTTAACAATTTGTTTTACGTAAAAATAGAATATATTTGCGTATTTCTCAAATATATTATACAGGGATAGACAAAGGACGTGGTTTTATTGTGATGTATTATCCATCTCTCTAACAAATGCATGTTCAATTAGTCAAGTGAACTAATAACGATCAGTGTTGTTTAAATTAAAATGGTAAACGCCAACGGACAAAGGGCATAAGGGACGGAAAGTATAGACCTATTTCTGCTTATAGTATATTCCCATTGCCTACTGTCTTTCTGCCAATTATTTGTTCAATCGGTCTAGTAAGTATATGATTAACATGGATATTTTGAAAATCATTAATAGTGCCGAGCCTCACTGGAACGGCAATAAGCCCATAACTGATTTTTGGGATGGACCTATCTTCTTCCAAATATATGTTCAATAACTAATGTAGTTTGTGCATGATGAGCTTAAAAACACATAACAAATTCAGCATTAAAATCACAATGACCACCTAGACAAACTGAGTTTTAAATACCATTTTGCAAGGGCTTATGTGTTCCTTACCCAATGTTTCGTTGCCGTACCGTTATTAGTGAATTTCCTATGGAAAGTGAACTATTAGCATGACCCGCACGGTGAAACTTAAGCCCGGGACTACCACAGAAGTTCCTAACGTGACCCCCTGAACACGTTTTGGGGGGTCGTTCAAAATTGTATACATAAATATATGTATATATATATATGTGTGTGTGTGTGTGTGTGTGTGTGTGTGTGTGTGTGTGTGTGTGTGTGTGTGTGTGTGTGTGTTCATGTTCCCTTATATTTGCGGGGCCATGTGTGTGTATTTAGCCGTACTCGGGGGCTGCCACAAATTACGGGGCCTTACACACGGCCCCGTAGTTCTTTTAGTCAATTTCTGAGAGATCTTTCTAAGTCCAAGTCGTTGGTGCTCATTTGTTGGACGGCCCCTGTATTGGGTATTATGCGCGTTTCAGTTGTGGGGCCGTGTGTTCTGACTGTACAGTGGCGCTCCTAGAATTTCGGCCGGCGGCGGCGGACTGGGGAACTACGACTAGCTCGCGAGACACTGGCCTCGTCCCGGAAGTCGGCTTCCGGTTCTTTTCTTATTCTCAGATAATTTTTCTGGAGGGTAGCCCTCGCTCGCTCAGAGATTTATTTAATATCTTAAGAGTCTTCATCACTGGAAGTTGCCGGACGCTATTTTGGTGTTGTGTTCCATAAGGCCAATGTTAACTTTGTGCCTCCGTTACTACTCACCTGATCGTCACAAACAATTAATTTTGGTGTCAATTTAAAGATTTCGTCGTCCTCTAGGGAAATACAATAGTCGAATTTGGATTTTCTTACTAATTAATGAGAACATGTACAATGTTTCAGTTCAAAACTAAACTATTTATTATGAAATTTTGATACCCAAATTAAGGAATTCGAGATTGTATTTCCCTAGAGGACGACTAAACCTTTAATTTGACACCAAATTTAATTGTATGTGATGATCAGGTGAGGAGTAATGTAGACACAAAATTAACATTAGCCTTATGGAACAAAACTCAAAAATGGCGTCTGGCAACTTCCGGTGATGAAGACTCTTAACTTTAAATATTTTTCTTGTCAGTAATGTTAGTTTGTACTAAGTATTACGTCAACAGTCTATTACACTTAGTAGTTTGGGCTTCTCTATACTATATTCCATGTATTTGATAAATTTAACAAATTATATTCCATTAATGGCAGCTCCGGTGGAGGGGGGTATGGGGGCACCGGTGGGTTATTGGGGGATTATTGGGGGATTATTGGGGCATTGGGGTTTGAAACATAAAAAATGGGTTTTTGGCATTTTTTGACTCCAATTTATACAAAAATACAACAATATAAACAAAAACCATTTGAAAGAGCTAACATAAATTAGTATTATGAATTATCAACATAGCTCAACTGGTTATGGATAAAATCCAAAAATGTGTTTTCTATGTTATTCTCATGGAGAAACAAACAAAGCTACATATGACTTTATATGCAGTAGTGCCTCTAGGGCAGTTTGCTTGTTGAAAGGCATTATTGGGGAAGAAAGCTGAGTATTCTCCATGTTGCACCTTCATTATACCTAAATATTAAATTATTGCATCAGATAACAAAACTTCCGCTCCCCTCCATTCCATATCGAGAAAGTTGTTTTACCTCTGTCGTTCTGTGACAACTTCAGGGCGTTGTGATTGGTGTTGAGAGTTTGAATAAAACCAGCAATAAGATCAGGCGCAGATTCAAAGGGGGTTATAGGGGCGGTCACCCCCAAATCTTAAAATTATTTTTTTTATTTTATTATTTAGGTCCACAATGACATATGCAATATGTCCTCAAGACATATACACAAAGCTAACATAATTTTTATTCAAATTTAAACAGTAGAGTCTAGCAAACTCGCCAAATCCGGGACACTTGACGCAATTTTAAACCATAGTTTTGCAGTTAGCAAATATTGTTTGCCACATGTGATTTTGGCAGTACCGTTGTTGACCTACCTCACGCGCCTCCAGTTCTTGGAAATATTAGATCTCTTACGGTTCCATTGATATTTATTCCTTAGATAATCTTGACATGTTAGCCCAAATAAATAATTATGTTAAGAAAAAAAGCCTCAATGATTTTAACTCTACATTAGTTCCTAAGGTTTGAAATATGTTCGTAAAGACGATTTTTGAAGTAGTTAAACATACAAATCATACAACACCATGGAAAATGAGGACCTTTTTGCAATCTCGTTAATCCCGGGATTATCAGGTCCCAAAATTGACCGGGACTACGACATCCCGAGATCCCGGAAACCCGAATCCCTATTAAGGTTAATTAACCATACTAATAAAGTATCTTATATATTAATACGGTGAGCCGATTTTTGTTAAAAGAACTCCTCCGTTTTTTCTGACCGATTTTAACTGATTTTATCGATTGAGGTACCAAAATATTCGTAGTTGTGCATAAAGGTGTTCATTGTTGGATTTTTTAAATCTGATGGGCACGGGCAGCCCTTAAAGTTAACTTGTTGCCCATAAGATTAACACGGGGAATAATTTGATTTGAATTGCAGCTGTCAATACGTTATGGACAAGTTATTAGCAAGTACCTCGGGGGCCGAGCTTTGCTCGGGGGAAGGCCAGTCAGTTTGCATTTTTAAGGTACCTCCAGTTGTTATTTATAGTTCAATGTCCTTTTGATTTATTTTACTACTCTATATATGTAATCTTCACTCAAATCTTTTAATCTCTGCTCTCAGGAAACCACATGTTAATAATAATAGAAAGCATGAGTATTATTTTGACAGTTCCCTGGTTGATTATGAACAGCTGTTAAAATTCTTTTGTTTTGATTTGAAACTCCATAAGCCCAATGTTATTTTTTTTAACTTTTCATTTTAGTTTTTTTACATTATTTGATTTTTCCTGGGGATGAGGCCTGTCTAGAACTTATTTTTATCCCAGAAATTAGTTATTTCGAACATTTGAAGGAAATCGTTGGAGCCGTTTTTGAGATCAGTGTCGCAAGCAAACAAGCAAGCAAGCAAACATACATGCCAACCTTACTCATATTAGAGTATAGGATACCATATGTTACAGGTAAGGAATATATTTAACATCTATATAAATAAAACAAATCTTTTATTACGTCGCTTTGAAGAGTGAAATGTTGGATGCAACGTATATATTAAAATTGTGCTTAACATTTGTTTATCCGTCTGTCTGTTGAAAATCCACACAACGCAGTCTGTGGCTGCAAACGCGTTTCAAAAAATAAAACTGTACTGAATTAAATAACATTTTTTGCCCATTTTCTTGTGAAGGAGGGGACCTTTTGGCTGTTTAAAGTCATAGTACAGTCATAGTCACAGTACGTCGTTAGGTTTATGCCCCTATGTTCGGCACTGCTACAAAGTCGATCTTAAGGGTTACTCAACCTTTCACTACAAAATGCACCAGATTTGTTCTAATGAGCATTTAGTCAGACAATTATATGTTATCACAGAAAGAAGGAAACACGTCTGCTTTACTAAATTACAAGAGTATACCTGAGAATATTAAATAACTGTACGGCAATGAATCATTGGGTACAAAACACATAAGCCATTACAACGTGGTATTTAAAGCTCAGTTTATCTAGGTAATCATTGTGATTATAATACTAATATTTTTGTGTTTTTAAGTCCAACATTAATAAGTCCAACAATCTAAGGTCTTATTGAACATATATTTGGAAGAAGATGTGTCCATCCCAAAACAACAGTTATGGGCTTATTCCCGTTCCAATGAGGCTCAGCCCTAAACGATCTTCAACATTTCCAAGTTAATTATATACTTACTAGACCGATTGAGCAAATATTTGATAGAAAGACAGCAAGCAATGAACTGTAAAACAAGCCTATTCTTTCCATCCCGTATGTCCTTTGGGACTTATGAGCTCCGTCAGCCTTTAAAATTGTATCATCACTGACGTTAGTAGTTAACTGGACTGATTGAGCATACAGTACAGTTGCTAGGGGGATAGTTAATACATCAAAATGAAACTTTTGCCTTCTCCTGCTCCAAAAGTGCTTTACTTTAGGGCTTTCCAAATGTTGGAACTATCGAAATTATTGGTTAATCCAATAATTGGCCTCAACAATGGAAAATTGTAGTATTGTGTAGAAAGATATTTAAAAAAAAAAACTAACATTGGGTTTATGGTTAAGATTTGTAAATACAAGCAAAAGAATCATAACAGATGTTCAAAAGCAACCATTCAAATGTAAAAACGAGATCACACGCAGCACGCTGACGTGAGGGAAGTGAATTTCCACATAACAACTTTTAAAACTCAAAATCAGTGTAAAATTATACATTTGTCCAATTTTTATTGAAATCTGAAAACACTGATTTTTTTGCTGTTCTGATACTCCTGGTTTCATTTACTTGCAAAGCTGGGAATACAATTTTGCCCTATATAAGGTTAGGAGAAGGTCCAGACAGGCTTGAAAGTAGGCGTGAGGTTGCTGGGGATGATAAAAGTACTCTAACAAAGGAATAACAGGCTTTTTTCGTGTAAAATCCCCATAAGACAACGTACTGTGTTTAGTCGATACACATTTTCTTTAATAACTTGGTAAATATTTATGTTAGAATGACGAGAGAGGATTTAGAACTTGTCCAACTGATTCTAGAAAGGAAGTCCCTACCAAATTTTAAGTAAATCGGACAAAAATGCGACCGCTAGAGTGCAAAAATACACCTATCTTAATATATATAATTTTTAGTGAATTTCCTATGGAAAAGTGAACTATTAGCATGACCCGCACGGTAAGACTAAAGACGGCCACACACTATCGGACTTTTGCCCGAACCAGACATCGAACAAGACATCGAACCGAGCGGATTTGGCTTATGCTAATAGTTCACTTTTCCATAGGAAATTCACTAAAAATTATATATATTAAGATAGGTGTATTTTTGCACTCTAGCGGTCGCATTTTTGTCCGATTTACTTAAAATTTGGTAGGGACTTCCTTTCTAGAATCAGTTGGACAAGTTCTAAGCCCTCTCTCGTCATTCTAGCATAAATATTTACCAAGTTATTAAAGAAAATGTGTATCGACTAAACACAGTACGTTGTCTTATGGGGATTTTACACGAAAAAAGCCTGTTATTCCTTTGTTAGAGTACTTTTATCATCCCCAGCAACCTCACGCCTACTTTCAAGCCTGCCTGGACCTTCTCCTAACCTTATATAGGGCAAAATTGTATTCCCAGCTTTGCAAGTAAATGAAACCAGGAGTATCAGAACAGCAAAAAAATCAGTGTTTTCAGATTTCAATAAAAATTGGACAAATGTATAATTTTACACTGATTTTGAGTTTTAAAAGTTGTTATGTGGAAATTCACTTCCCTCAAGTCAGCGTGCTGCGTGTGATCTCGTTTTTACATTTGAATGGTTGCTTTTGAACATCTGTCATGATTCTTTTGCTTGTATTTACAAATCTTAACCATAACCCCAATGTTAGTTTTTTTTAAAAATATCTTTCTACACAATACTACAATTTTCCATTGTTGAGGCCAATTATTGGATTAACCAATAATTTCGATAGTTCCAACATTTGGAAAGCCCTAAAGTAAAGCACTTTTGGAGCAGGAGAAGGCAAAAGTTTCATTTTCGAAGGGAGAAAATCCGGTAGTTTGTGGGGCCTCCGAACCAGACACCGAACAAGACATCGAACCAGCGAGCACTAAAGACCAATAGAGAGGACATGCGAGGCTGGAGGTGAAGCCGGTCTACGACTACCAGTGAAGGCGTTCATAGACAACACACCGAGCCCCCAGCGTGAGTCATACTGATTTCGCGTGCAAAGTGTATGTTCTGTACCAAAAATAGCATAGCATATATATGTACCTGAATCCACAAAAGGTAAACAGGTAAATAAAGTGAGATAAGGTAAATAAGGCGAGTGAAGGTAAGGTTCTTGAATAAAGTGATGTTCAATAAACCTTGGATTTCATGTCTTCTCTAGAAAAGAATAAAATTACCAGGTTACAAATTTGAAATAATATTTTCCATACGATCTTAGAAATATGAAAACCACTATAGACCATAACATGATAGTGTTAGTTATATAAAAATAATAATTATTAACACAACACAAGGCAACACGAGGCATGGGAAGGGTATTGAGCATTGAGCGGCATTGAGCGGACGCCAGGGCCCGGGCAGCGGTTTAACCAGCGCGCCAACGTGACGGTCGCGCTATCTGTACTTGAATTTCTAAAAAAGTATAGGTCGGATAATTTTTAAAAAATCTGAAAAAAATCTTCAACTATTTGACTCGAACTTTTCCGCTTACATCACGTTTCTGACCAAAAAATAAGAATTTTGGCAGCCGACTAGCTTTTTGAAGTCAAGATTTTAAAGCCATATTAAAAATTAAAATCTAATTAATTATATTATATATAAGGAACTCATAATTAATATTTTTATTTACACTAATGTCTTTACAAACTAACTCTGAATGCACGTACCAAGTTTCAGAATTTTATCGAAATACTATCTATGTCAAATCACGGTATATTTAATAGCCGCACATTAAACATTTCTACATTTCCGAGCCCGGTTTGCCGTTTCTGGACTACCAGATGCGGCGGCGGCGTGGCTTCACATCCCGCAATGCTTGTTAAATGGAAGTGTCCCCTCTATTGGTCTTTAGTGCTCGCTGCATCGAACCGAGCACGGAGCGCTCTCGAGGCGGTTTTTTGACGAAAGATCAAAGAAAGATCGGTTCGATGTCTTGTTCGGGGTCTGGTTCGGGGTTCGATAGTGTGTGGCACCTCCACGCTGCTCCGAGCGCCGTCCCGAGCGCCGTCACGAGCCTATTACTATTTACTATTTTAAAGTTCATCAACTTATATTATTTAATATCCATAGTTGAATTATAGGTATTATTAATTTAGATTATCTTTAATTCAGATTTAAATTTTTTTAATTTAAGTCACGTAATCACAAACTTAGATTTTATCCAGACAGTTGTTATATAATTTTAACCGGACTTACTTGAAATAAACATTAACCCTACTACACTGTTGGTGTTTTTTTTAATAAATTAAACGTAGTAGGACTTAATTGTTGAAATGAAGGGAAGCGCATACAAACCTCGAAATGTAAAATTACAACATGTATCTCTTGCGTACTTTAATTACTCATAAAACAAGCGGTTCAAATTGGCAGCAAACAACTTATAGGGCAACTTTGAGACACACTAGAGTGTAATCATAATTCTTTTTTATGTGAATAAGTTTTTTTGTAACAGTATAAACGTTACAAAGTTATGGTATTTGTTATGTGTTATTTTATTGCATTAATTTATATATACTTTTTACTATATTCCATTTGTAATAAATTACATGTTGCATTACTTTTTGATTTACTAAATTATTACAACCACCTTATTGTTGTTACAATCCTCCTACATAGTTAATAATATCCAGGCCTACTGCTTTTGCAAGAAACAGTGATAGATATTTGATTTGTTAACAGAAAAATCTGCTAAACTAGTTTAACCTAAATAAAATGAATAATGTTAGTAAAATTAATTCATATGCAACTACAAATTATTCTCTACTTCATAACCCCAGCCCCCTACCACCCTACCTGCATCCCCTAAACCCCACAAGTACATGGCCGACCTGCACAACGGCAACTAAAATGGTCCCCACCGATTTTACCCCGCTCGGTGTTTTCGCGCTCAATCTGTCCGATCCGATGTCTTGTTCGGGGTCTTGATCGGGATGAAGTTCGAAGTGAATTTGTGCCCTACTCCCTGCTCCCTGCTCGGTACGATGTCTTGTTCGATGTCTGGCTCGGGCAAAAGTCCGATAGTGTGTGGCCGCCTTAAAGAACTTAAGCCCGGAACCACTATAGAAGTTCCTAACGTGACCCCCTGAATACGTTTTGAGGGGTCTCTAAAAACTATATACATATGTGTATGTGTATTCGCAGTCGCAATTTTTGTCCAATTTACTTCAAATTTGGTAGAGACATTCCATTTTATAATGAGTTGGACATATTCGTTGGGAAAAACAATCGGAAAACCCTAACCCCCTTTTTGGGATTTTAAGTTTTCAAATTTTGAGTTGTTGGGCCCAAAAAGGGTCAGAAAAGCCCCCAACGTACACTTATTGCACATTAACTTATTTTACATAAAAAGCTAAAGATTTTAAGCCCTCTCTTATTATTCTAGCACAAGTAGTTACCGAGGTATTAAAGAAAATGTTTATTTTCAAAATACTGTACGTTGTGTTATGGGGATGTTACACTCGAAAAGGCTGTTTTTCATATCTTAATATCGTTTTATCACCCCCATACCCATACCCATAGCATATGTTTATTTATTTGTAAATGCTATTTACACTAATAGCATTTTTAAGACTGTACCTGACAATGTCTATACATTAATGTAATGTTTCATGGCAATAAAGATTCTAATAAGAATCACTATCATTTAATTTGATTCAAGGAAACACCTAAAATTTTGTATTTTTACTTAATGTCACCAAACACAAAACTCAATATTTTTGGAAACTTCAACATTTTTAAACATAACCTAAAAAACAAAACACAAAAAAATCAAGCTAATTAGACGCCAGCTATGCCCCCTCTCTCTCACCGCCCACACCCCCGACTACGGTCAAACTCACACACCCGGCCCCGTAAATATAGAAAAACTTACACAGCTGGATCAGCCGTAGCCAACGCCAGAGTCCCAACGTGAGCACCATTACTATCGATACACCCATGTAACGTAATTACAATTAATTGATAATTATTTAAGGACATTTAATTTTCAAAAAACGTGACGTGTGTTTGCAGACGCCTCTATATGGGGGTTTAAGGCCCCATAATTAGCTGTGTGTGAAATATACTCAAATATGGTGCCTTACACACGACATGGCCCCATAAGTGGGGTTTATACAGTAGTTGTGTGAAACTGTTGGTGTGTTTAGGAAAACTGATGTTGCCATTAACAATGGGACTACTAACTACATAAGAATCCGATTGTACTTTGTAAGACCCCACAATTGAGTCTGCGACCAGGGCCTCTCAAATATAGCGGACCGGGTATGTGTGTGTGTGTATGTGTATGCACTCTAACGTTCGCATTTTTGTCCGATTTACTTCAAATTTGGTAGGGACGTTCCTTTCTATAATCAGTTGGACAAGTTCGTTGGGCAAAACAATCGGAAAACTCAAAACCCCTTTTTAGGAGATTAATCTTTCAAATTTCGAGTTTTAGGGCCTAAAACGGGTCAGAAAATCCCCGGATGTTAAATTAATGTATGTAATAAGATGTATATTAGTAAAGCGAAAGTTGTAAGCCCTCTCTCGTCATTCTAGCATCAATATTTACAGAGTTATTAAAGAAAATCTGTATCGACTAAACACAGTACGTTGTCTTATAGGGGTTTACATTACAAAAGCCTGTTATTCATTCTTTTGTCATCCCCAGCAACCTCACGCCTACTCTCAAGCCTGACTGGATCCTCTCCTAACCTTATAATGCGCAAAATTGTATTCCCAGCATTGCAGGTAAATGAAACCAGGAACATCAAAACAGCCAAAAAATCAATGTTTTCCGATTTCAATAAAAATTGGAATAACCGTTTGTTTTTAAACTGATTTTGAGTTTAAAAAATGTTTATGTGGAAATTCACTTCCCTCACGTCAGCGTGCTGCGTGCGAACTCGTTTTATATTGTTTAGTTTGCCGTTGTGGAGTAGTTAGTAAAGCACGTGTTTCCTCCATTCTGTAGTAAATGATAAATGAGAACAAAAGTGACGCATTCTACAGTGAAAGGTTGAGTAACCTGTAACCATAAGATCTTTGTTGGAGCAGTGACGGAGCATTGGCATAACCCTAATGTCGTACATAATGATTTGCAGAAGCCTAAAGATTTCCTGCCCCATACAAAAATGATCAAAATGTTTTATTTCGTTCGGTTCAGTCTTTTTTTGTGAATCGCGGAACAAACCTGGTTCATAAACAAACAGACAGATAAACAAAATGTAAATATCTCCGCTACATACAACATTTCACTGCTCAAAGCTATGTAGAAACAAAAACTATTTCATTTATATGGATACATACTTTCCTTACTTGTAACATCTGGTATTGCTAATAACCTGTCCATAATGTGTTATCAGCTGCAATTCAAATAAAATTATTCCCCATGTTAATCTTATGGGCAAAAAACTAACTTTGAGGGCAGCTCGTACCCTTGAGAATAGAAATATGTAAAATTAAAAACCTTATTGCAAAACTAAGACGAATTTTTTGACACTTCAAATATTAAAATTGGTTAAGAAATAAGGGAGGAGTTGCGTCTACAAAAAACTGCTTTACGTATTATATATATATATATGGATGTTCCAAGGCTCCAAGGCATTCACACGAGACACATTTTTAAACAAAGACACGTGCTTCGAATGAAGATGGATTTCTACACCGCTGTAAAGGATGTCACCGAAGATGACGGCGGCACTCCCGAGCCTCGGAGCCCAAGCTGTGACATACAAGTTATGTGAGCGGGACTTTGCATACAATAGCAAGACAGCGGCCGGTGACACAGTCCTCGTGGCGCTCCTAGACCTCCCATCACAGACAATGGCCACAGAGTCGTATACCGTGCCCTCGGCAGGGCGTCCGGCTGAGACAAAGAGGATAATGGGCTCACTGCAAGCAATGAAGAAACTAGGGTCAAACGGGCCGACCGTCGTGAACCTGCCGAAATGAATAACCACTCAACAAACAGCACGTCCCTCGTCCGTCACGATCAGAAGACAATCCAGTCGTGGCTTCAATGCCGCGTTGGACTGCAAATGCTATTAAGATGTGCTAGGGAGGGGATATAGCAGGTCTCCGGATACACAAGGCTTTTAGATGATTTCAGAGCGATTTTTCTGACTATCGATAGTGCACATTAAAACTACAGTACTTCATTCTGCCTGGGGGCTTTGTACTTTACAGACGAAGTGTTAAAGGTAGAAAAATGTCAGACAATCAAAATATGTTACTACTGTAAATTACGTAATTTACAGACTTAAGTGGATAACACACAATTCACTTATTAAGAGTTACTATTTAAATTAAACTAAGTTGAACTAATTATTTTACTTAAAAGACTAGGAACTGGTTTAAGCATTTTCTAAATATATCCAAGTTCCTCTCAATAGCGTGTAACGCAAACCAATCGCTTCCTACTATCACGAGCACGTGACTCACATAAAAATCAAAACGGATGTCACTGAATTGTTTGTGGAGAGAGTTGGGGGAGCCAAACGTCTATTGAGGATGCGGTTGATGACAATGCCGATGCAATTGCAGCCAACTACCCGAGAGCAGCGGCAGGAAACTCTACAGGACGTCGCGTCTGGGGTGAACGCCACGTACCAGGGGCCTCGCGCGATCGCCATCCCTGATCAAACTGATCAGCAGCAGTGCCTTCCTGCTATTGTACCATCTCTGCCAATTAGCAGACTAGCTACTAACGGAACGGCTGAACCATGTGCAGATTGTAGATTTAACTTTTTCATTGTCCGGTCAAGTTGACGCTGATTGGTGGCCTAGGTGAATGCCTCTGATTGGCCAATCTCCGACCCGGAGCGTTTCCTTCCTGCCACTGAGAGGAAGCCTGCACTCGTTAATTAACCGTGAAACGTGTAGATTTAAGAAACACCGATTTCCGGTAAAAACACCGATGGAATCAAAACCTCCGGCGGAAAAACAGTGATTTGAACAAACGTTTATTTTTGGATCTGGATTGTTACCAGACGAATCAGATCTCAGGTATTGTTAGACAGATTAAAAACGATAGCATGCCAATAGAATGTGTTAGCAAAGTAACTTATTGGAAAAGTTTAATAACTTTCAAATTGTGATCTTCCTAGTTTATAAAGTGGTGTATGAGACCACTGGGGCTGAAACTAAGACAGTCTATCACCCTATGAAGAAAAATGTGGATCAGTATCTACATAGCTATGCAGTACAGTCTATAAGAAATTAGTTGTATAAACTTAAAATGTCATGTTCTGGCATGTTGTTGATAAATAAATAAATTGTATACTTTTGTTTTTAGTTACAATCTAAATAAATTTAAGACAAATATTTAAACATTTTTCTCACCCTTCTGTTGTTGTTTGACCCCAGCTACCACTGGCTTATGGTGAACCAGGGCAATTTCGCTAATGTTCATATGTGACTTTCAAAACTGGTGTAAATTCTTAAAGTGGAGTAAATATCAGTTTGCAAATTCGTCGTGTTAAAAAATAAAAGAATCTTAAAATAAAATGTGATCAATTAATTTCCATACGTAGAAATGGAAATAACACTCATCGAAAATAATGAAACAAGTTTAAATCACAGTTTTTACACTCTTCTGCTTCCGACTACGAAGGTACATTACTTCCCGAGTACAAGTTCCTCCGTGTTGCCGAGGTGTGAGGGAAAGTGCGGAAGCGCCAGCGCAGCGAGCGAAGCCACTTACTGCCTCTGCCTCAACTCCACCGCACATCACGAACATCGCGATTGGCCTCAGCGATGGTAGAGAGGTAGTTGACACCTGCAGGGGCAAGATGCCAGTAGACGCGCCATGCATTTATCTTGTGCATCGTTGTCTCGTGCGCCAGTTATTTCGTGCCTGTTGGCAGCCTAACTGAATTGTCAAAATTGGATAGCAGGAAGTGGACGGATATACAGATAGTTTCACTGGAACTATTTGGTTAAGGATGGTTTCAAAACTCCTATCCTTGCAATAGGTGTGCTATACAATCCTAACTCGCTTATTCCGTAACTCCTCTCAGCTAGTCTTCTGAAGGGAATGTGTTAACAATTGTTTTTTTTAAATGTGTAACTATGGATTTTAAAGATGATTGGTCAGCCTTGCATGACCGGAGAAACAAAACTTCGGCTGAAGAGGGCCCAAGCGCCCTAAAGCAGCCTCAGTGGGCCAGGGACTTTCCCGCCCACTGGAACCTCACAAAAACAACAACAACAAAACATCGGTCTTCATTGTAAGGTCCCAGCCACTGAATACCGGTACGCATTTCACCTCTGATTTCGCCATCTGCTAGAAACTTCCATCGTTGGATCTGACGGACGAAGAAACGGAATAATATGGGAACAAAGCGAGCATTGGCCGGAATCGATTTGTAAATTGAATCCTTTCAGTTTAACGGGGGTGAATTGTATCTGGCTCACAGAATAGCTGCAACAAAATACTTGGTTTTTATATGGGCTTTGTACAAACTCCGAAGTCCGGTGGACCGGAACAACGGAGTACGGGCTGAAGTGGAGGCTATTATGTAATTATTTTAGTGGTCGATCAGCTGTTCTATGACGGGTGTCACAACACATGGTGTCCAACAATCGGGCAATCAGCGGTCGGCCAGCTGCCCCTGCGCGTGTGTGCGTGAATGCGTGCGTGTGTGGCCTTCGTCCCCGCAGGTGGCCGAGGCTCTCCCAGTTGGCCGAAAACAAATTTCTTGTCCTCCACAGAAACGTGACTTTTCCATTTACTCGCCTCTGAGAGTTCTCAAGTGAACCCAGCATTTAGTTTTGCACGCACGTTTTGTTGTTGTGCTCTATAGATTCGTGTGTGAATATTGTCGATACGTGTTCCATCAGGTTGAGAAAACTAAACCGACAGGACAGTT
The DNA here is from genome assembly GCA_963675035.1 of Allygus modestus. Taxonomy (NCBI): domain Eukaryota; kingdom Metazoa; phylum Arthropoda; class Insecta; order Hemiptera; family Cicadellidae; genus Allygus; species Allygus modestus. Next base: position 42,455,249 of record OY776116.1, read on the forward strand.
TCGATAGAATAGTCGATTTTTTCCCAGGAGGTTTTCCACTTCCGGCACGAATGGTGGAACAAATGGGCTCCTCAATTTTCAAGAAGGCCAAAACCACCAACTAGGCCCCTGTGGCGACCACAGTGCCGCTAGGCTTGGCAGTTGTGGTTACGTCCCTTGTTGTTATTGACAGTAGGCATAATAAATTTGGTTATTCAACCAGTAACAAAGAAAACACTAGTTTCCTATGTCAGCAAACGCTGATTAAAAAAGGTTGATTTCCTTGGGAAAATGCTTTCACTCAGTTGTGAAAACCTCAATTTACTTGAAAATTTATACCATTAAGTCGCTCTTCTTAATCCAAAACATGTATGGCATTTTTTCTCAGGGCGTAGCTTATAAATAACAACATATAGACACGCCTAGCATTTGTCAAGTTTTCAATGTAATTTTTGGGTGGAGGACTAAGAAAGAAAATAGGAGATTTAAAGCTACAAAATGATCCGATCTTCCACTTTAGCCAAATCAGTTTTTGACGAAAAATGAACGAAGAATTTGCATAAACAGTACATAGTAACCGTCACAGTACAGATCATTGTATTCTTTCAGTCTATACCCAATGTTTCAAAAAACATTACCCGTTTACAGCAAGGTGTTGCCTAGAGGCTAACTATACTGTACCACTAGTACGCAGGCGCTGACGCCACGGCTACGAGGCTACGGCTGCGGCACGTGCAGCAAAACCCGACTATCAGGTTTGTCTATAGCTTCAAGTCCACGAGACGATGTCCCTCCGCTGTAATGCACTTAGTCCAGCCCCGAGATTGGACTGGACACAACAGTATCTTTATGCCCTCCTCGGAGCGGCAAATGAACAATAAAATCCCCATTGAGCAGGCTCCGGTGCAGGAGCGCCTATCTCATTAAATGTTTGTCTAGATTTTCTTAAAGTGAAGCAATTAACTAGAGTTCACGTTGATTAGAGAAAACGGGTTTGATAGCTTTTATGATAGCCGTAAAATTAAGATGTACCGTTACCTTGAAGAAATAAAATTACTCAAAGTGCGCAAGACAGCACTATAAGAACTTGGTGATGGCGTCACCTGACGACCTGCCCTTGAATTATTCTTATCCTCTCTGAAATGACAGAGCAAAACATCAAGGGCGAGAATTAACTTAACTCAACCTGGGATGGTGATATGCGATCAGTATATAATAGGCCAAGAAGAATCAGGGGGGACTTCAAATGTTGCACGTATGGGTGTCTTGTAATGTGCCATAATGAAGGAGCTTATGCGCGTGAGGAAGGAATGCCCCATTTCATCTTTAGAGGGGGCTCCAGTCACGTAACATTTCGAATTTCTACCTGCTTCTCCCATAAAGCCAATGTTAACTTCCAAATCCCGTCCCTCCTCAACGGATTATTCGAAATCATTGATTCACGGCTCAAATTGAAGAGCAATTCCCTGTAGCGATTTCATTAACACAATTTTCCATACCACAAATGATAATCGTCCAATCAAATTCTAAAACATTCCGTATCTGCAATTTGTAACTATCTGTTGTATCAAATTTCTGCTCACTGAAATCGCTGGGTATTTTTCCCCAGGCAGAAAAGCCATAAATCAACAATGTTGGATAATCCATTGAGGACGGTCAGGATTTGAAAGTTAACATTGGTCTTATGGAAGAAGCAGGTGACTAGTCGTCCACTCAACGAGGTGTCTAAGTCTTACGAGCGAGGTTTTCATTGCCTCTCTGGAAGTCCGGGTAGTAGACGATTGTAGAAGCCCACTCAAGGGCTAACCTCAACTGCGGAACACCAATACGTTATCTGTCCATTAAAAGGCGAGAAAAGGAAGGAAATTGAGATGCACTTTTCACAAAACGGATTTACTAAATCCAATATTATTTGCCATCACGACAATAGAGTCACGTAAAAGACGTCGTAAAAACTGCAGTTTTCTAGTGAGTCTCGTTGAAGAAATTAAACCATGTAACGCATTGGTCGCTGAGGGAACAGTAATTCAAGCAAAGCCGAGATGTATGAAACTCTTGGAGCAGATCTCACTACAAAATCTCAAGAGATGAATGTACAAACCCAGACTCGCTACACATTAAAACAGAGCCTTAGTGACATTCCAAATCCACTAAACTGCAGCCGCTGTGCAGTCGCATTGGCTATAACTCTATCGAACCAATAATCACCAAAGATTTCTCCCAGATTGATTGCGGGTTTGATATTCAATGGTTTGACTTAAAAGGTGGTGTTTGAGCAAATAATTATCACGCGTATCCCGGCCAATCGACTTTCTCTGTTCGTCCCACCGATGCAGAATACTACCGCTAATTTCTCCCAGATTACAGCCTACAGCTTACCTCCGCGCCGAGCGGGCCGCGGATATGCTCACGCACTCTCTCGACAGGTTTCATAATTAACGAGCTCAACCGGAAGTCGGTAAAATGGCCGCGGACTCATAGCAGTTTAACTGCGTTAGTACACTTGGGTTAAGTACGTAACTGTAGCGAAACAATTACTTTAAGTGCCTCGTAAGATGATGGACTTAACGACACTCTCGACTCTAGTAAAGCACCTTGATACCGACAACAGACATAAGAACAACTTTAACGACTAAAGGATATTACGACTGATGTATAAGAAATAAATTACTGTTATCAAAGGACTTGCTTGTATGAAACTCGTAAAATGCTAGTTTGAATGGCCTCCTGATGTTAGAGTTACTTCTGCAGGCACTCGATTACAACTTAACGTAAACGAAATATTGCCAATGTAATAGCGGTTCAGGTAAAGTTTCAGGTACATGAAAATTGGGTTTCGGGTTCACTTATCCACCTTCAAAAGGATTCTTGTTATTTTGTACCTACCGCAAAAAGGTAAAGAAGCTTTCCTGACTTATTAACGAATTCTTCGTCGGTTTAGCACGCTTGTATAACGCGCGCACTGGACTGCTGAACTGCTGTACAAACAGAGTTCTATGACTGTACATCACGGCCAAGTAAGTGAGAGAGTGCAGTAATGTATACTTAAGTATAACTAATCTATAGCAATTCTGCGCTACTTAAGAACAAGTAATTGCACTCGGACGATTGAAGGTTATGTTCTATAGACAACATTTAAAGCAAAGGTATTTTATTATCTTGTCCTTATCGCTTCAGATAGCTTGCTTATGCAACATCTGTTTCCTTTGGAAGACCTCTCTATATGATAAGTAAATATACCGGGTGTTCCCAAATTGATTATATAACGTTAATCTTCTATAGCCTACGTGGGAAGATAAAATAATGTTGATTTATAGTGAGGGGATCTCATAAAAACTTATTAAATGCCTTGAGTTCTTCGATTTGAGCGTCCCGTAACTGTGCCAGAACCATGTAAATACAGGTTAGGAGTTTTCCTCAGTTTATATAGCTGTAAGCCCACGCCCAGTTAAAAGTTAAAAGCATGATACATAAGGCGACTTGCTTATTTTGTTATCTAACTCTTAAACTTTTGATATATTAAAATACGAGATCACTTAATTCACATAATCTTCGACGTTATCTGTTTTAGTTTATAAATAGTAGCACACCATTGTATTGCCACAAATCTACACATTTTATGTTCTTTTTCAACCGTATACGAAAACTGAAATACGTGCATCCCGTTTTATGTTTAAGTTGTTTTTTTTTTTGGTGCAGCTATTTAATCAGAATTTACATAAATATAATTCATTGAAATGCGTCGTTTTAAATACATGAAGACAATCACAATTAACAAAATTTGAAGAGCAAATTAAAACGGAAAAACTATGTAGTTCTCACATTTTTTGATACTCTAATCTCGCATTACAACGTATTTTAAAATACACAGCCAAGAGTTCAAGACATAAACAGTGATTTCCGTTTTAGTTTTCTGTTTTTAGGCCTATACCGAACTAAAAGAAAAGTAATTGCTTAAGAATAACAGCAAATTCTTATTGAATACTGTACTGTACTAACACTAAAGGTTAAACGAAGAATAAATTTCCACGAGCGATCCACAGTTCTAAAAATAAATTTAACTATATAAATACTATGTACCGTAGGCCTATCATCGAAGAAGTAACCCAGCCCAGAATTCAATTACACTTGCGAAAACTGTATTACGCCTTATCTACACGCAAAAGGAACCGTTAAATAAACGATTTTGTGTTTGCGCTATTGCGAAATCTTTTCCGAAACAAGAACAATCGAGATTCTTATCAGTAATGTAATCGTTCCAGGCGGTTGAAGAGTGCAGAACGGATGTAGCAAGGAGGGTGTGTGAGTGTTGGTCAACCCGACAACCCGACACCGTACACACAATCACAAGCCACAGGGTTACACGCAATACGTGAGAGGAGCTACTTGAGTGTGATCAATACAAGGCCACTGCTTGGTATGCCGCGGGGCAGCGCCGCTCTAGTGCTAATTGTCTGCTGAGCCCACTTTATTACGCATTAACAGCCTTTTTACGTCTAGAATGAAAAGCAGGGACTTTAGTTTAGAAGCATCTTCAGCGTATTGTTTCCTCTCATCTTTACCTCAACTGTGAAAGGGTTTTGAAGGGGGTTAATGCAAAGTTTGCACAACATACCACTAGACAGTGGTTATGTTATTGTAAAATTCCATAAATGCGGTTGGCAGTATTATTTTTTACTATGAGAATTACAGCGCTTTTGAAAATGAATAGTGGGACACGTGTTTGTCTTATCAATTATAGTTTTTAATTTAAATATTTTACCTGCATACGTTTATTTACAGTCAAAAACTAGCTGCTAAAATGAATATTTAAGTCTAGGAATATATCTCCAGGCTCCCTGAAAGAACGAGACACATTTTTAAAAGGAATTTAAAGACATGAGACAAGTATTTAATTTTGGAAAATTACATGCATTAACGAGTCAATATTTATTTCTCAAAAACATTACATACCATCCATTTTTCCATCTTAATTACAGGGAACTGACATCTTTAAAATATACCTACATAAATAATCGAAAGTAACTTGAAGGCCTAGTATTAAATTAAATAAACAATGAGTGAGGTACAACAATTAGATGACTAGATCATTGCGATATTTAAACAAAATAAGTAAAAATGCATTAGCTTTACAATAATTGAATTCGACGTTTACTTCAGGTTAATTTAAAAAAAAAACACTATCGGCAACATTCACGTGGTGATTCTCATGCTGACGCATTTGTAGGTCACAACGCGGGTGTTTACCAACAAACCGTGGTATTGTAAAAGCGCACAAACCGCCAGATCAGCAGCGACGCAGCGCGGAGTGGCGGAGTGGCCGTAATGCATGCGCTTGCAGTGAAAGGCGCTCTCCGTATATTGCTTAACCGTGACATATACGAGCGCCGCAGCTCCGAGGCCACCACACAACACGCAGTTGCAAGAGATCTAGCGGGAGTTGCTGCGGATGAATAGTACTGGCAGTAGGTGCAAACCTGCGTGTATCCAGTAGACTAATCTAGACTGGTGGAAACTCAATTTAAAAATACTAGCTTGAGATTTGTTTTGCTGTCAATTTCCGCCATGTTGAACCATTTGACAATTCTATGACAACGGTATGCGCATAACGTATGCAGAACCTACAAATTACGGTGACAGCTCGATTGGTAACGCGGTCGGACCCACGCAAAAGGGTCGAAATTGGGCTTAAGTACAGTCTCGTTCAGAACCACCACCTTATAGGACGATTGGTAGTGTGTCGCGTCTCAATGGCAAGCCGAGGGCACCTACACAATGTAATGCATTTATTTAAAAACAGGAGTTTCAAAATTTGTTTTTATTTGTGTTTAACAAATATAACTATCAATATAAACTGATCGGAATAAGATAACAAATATTTAAAGCATGTGATATCACTTGTTTAACTGACTGTTTAAATAACTTTTCTAACCACGAGTTTTACGTTTTTATAATTCTTGTAAAACAGAATTATTGTACATAAACTCTTTTCGATAATCTCACTATGAAAAATGCTACAAAATTAGATTATTAAGTGATTATTTATGGAGCCAATGGACAAAAGTACGATAGTACACACTTGTTCATGCACGCACTGCACCGTGCAACTATAGCATAATGGTGGTCACTGCGAATAAAATGCCCACAATACTCTTCACGCAATAGTTACGGGTGGGTGAACGGTGAACCGACGTCGGACGACGCCGACGGCAGACGTAGCAGGCCTGGTAGCCTTTACCAATCGAGTTGTCGTTAGATCTGAAATTGACTGTACCCCCTTACGCTTTACTGCACTTCGAATTGATCGTTTTACCAATCGAGTTACGCCCCAAATTACATCTAAATCAAATATTTTGGTCATCGGTAATCACGTTTGGCTGTTATACAATACGAATATATAGACGAAACGTGAAATGACATGAAGACAAATTTATTTGGGAAACAGCAGTCCCTGGTTGAATCTGTCCCAGTTAATTTCCTCTATAATAATACTTTTAATAATTTCTCTCACTACTTTGTAAGAAACCAAATTCTTGTATCTGATTATAATGTGTTAAATTATATAGTGTGAAATGTAGGAGCCTACTGTAATTTGCTGAATGTGTAGAAACTCGGTTTTGCTTCTACAGCTCTACCTTGTACATCATTTCTAGGTAAAAATACATTCGATGAGTCACACAATTCCATAATCCTATAACGAATTAAAGTAACTGACCAGAGTGGACTCCAGTGTCCTCGTCCTCGATCTTGACATGCCGCCTCTCCTGCGCCTTGTCTCCTGCCGAAGACAGCAGTCGCTCGTCCGGCAGCTGGTCGATCATGATGATGGGGACGGTCGACAGATCCACGGTCAGGCTGCTGCAGGAGTCCTTCACTTCGTCTTTGGCGGACAACTTGTTGGACGAACTCCGGGTCAATATGGTGGAGGAACTTCGCGAGAGTTTCTTGGACGACGCCCTCCTTATGAGAGACAGAGGAGAGTGCTGTTTGGACGGAGACCCGGCGGGAGATCTGTTGATAACCTCGAGAGCTTGAGCTGAGGTGGATAGCAGCTTCGTCGACACTTTGAGCAGAGGAGATCGTATCCTGTCGGAGGCCGAGAGAGAGGAGGTCTTCTGGATCGGCATCAGCGTAGGAACTTGCGGACCCGGAGTGTCTATGGTTTTGGTCACTGTGAGCAAAGGTTTCGACGGGGTTTGCGACTTTACGGGACTTTTCACCAAATGTTTAGTCCTCGGAGTCCTTAGTGGCGTTGAACCCGGTTTGCTGGGAGATCTCGGTTCTTCCTTTCTCTTCTCGCTGCTCACGGTTTTCTCGGGCGAGGTCTGCGCGCTGCCCGGCGACCTTTTGGGCGTGGACGTGGACATTTTCCTATCCACCGCACTACTGGGAGTCCTGTTCTCCGCGAGAGGGACGTAAAACGTCGACCTTCGCCGGCCCCCACCTGACTCGCTGTCGGCGATCATAGTGAGCACTGGACACTGAACACTTGCACGTGGTATTGGTACACTAGCATGCTGCAATGAAGCAGTGGGCCCTCCTACTCTACGTCCACTAGAGTTCTTTTAATGTATAGACCCTCACTAAACTACGTCATCTTAAAATTAAACACCTTGTTCAGCGATTTATAAAATAAAATACTAAGTCTCAACAATTAAAGATATTTTTCCCTACCATTATCGTAAAAATGTAATGGTCTGCAAAATTATTGAAATCATAATAACAATATTTCAGTCGATTAATTAAATATAATACATTTTACTACACTCATATAACCTCAAACGCGACACACGCACTGTGAACACCCCGTTACTCGCTAGGCCGAAGTTCACTACTACCAAACCCGAGTCCGAACACCGGCGTCCAGGACCGGTCGGTGGCCAGTCGTTCGACCGCTTATTATAGACACAAATAAACAACGACCGCCTCGCACGGCACACGAGAAACAACACGAACTCGTCGAGTAAGAGCGAGCCGCGCTTCGCTGCCCCTTCCTCCGACGCTCGGCCGAGCTCGGGACTCCTCGGGTGTCTCCGGCCCGGTCAAATCTCAGGACAAAGGAGCCCGACCGTCTTGCATTTCTTCTCCGATTCGATTCATCCCGCCGACTCCGCCACCCGCCACCACAACCTGCTCGCCTACCTGGGAGAACCTTCGCTTTGTTCGCCTCACAAACACCTGACACCCCCATAGTGACTTCTTGGAACTCGTCGTAAAAATAACAAAGTTCCCAGCCCCTTTCCGAATTGAGAACGTTTTCGTGGGGCTGAGGACTGTAAGCTTGTTAGGCACTTCTCCATTCATGGCGTGCCTAAAGTGAGACGAAAACTAGGGAAACCTATAAATTATAAGGGATATTCGTGCAGAATTACCTTTTATAATATACAAGTGAGTTATGAATCCTAATTCAAACTAAACAAAATTCAGTTTAATTGATAGTTGTTATTGAATAATTGTTTTAAAGGTATATATATAATTCGAAAATCGAGAAAATGACATTATAAACGTATAACGGTAAAGCAGTTGGAAACAACTAGCTATTATATTCAAACTACATGCCATCTCAAATGCTCAATTCCCAAATAAATTGAATTATTGAAAAATAGAATATATATACAAACGTACAACTAAAGTGAACATTTTCTATTTTTTAAGGCATTTTAATTTACCAACAGATTTTTGAAAAATGAAAGGAGGTTAACCAAAGACCACTGTTATGTAATTACACAGTAGTTAAGTTAGGACGGTCAGTAATTCCAATTGAAGGAGTATCTTATTTACTTACTTACATAAACATAATTTTAAGACATGACTCAAACACAGGCTATAAAAAACATGCCAAACCAAAACTGTTGATGAAGAACTATTAAATCCAGAAGTATTTGCAATAGAGAGTTTAAAACAATTATCAAAAAACGTAACATTAAATTAGTTTGTTTTAGCGAATTTCCCCGATAGGGAAGAAGTTATTACCGTAGTCGGCATGGTAAGACCTAGGCCCGGGACCATGATAAATTTTCGTTTTGAGGTCCCCAGACCCCAAAAAACACCATTCGTTCGAAACTGTATGTATATATATATATATATATATATATATATATATTTATTATTTTTAAAAGAAAATTACCAGAGTACCCTTCAAAATTCATTTTTAATTCACTGACACGTGTTTCGAGGTTTACCTCATGATCACAGTGCAGCTAATAACCTTAAACTTAAAATTAAATAATCTGTAAATAAACAAAACAGTATGATAATTTTGTTAACATATGCTAAATTATCTATCTATATATGATTAATTACTTTTGATTTTTTTGATTGTTTCAAAGATTGGATTTTTTTGTTGCGCCTGCATTATATTTAGTATATTAGTTTTGTCTTCTGAATAATTCATGTATATATATAAAATCAAAATTTGCCGAACATATTTTAACTACAGATCACAATTTTGGTACACTGCAAGAAAGTCTAGAAGTTTTGTCTATTGAAAAGAAAGGTGACAAAATGAATGCAAAAGAACATGAATTATTCAGAAGACAAAACTAATATACTAAATATAATGCAGGCGCAACAAAAAATCCAATCTTTGAAACGATCAAAAAAATCAAAAGTAATTAATCATATATAGATAGATAATTTAGCATATGTTAACAAAATTATCATACTGTTTTGTTTATTTACAGATTATTTAATTTTATGTTTAAGGTTATTAGCTGCACTGTGATCATGAGGTAAACCTCGAAACACGTGTCAGTGAATTAAAAATGAATTTTGAAGGGTACTCTGGTAATTTTCTTTTAAAAATAATAATTATAACAGTAGCCCTATGCAGTGAACTAAATAATATAATATATATATGTGTGTGTCCGTGAGCACGATAACTCTCATAAAAATCATCCGATTTTGATGAAATTTGGTATAAACGTGTAAAGCAACATTTATGACTTTAAGTTCGAAAACCAGCCAGATCGCTCCATCCGAAGGGGTATTTTGGGGAGGTTTTGTACCCCAAAAATGTTTTTTTTTTGAATTTTTTACACATAATTTTTGAAATAGTCAAATTTTAGTTTTTACCATTGGATTCAACATAAAAAACACACAATTTGGTATTTTGATCATTTCTCTACGTCAATTGGTTACCGAGATATTGAAAGTGCTAAACACAGTACGTTGTCTAATGTTATTCTTATGGAGGAAAAGACAAAAAATTATATCTCGCTTATTTATGATCGTATACTGACAAAACTTGGTTTATGGCTTCATCTGGTTTTGGTCTATTGATATTTGCTCAAAAAAATAATTTATTGCCAAAGGCTCCCGTAGCAGCAAACCTGCGTACTCAGCCCCATGTTATTCTTATGGGTAATAATTAAATGCTATGTCTCCCTTAGTAATGAACACTAAACATAATATAAAAACTAATTATAATTCTATTAATAAAAACTGGTATATGACTTAACCTAGTTGAGTTATATTGATATTAGCATAAAACCCATTTATTGTGTTCGTTGATACAGCAAACCTGCGTACTCAGCCCCAATGTTATTCTTATGGAGAATCATTAAAACTGTATACATCGATTATTTGTGAATATATTTTAATGAAACTTGGTAAGTGGCTTTATGTAGTATTAAGACATTTATATCTCCATTGGAAATTCGCTGAGTACGCAGGTTTGCTGCGACGGGGGTATTTTTATTAACGGTTTCACAATACTGATGTACAGTAATAATATTTACATTTGTATATACATATTTAAACTTGATTTTCTTCGTAATTGATTATACTTTTACGTTTTTAACAATAACAGTATATGCATATTACACTTGTACTACACCATTTGATCGTAGGTAATCTATTTAGTCACCGTGGTTGGGAATCGTTCTCCCAACCGGGTTCGTGAATGGCGAAGCCCACTTCCCAACATTTGTCCGTCCCAATATCCTCCTAACTTGGTTGGGAAGCGGTTTCCCAACTGGGTTGGATCCTGTATGGGCCCCTAAAGACAACCAGTCTTGGTGTTACCTCCCCCCCCCCCACACACAACCCGCCTGGGTTGGCCCCAGGCGGGTGTCGGCTGACCGTGACCCCTGGTCAGCGTTCACTTTCACACGTCACGTGACCCGTGCGTACGGGATGCAGTGGTGCCACTCTAGCTGCGCTGGAACCCAATCCAGGGTTACCACCAACATGGAAAATATCGTAGAGTTTAAAACGTTTTTAGAATGCACCAAGCCAGGGAACTCCTAACAAATGTTGTACAAGTTTCACAAGTTTTTATTTTTATTTTTGGGGTGCTCCAATAACAGTGGCGCCGTCCCACCACCACCACGCGCCTGTGCCCGTCTGGAAGCACGGCCCGGCTCTACCAGCGACGCAAGACAATCGTTCGGTTGCTTAGTTCCCAATATTTTTTATATACAAATATTTTTGTGTATTTCCTGGACTGTAGAGGATTTGATGCAGTTTTTAGTGAGGAGTTCCACTGCACCACTGCTACAATCTACAAATCCATATTATTGCAATAATGAATTTCGTTTTCGGCCCGCTGGCAGCGATGTCGTTATTTCTCAACCGATTTGGACAATATATGTGTAATTTTAAAGTTTTTACACTGCAGTTTAACAGAAAAATGTGAAATTAAAAAATACCGCTTTAGTTTTAGCGAATTTCCCCTATAGGGAAGAAGCTATTACCGTAGTCGGCTTGGTAAGACCTAGGCCCGGGATCATGATGAGTTTTCGTTTTGAGGTCCCCAGACCCCAAAAACACCATTCATTCGAAACTGTATATAACCATATAACACCATACATTCGAAAGTGTATATATGTGCCCGTGGGTGCGATAAGTCTCGTAAAAAAGTCCGATTTTGATCAAATTTGGTAGGAACGTGTAAAACAGCATTTATGACTCTTTAAGTTCGAAAACCAGTCAGATTGACCAATCCAAAGTGGAATTTTTTTTTTGGGGGGGGGGTGGTTTGTACCCCAAAAATGTTTTTAACTTTTTATTTTTAACATATAATATTTTAAAAAGTCAAATTTTATTTTTCACCATTGGATTCAGCTTTTAAAACACACAATTTGGTATTTTGATCATATCTCTATGTCAACTAGTTACAGAGATATTGAAAGTGCTAAACACAGTACGTTGTCCAATGTTTTACTTATGGAGGGAGAGTAAGAAAAATTCTGTATCTTGCTTATTTATGAACGTATACTAATGAAACTTGGTATACGGTTTCATCTGGTTGTGGGCCATTGTTAAATGCACAAAAAAATCATTTTTTACTGATTATTCCCGTAGCAGCAAGCCTGCGTACTCATCCCCATGTTATTCTTATGGAAAATAAGTAAAATGGAATGTCTCCCTTAAGAGGACGTTGGAGTCAGAAGAAATATCGTCGCTGACCCTAGCGCTACAAGCTATTTCAATGTTAAAACGCACAAAACATGTCTTTACTGAAAAGCACATTTTTTTTACTGTTTGACCTATTGATTTGGAATAAATTTTGTTTGAATCTTATGAATTAAGTTTTGATTAGTGTTCGCTGGGAGTTTTATTTTTTAATGACTATGATAAACTACAAAATATGTATAAAAATATAAACTTTAAATTACTATATTTTTGGAAATATATTTATTTAGAAAATAGTGAGCAAACCCCCTGCGTCTTCAAAATACAATTTGAGACATCTTTCATAATCGTATGTTGATAAACAAGCAAGATATATGGTTTTAAGTTCTTATAGAGGTAAAATCCAACATGCCGCTCTCCAACGCCCCCCATTATGAACATAACTAATACAACTTGGTATGTGGCTTCATATTGTTGAGTTATATTAATATCTGCATAACAACTCATATTTGCTGTTCCTTGTTGTAAACCTGCGCACACATCCCACATGTTATTCTCATGGAGAAAAATCAAAATGGTATATATTGCATTTATGAATGTATATTGAGACCATGGATTTTATATTTTCCACTCCACATCATAAACCCAGTCAAAATAAACACCCGTGCGTGCAAAAGGTCATTTAGTTCTAATTTAATTTGTTAGTATGTTGTTAGGACCTATACCACAAGTAAGAAACCAAGTTTGCAGCTCCGAATGACCTGTGCTACTGGCTTGATAGCCAAAAAACAGTCAAATTTTTGCACTTTTTTCAGCTTTTGCTAAATATCTCCGAAAGTATGCCTCTGACAGGATTATGTTGGTCAATCCTTTTTTAAACTGGATAATATTTCCTAAAGTTTGAGATGATAACGACTTCAATACGTCCATTATTTACTAAAATAAAATACTTTAAAAAAACTCAACCCCTATTAATTATTCTTCATAAGAAAAACATTGGGGCTGAGTACGCAGGTTTGCTGCAACCAGGAATACAAAAAAATTGCTTTATATGCAAATATCAATAGAACGCAACTAGGTGAAGCCACAAACCAAGTTTATTAATTTATCCTCATAATTAAGGGATCCACAACATGTCAATTTTATCCATAAGAATAACATGGGGGTTGAGTGCCCAGGTTTGTTGCAACGAGAACCATCGGCCAAAAGTCGATGTTTTCAGCAAAAAACTATAAACCGTATTCCAAGATGAATCCATATCCCAAGTTTTGCCTATAAATGTCAATAAATAAGCAAGATGTACAATTGTTCTTTTTTTGACAATAGGGGCCAACGTTACAAAAAACAGACCATAACGAAAATGTTTAATATTTTTGGAATTTGCCAAGTTTTTAAAGAATTGTATCTTAGTAAATAATGGACGTACTGAAGTCGTAATGGCCTCAAACTTCAGCAAATGTTATCCAGTTTTAAGACGGTCCCACACTTCTTGCGAACAGGCCTGAACATTCGGCCGAAAATTCCCGTCACGTATGTTCCCATATGTTTTCAAAAGTTCGTGCAGCTCCCACACTTCTTTCGAATCTTCGGAGTTCGGCCGAATGTTCGGGCGGGTTCGCGAGAAGTGTGGGACCGCCTTAAGAAAGGATAGGACAACATGTTCTGTCAGAGGCATACTTTCGGAGATATTTAGCAAAAACTGAAAAAGTGCAAAAATGTGACTCTTTTTTTACTTCTACGCCAATAGCACAGGTCTTTCGAAGCTGCAAACTTGGTTTCTTACGTGTGGTATAGGTCCTAACTAAATACCCCCGTAGCAGCAAACCTGCGTACTCAGCGAATTTACAATGCATATATATGTATCTTAATACCACATAAAGCCACATACCAAGTTTCATCAATATACATCCATAAACAAACGATTTATGACATTTTAATTATTCTACATAAGAATAACATGGCGGCTGAGTATGCAGGTTTGCTGAAGCAAGGAACACAAAAAATGGGGTTTTATACAAATATCAATATAACTCATATAGGTAAAGCCACATACCAGATTACACTAATTTATTTTCATTATTAAGGGAGATAACACGTTACTTATTCTCCATAAGAATAACATGGGGCTGAGTACGCAGGTTTGCTGCTACGGGAGCCTTTAGAAAAAATTGTTTTTTTGAGCAAATATCAATGGTCCACAACCAGATGAAGCCGTATACCAAGTTTCGTCAGTATACGTTCATAAATAAGCGAGATATCAAATTTTTCTTTTCCTCCATAAGAATAACATTAGACAAAGTACTGTGTTTAGCACTTTCAATATCTCGGTAACCAACTGACGTAGAGAAATGATCAAAATACCAAATTGTGTGTTTTTTAAGCTGAATCCAATGGAAAAAACTAAAATTTGACTATTTCCAAAATTATATGTAAAAAATTCGAAAACCCATTTTTGGGGTACAAAACCCCCCCAAAATACCCCTTTGGATGGAGCGATCTGGCTGGTTTTCGAACTTGTCATAACTGTTGCTTTATACGTTTATTCCAAATTTCATCAAAATCGGATAATTTTAACGAGAGTTATCGTGCTTACGGACACACACACACACACACACACACATATATATATATATATATATATATATATATATATATATATATAATAATATATATAATCACACTGTAAATATATATATATATATACAGTTTCGAACGAATGGTGTTTTTGGGGTCTGGGGACCTCAAAACGAAAAGTTATCATGGTCCCGGGCCTAGGTCTTACCATGCCGACTACGGTAATAGCTTCTCCCCTATAGGGGAAATTCGCTAAAAATTAGAACTACAGG
Organism: Allygus modestus; assembly: GCA_963675035.1. Taxonomy (NCBI): domain Eukaryota; kingdom Metazoa; phylum Arthropoda; class Insecta; order Hemiptera; family Cicadellidae; genus Allygus; species Allygus modestus. The sequence goes on from OY776116.1 coordinate 42,470,431, forward strand.
ACTTTTTCTATGCAGGACCCTTTTTAATGTCTGAAGGCGGTCCCACACTTCTCGCTATCACGCCTGAACATTCGGCCGAACTCTGAATGTTCGGAGTATTCGCGAGAAGTGTGGGAGCTGAAAGAACTTTTGAATACATATGGGAACATTCGGGACGGAATGTTCAGTGAACATTCGAGGGAATGTTCGGCCGAATGTTCAGACCTGTCCGCGAGAAATGTGGGACCACCTTAACTTGACTGGACTATCACGTCAAAAGTTAAAATATCAAATAATTGAAAAATAATAAAACATTTACCGTGTAGCTTGTATACAATCCGTAAGGCAGCATACAACCAAAACTATTGTTATAGAAACTGCATCTTTTAAATAAAACTTTGTTTCAAAATTAAAGGAAATAACATAATATTTATACTACGTTTTATTTGGAAAATAAAAAAGTAACAGCTTTTTTTAACGGAAATTCTTTCAAATGTTTCATGCAAACTTTCCCAAGGCTAGTTGATTATGCATATATTTTCCCAGTAATATTGTGTCGAAATGTAAGAAGAAGCCAAATTTTTCTCATAATGTCGTTTGTAAGCTCATCCCATTACACGATAAAAAGATTAAACCTTTTATTATCAATTATGGTTTTCCCGTCATGACAGCTAATGGTAAAGCGTCCTCCAGGGTTCTGTACCGTATTGGTTTTTAGTACAGCGCATAGCAATTCTGAAAAACTTGATACAAAGTATCTACAGAAACAAACCTAATCACACCTGGCTTAAGTTATAACATCTACAACAAAACTTTAAAAGTTACCTCGAATTTTGTATAACCAAAAAGAGTCACTACGCTCTCTTTTGGTTTTGACACTCGTTTCGTCGTTATGTCAAAGTAGTTTTAGGTTGGGGTCTCCTATTCTAACTTTAGGAGTAAAAATGATACCAAAGTGCTAAAACCACTGACATCACTAAAAACAGGAAAACTAAAATTCATAACAAACTTCGACAGAAACATATATAATTCTTACGTCAAGTTTAAAATCGATATCTCAACTAATTCCTAAGGTACTATACAAAAACAATTAAAATAAAGAATAAACAAACATACACGAAAATTGTTCTAGAAAATCCGTAGGTTTATGTCACATCTGATTATCACATAGGAAGAATTCTTGAAGTTTCCGGGGAGAGTTTACCCATTTTGTACAGAGGCTCATCACGAAAAGATTACGAATTCGATGATCATGCGTGAATTTTTTTATAGCCCTAAAAGTAAAGTTGTAATGGGTCAAAGGTTTTTGAAAGAGCTCTTAGCTAACCCCAAAACCCCAAAAAAATAAAACTTGCAAATCCGAACACGTACAGTTTGCCTATTTCTCTCATCTAGCAGCTTTTTTCAATTGTGAAATAACCTGTAGAAAGGAGAAAGATAAATGAATTTTATTTTGTGCAGCATTATTCTTTGGTAAACTACCAAAGCATTATTCGTGAGCAAATTAACTCTCTTAAGTAATCATATGATGAAAACAAACTGTCTCCATAAGATTGGCATGGGAACTTTGAGAGCCGCTGAGGCAGAGCCCATTGAAGGCATGCAATTTTGGATGGGTGATGACATATCTAGGCACAATTACCTAACAGTTAAAACAATAATTGTGAAAATCGGCCCAGTAGAACGGTCTGACGGACTCGACAGTTTTCCAATTTTTTTAAATATATTTGATAGTTCACCTATAACAAAAAATCATAACTAATGATTTTTTTAAATTTTCTTTGAACGATCATTACTTGCGACTTTTTCTAACTGAAATCGCTAGATATTTGTTTACTCTTTAAAATTAGCCATACATCAATGGTATCGGATAATCCGTTGAGGAGGAACCGGTTTTGACATCCACATGTGGTTATCATTGGCCACATGAGGGAGGCAGGTAGAAACGCCAAAGCTTTTGTGACTGGGACTGGACCACCCCCCATAAGTTTAATTTATTAGATTAACAATTAACAATTATGCAGTTACTTAAAAGGATCAATCAAGAATATATCTAAAACTTATAAGACATGTTACGACAGCTGTAACTTTATTTTACAACACGTTATACGGTTTGCCAACATAAATTCGTGAACACCAACTGTAAACAAACCGACCAATAGGCTTGGTTGTAAGTCGACGACCAATGTTTCCAAAGTCATAGAGCCATTAGCCAGGTACTCGACAGCCGGTTATCACCAGTCCTGCCTTATCACCGCCTACGTTATCAGACCTCTATAGTCGTTCTCCAGCCCGTTAGAGACTGTGGAGCGTATATACATAACGGTCTCATACTCGGTCGAACAGAACCGTGCATGTTAACGGGTTAAGTCGAGAACTGCTGAGCAAGTGACAAATGAATCGCTGCTAAAACAAAGAATCATTTAACAAAATGTAAAGTTTGATATGTGATAAGTAAAGTAAAATACGTATCAGTATGTAATGTAGGCCTAACCATTTATCAGCGAGTTCATTACTCTATTGGACACGTAATCAATAGATTAAAAACCGTAGTCTAAATAGCTTTACTTTTATAATTTCACAGCGAATTCCAGTTGTAAACAATCTTCCCATTACAAATAAATGTGGTACTACCTGAGTCACAGTCATGGGGCGCGAATCTGCGCGACTGAGTCTGCGTTTTGGACTCACCTGCAAAAAAAAACATTAACTGTTAGGTATGTTTTAAAAATGTTGCATAATTTGTTGTGGTTAGCAGTTAAAAACATAGTTAGAAATAGGTAAAGTGAATTGAGTGAGAAAAGTGTTATTACCAATTTCTCCATGGACGATGGACCATGACGTTATTATGTTCTCCCTGTTTTGAATTATAAATTAAAGTACATGCGCACAGTCGCAGAATAATATATCAGTAACTCTATACCAGGCAGGGGAACTACCGGCAAAAATTACAAACATTATAGATGAGTCGTATTCGAACGTATGTCTTACCGAGCTGGTAAGTTGGCTGCGGACCAAAGACACCCTGTGACTTGAAGAATCTCAATCAATCACATTTTATCAATGTATTCTTCACCGAAAACGTTTGTCTAGCTCACTGAGACTGAGTTTGTTACAAGAAAACAATAACAGAACTCGCAGGATGAGCAGGATCTACTTTCCCTCAGGGAAAAAGAAAAACGTAATTGTATAACAATATAAACTGATCTTATGGGGATTAGGGAAGCTTATATCAAATATTCAATATGTTAAGTGGCGTGAAAACAACCTGTTCAGTTGGTCTCATGAGTGACGTAACATCAACCAGTTCAGTTGACCTGATGAGTGACGTGACAAAAACCAGATTGGTTGACCTGATGAGTGACTTGACAACAACCAGTTCAGTTTACCTGATGATTGACGTGACAAAACCATATCGGTTGACCTGTTGAGTGACGTGACAACAACCAGTTCAGTTGACCTGTTGAGTGACGTGACATCAACCAGTTCAGTTGACCTGTTGAGTGACGTGACATCAACCAGTTCAGTTGGCCTGATGAGTGACGTGACAACAACCAGTTCAGTTGGCCTGATGAGTGACGTGACAACAACCAGTTCAGTTGGCCTGATGAGTGACGTGACAACAACCAGTTCAGATGACCTGTTCAGTGACGTGACAACAACCAATTCAGTTGGCCTGTTGAGTGACGTGACAACAACCAGTTCAGTTGGCCTGAAGAGTGACGTGACAACAACCAGTTCAGTTGGCCTGATGAGTGACGTGACAACAACCAGTTCAGATGACCTGTTCAGTGACGTGACAACAACCAGTTCAGTTGGCCTGTTGAGTGACGTGACATAAACCAGTTCAGTTGGCCTGAAGAGTGACGTGTCATTAACCAGTTTAGTTGGCCTGTTGAGTGACGTGAGAACAACCAGTTCAGTTGGTTGTTGAGTGACGTGACAACCAGTTCACTTGGCCTGTTGAATGATTGCTCAATCACCATAAATTAATCGGATTGTTAAATTAACGGACTGATGGTACACATTACAGAAACCAGTTTTATACTCATAAATGTAAACAGACCCACCGCAAACTCACGCATCTCTATTCTCCAGATAACAAGGAGTGAAGCCTCCTTTCCGACTAGTTGAGTGACGACCGATAAACAATTTATCCTAGGCCTATGATTACCACCGAGAACGTGACGGTGAAAAAGCAAAACAAAAACAGCGCGCAAGATGTGGCACACGAGCGATGATGCGCGTGTTCCGGTCGAAGGCGCGCGAACCCGCGAAACCCGGTCACCGGAAACGATAGATGCAGGATACAATGTTGCCAATAATTAGCCTCACGGTTCACTGGCAGGGCGAGCAGAAGTGAGGATGGGAAATGGACTGAATCGGATTGTTGGCGATGCAGTGAAGTCGATCATGAGAACTGAACATGGTTCCCATAGCATCCTCCATGCGGATGGTGTGATATTATGTTTATTATCAGGTCTGTCGTCTTAGAAACCGGATTGTTTGCTTGTAAGTCAGGCAATTACTCGATAGTCTCGACGTTTCTGACTATTTTGACATTCTTCCCTGCAAGCCTTTCCTCTAAAAACGATGTCAGTATTAAATAGGGTAAAATGAAAATTTGGACAAACCACCATGCAACTTTGAAAAAACTACAAAACCTTAACTGATCAAAACTAAATTGTGGGGGTGTATACGCCCCAGTGTTGAGTTGCTTTGTGAAAGGGATTCTGATGAAATTACGGAGGAAAAAGTTATGTAATGCATATAAATGGGTTTAGTAATTAATTTTTATCGACTCCCCATAAGTGTAAACATTCGCCTGGATCAAAGTTCACATTCTCTGGTTGATTATACCAATTATGTTTGATTGGGGTCACTTTGTTTAATATATAACAAAAATGGTCTTTAATTTTCCAAAGGAGCGTCAAAAAAAAGCATCGCTTGTCATATTAGCTTATAGAAATAGTTAGCGTATATATATAGTATCTGCATAAAAGATCGCTTAAGGATCCGCTGGGTAAGTGGCAAATTTAATTACCCGCACTTAACCTAATGAATGTACCGGTATACAGCTGGGAATAGCTGTCGCTAATGTCGCTCAATTAGGACAATTGCTGCGTGCGATGACGATGACTGACTCCTAGCGTGAGGGATATCGTGGTCAACTGGGGCAGGGGCGCACGCGAGCCAACTAAACACTGCCGCAGTCTTGCCCTCGTCACTCGAAAATAAATATAAGAAAAATGTCTTTCCCGTTTTAGTACGATAGACAAATTTTATGGATACTGAACAAAAAATGTTAAAAGGGACACAACAACCCATACGATATTGTCCCCTGTCTGTTTTTCTTTACGAAGTCTTACAAGTCGCCATACAAAGGGTTCCGCACTTCCTGTATCAGTTACTTTTGGAAAGCGGTACACTTTGGCCGTGACGATTGGGTCGTAGAGCACTTCGATAAGTCGTGGCTTAATTACTCCAACTAATAATTATCTGTCGAATAATTACAGGGAGAACAAGAACTGGGACTAGATTGCATTGCAAGAACGAGACAAAGATAACCTCTTCTATTTAACTTGGTATTTCCCCCTCGAGTTACGTGTTGATGAAAAAATCAAAATGGTATACAGTACTTGTTATGTATGGAGTGTTCTTCTACAGTGACATCTATAGTGATACATATATTTTGGACGGGACGAATATAAACAACAATAAATCATGATTTTGCCTGTTAAATTTAACAAGGTTAAATATTTCTAGAGGTATCCGTCTGAGGAAAAAAGAGAAGCCCTCCACATTCCTCAGGTAAAAAACCTCTCTTCACAACTTAATGTTTGTCAGTTCTCTGTCCTATAACTCGTGAAGAGGGGATTTGAATGGTTACCATGCTGGTTGCCATGGGAGCAGAGTTGACAGAGGGGAAAATGGCGGTCGACCATGTAGTTGTTTACACGAGACGAGACCTCTAGATATATTTAACCTCGCTGGTTAAATTAAACAAATAAATCTTTTGAGGTTAAATATGCATTATAAGCACAGGTATAACTAACTGTCTTCAGTAAACTATATCAGAATCGGACGACTCATTTAGACATTCACAGACAAATCTATTACGGTTGAAGAACACGTAACCTTTTCAAACAATCTCAAGTTGACAGCGGTTTCAAACTGCACTCGTGTTTACGGATGTGATGTGCGTATAACCGTATAACTGCCTCATTTTCTTCTCACAAAAACAAGCTCATGTCCTCAATCCTGATCGCACGGCCGCCGCCCAACCACAGCAGTCCGTTGTCCGCTGTCCGCTGCCCAGTCAGAGCTTGGCTCAAGTGACACAAAGCAGTCAATTATGCAAGTCTCTCCGACCGAGATTGCAAAACTGATGGCGCCGCGTCCGTGAGTATAGACTGAGGGCATTTGCATTGACCAGGCCAAGAGATACTTCAGTACCTACAACCAATGTTGTGTTAAATGTAACGGTGATCGGCAAAAACGATTTCACTAGATTAGCTACTTTTTAGCGAATTTCCCCTATAGGGAAGAAGCTATTACTGTAGGTCTCATCGTAAGACTTAAGCCCGAGACCATGATAACTTTTAGTTTTGAGGTCCCCAGATGCCAAAAACACTATTCGTTCAAATTTATATATATATATATATATATACACACACACATATATATATATATATATATATATATATATATATGTGTGTGTGTGTGTGTGTGTGTGTGTGTGTGTGTGTCCGTGAATGCGACAACTTGAGTAAAAAACGTCCGATTTCAATGAAATTTGGCTCAAATGTGTAAAGTGACATTTATGACTAAGTTCGAAAACCAGAAAAATCGGACCATGGGAAGGGGGGTTTATGGGAGTTTTAAATTTTCCAAAAAACAGTTTTATGCATTTTTCACCCTAAAATTTTTAAAACACTTAATTTTGGCTTTGACCATGTTATAGAGCTTAAAAAACAAATAATATAGTATTTTGAATTATTAACCTAGGTTAAGTGGTTGCCGAAAAAATCCAAAAAACCTGCTCATAAAATCTCTTATGTTAATCTTATGGGAAAAAGGTTTTTGGCTTTTCCTCAGTTAATTTTACTTTAATCCTAACATTTGCTTTCACCAATCACTTCAGCTCCACAAAACAATCATTTTGGTGTTTAAATTGTGATTCTACGTCCAACCGTTGCAGAGATATTCAAAGTGCTAAACACAGGACGTTGTCCAATGTTATCCTTATGAAGAATAAATAAAATTTGGTATCTCGAATATTTATGAATGTATATTGATGAAACTTGGTATGTGGCTTCATGTTGTACTGGTGTATTGATATTTGCACAAAAAATTGATTTGTTGTTGATTGTCCCCGAAGCAGTTAACCTGCATACTCAGCCCTAATGTTATTCTTATGGAGAATATGTAAAGTTTTATATCTCCCTTAATTATGAACATAAATTAATAAAACTTGGTAATGTAGCTTCACCTCGTTCAGTTATATTGATAATTGCATAAAAACTCATTTTTTATCTTCCTCGTTGCAGCAAACCTGCGTACTCAGTCCTAATGTTATTCTTATGGAGAATAAATAAAATGTTATAAATCACTTATTTATAAATGTATTTTCGTGAAACTTGGTAAGTGGCTTTATGTAGGAGTGAGAAACTTATAAATGCATTGGAAATTCGCTGAGTCCGCAGGTTTGCTGCGACGGGGGTATTGTTGTCTACTTAAGGACACAGAACATACTGTATAATCTAATACGCGACTGCAGGAGGAGACGTAGGCAACGGAGAACAGAAAACCACAACCTTTCATCCATTTATTCATAAACTAAAGTTAACAGTCGAATTATTTTCACACAAAGACGTGCCAACTACAGGCACCCGCAACAAGAACGCTACTAGCTACTATGAAAATGTATGTGATATTTGTTAGTCATAATGTATTATATTGGAAATTCGCTGAGTCCGCAGGTTTGCTGCGACGGGGGTATTGTTGTCTACTTAAGGACACAGAACATACTGTATAATCTAATACGCGACTGCAGGAGGAGACGTAGGCAACGGAGAACAGAAAACCACAACCTTTCATCCATTTATTCATAAACTAAAGTTAACAGTCGAATTATTTTCACACAAAGACGTGCCAACTACAGGCACCCGCAACAAGAACGCTACTAGCTACTATGAAAATGTATGTGATATTTGTTAGTCATAATGTATTATACTTGACCATTATGTTGGCTATAAAATAATATAAGTTTCTGTAAACGATTAATTTTATATCTACGTCTTGTCCCGACATTACATTTATTTTACCAAATCCATTGTCTCGTTGTATCGGTAGAACACGTTTACGTTGGCATCACTGCACAGGCATCAAATCACGTATATTGATTAGCATGGATATCGCATTTTAGCGAATTTCCCCTATAGGGAAGAAGCTATTACCGTAATCGGTATGGTAAGGCCTAGGCTCCGGACCATGATAACTTTCGTTTTGAGGTCCCCAGATACCAAAAACACCATTCGTTCAAAACTGTGCGTGTGTGCGCGTGCGTGCGTGCGTGTGTGTGTGTGTGTGTGTGTGTGTGTGTGTGTGTGTGTGTGTGTGTGTGTGTGTGTGTGCGTGCGTATGTGTGTGTGTGTGTGTGTGTGTGTGTGTGTGTGTGTGTGTGTGTGTGTGTGTGTGTGTGTGTGTGTGTGTCCGTGAACACGATAACTCTCGTAAAAATAATCCGATTTTAACGAAATTTGGTATAAACGTGTAAAGCAGCATTTATGACAAAGTTCGAAAACCAGACAAATCGACCTATCCGAAGGGACATTTTGGTGGGGGGGGGGGTACCTCAAAAATCGGTTTTTTGAGTTTTTCACAAATAATTTTTCAAATGTCCAATTTTAATTTTTTTTTTCAATGGAATCAGCTCAAAAATACGCACAATTTGGTGTTTTGATCATTGCTCTACGTCAAATAGTTACAGAGATATTGAAAGTGCTATAAACACAGTACGTTGCCCAATATTATTCTTATGGAGAATAAGAAAAACTAGTTGTCCTGTTGCTCGAATCCGAGCAAATTTGTACCCAACGAAAGGTTACTTCAGTTGTAAACAAACATAACAAAACAACATCTGATATTAAAACGGATGTTAACGCACTTTCAATCAACTCGTAATTTAGACTTCTGCCGTCGGATAGCGCCACTGATCCGAAAATTCAGCCCTTTACTGTATTTAAGTGATGCCCTTTCTTAATATTCTGAGATGTACTGGAAAATCTACATAAAAATACCTTTAGTTTGGCACCTCAAACGTTAAAATCCACCCAGCCGTTATCGAGTTATGACTGTGAAGAAAAAACCCTCTTATCCTGATGAAACTTGGCATATTGATTCATATCGTTGTGGTCTATTGACACTTGCACTAAAAAACATTTTTTGGCCGATAGTTCCCGTAGCAGCAAACCTGCGTACTCATCCCCATGTTATTCTTAGGTGCAGTCGCCTCTTCTATTGACAAGCTATTCCGCATAGAGGTGATGATAGAGGTGGTGAATATTGATGAAACTTGGTAAGTGGCTTTATGTGGTATTAAGGTACATATATCTGCATTGTAAATTCGCTGAGTACGCAGGTTTGCTGCTACGGGGGCATTTAATTTTAATATTGAGTATCATTATACTGTATATAGTTTTTTTGTTTGTGTTTAAAATTTATAAGTCATTATTGGACTGTAAAAACTACGTAAAATGGCTCTGCCGTTGGAATTAATAAAAATTTGAAAACTAAATCAATGGGTTTTTGTTTTTTTGCGGCACTTGAGTTTGGCAGCACTTCAGACTATTGTAAATGTTCGTAAACGATTACCGCGTATTTAACACCAACTATTTACGTAAAACACGATTGCTATTAGTCCGACATCACACTTGTAGTTCGCTGACCATATTTTATTCAAATTCCAACAAGTCCTAATACAAATAGCCCACAAAATAACGAAAATGCCGCATATGGCGCTCAAAAGTAAGGAGATAAGTTCAAACCGTTGTCGTGCACTGTCCGGCGGGCGGCGGATGTGTAAAGAGCTACTTCCGGTGTCCGCCATCTTGTGTCGCCTCCTGCATACACATCAGCTGTTGGTGTTGGTAGTTGCCACAATTACTCTATTGTCACAGCCCCTCGCCTTCAACTCTCCCACGGGCACAACAGACGTACATCACTGCTAGAAATGTTTGCCGTCAAATGCTGTGCTACTCGTACCTGAGGTATTTGATAAACTGCCATTTTTAAGCTAAAGAAATTCTGCTAAAGTCGCTAGTGCTTTGCATATAAATTTCCATCAATGAATGAACACAAATTTAACAGGGAGCAATGAATTTCAAGAAACAGGGCAAGTAGGTTAACAAACAAGCGTTTTTAAAACCTCAAAATGACGCCGCAATCTTTTTTAAGCTAATGCCTAAATCCTTATTGGCTCTTCTAGTTGGCCGTCAGCACCGTGTCACATCATTTCGTCCAGGTATTATATTGTCCAAATTCAACAACCGGAGGCTTGGGAACCTCTCTACCTGCCCACTAGAATCATCTCGTCCACACACTGCCCTTTGGACTTCAAAACTGGACTTTGGTCTGCCATTTACGTTGGTGTAGGTAGTGTCATCTCGTCCAATATTCCACCAGCAAAATTCTTAGAAAAACTCTATATCTCGTCCAGCTCTGTCTTACATTTGATTAAACAACCCTACTCCTTTTGAGTATCATATCGTCCACACGAAAAGTTGAAGAGGGCTAAGCTTTGCAGTCCAAAGGGCAATGACTGAGGACAGTGCGAGGCTCACGTCCAGACATGGGAATATTTACTGAATCCTGACGTGAAAAGTAGCTCCAACATCTAAATGTTACATCTACGTGTACGGAATGTTACTTTTTATTTGTTTGCATAAATAAACAGCATATGTTGATTTTATATACAGCATCTCTATATCTATAAAAGGCAAAGACCTGGCTGGCTGGCTGACTGACTCACTCATCACTAATTCTCCACCTTGCCATGTAGGTAGAGAGCTGAAATTTTGTACACTGATTCTTTAGGCATAAAATAGGAAAACTAAATGGTTTTCATCCTTATCTGACCTTAAGGCTCTGCCATAGACCCCGACAAAGTTCCCATGTATGTCCTTATGGGCATTCAATTTTGTTTGAGCTGATGAAAATACAAACAGCTAATCTTGATTCGTAGTAGTTCCACGGGAAAACCACCGAATACAGCACACACAACTAACTGTCATAGTTTTTATAAATTATTTGCGGGGCGAAGCCTGCGGCTATCAGCTAGTATGTTTATAATGATATTAAGGCCGAATAATAAGAATCCACAGCAAATTAACCTTACACATCTCTCATAAACGCATAGATTATCATATTCGGTCAAAGCAACTATGTTCGACGGGATCTGAGTAGACTGCGGGGCGTGCCGTCGGGTTCACGCCTATAATCCGACCGCTGCGCTGTAATATTGGAAAGTGTGAGTCAAAATTGGGCCTCACGTACGTCGTGGCATAGATAATGGCAATCTTGCCTCACTATAACTAGCACTAGCCCCCTCTATGTCGAGCGAACACACTGAGACGCGATCAGCCGATATATCACTGCGATCAGCTGACTCCACCCCCGCGAAGTGGGTTAGGTGGGCGGCGCGGGGCGGGAATGATGTATTGTCCGAAATAACACTTCTGGGCTGACGTGAGATACATTTTGATAGTGAGCTTGCAGCGGTAGCACTTTCTGCCTCCTGTTACAGAGCTGGATATATACTGATACATATAGTCCAAGAAGAAATGTTAGAACGCGATTTAAATGTCCATAAAGACTATAATTATTTAAGTTCATCCATAGTATTCGTAAATACAGGCATGACTTGCCGCTCGAACTCGAGTGAATAATCTTCGTATGCTTCTCATTTTCAGACATTCCTCATAAGTAGATAGTGAGCACTACATCCATGATTAATTTGATTTGATATTGTCTGTAACATTTGTACCTTCTGTGTGTTGTGTCTATAAACGGATAAAAATACAATTCAACTTGATTTATATTATTAAATACGACTAGCAGGAGTCCGTTTTCCGCACAGAAATCTTGCGGCCATTGAGTCAGATGTTTGAAATGTTTACATTATAATCAGCTGTTTGACTATATAAAATATAACTCCATAAGATTAACATTGGAACTTTAAAAGCTTATGGAGCGGAGGATAACTTATGGATGTTTTAAAAAACCCAAAAAGCAGATTTTGAGGGTTTTTGATAGATACAAAACTGTAGGAAAATTAATTGTTTTAGAGGTATAAAATCACCGAACAAAAATCAATAAATTCTTTTAATAATATAGATTACATTGAATAAGCGCTGATAACCAGTGTGACTTGAAGGACTGATCAAAATAAATGTCTAGAACTACACATAGTATATTTATTTTAATAAATAAAACATGAACAGTTCAGTAAATAAAAAATAAGCATCTGTACAGGAGTTTCTTGGACTTCTTTCTCCAATAAAAAATCCTGATTCTGTATTAAATATTTACAAGAAGAAGATTTTAACAGCCTTAGTTTACACATTTCAAAATATACCGGTGTACGGTTGTATTCAGTTATAGCTGATAAGTATACAAAACAAATCATTAACTGGCAAAATATTAATTCATGTTTGAACGCCTTGTACATTGAAAAATCCCAAGCCCTAGAACATTAAATTTACTGACTTCTCTGTGAGGATTGTGGCTTTCGTAACATCCCCACTTGCCAATAACAATTCAATTAAATTTACTTACAAGTCGGTTTTCTCGCTCAATTTCAAATCGAACTACGTGAACTTACTAAAAGCAACCTAAAACTACTTAACCTTGAAATCCCAATAGCTTCCCAAAACCGAGAAATTCCTTTGTTAAGCAGGAACCACGGCACTTGTAAGATCAACGGAGTGAGTAAAGAACAGAGCTTATGGACCGGGACGGAATGCAAGGCGAGCCTGGTGAAACACGGGGCCTTCGATTGAGGGTGTGTGCGTGCGTGCGTGCGTGTGCGTGTGTGGGAAGGGGCTTTGTCTTATCCCGGAAGGGGTAGGTTCCTAATAGAACATTGAGAGGTTATTTCCCAATATAAACCCCCAATGAAAATAGTCCCACGTTCCAATAATAACCTAGCGTCAGATGTAAGGGAGGAAAGTTAAAAAAAAATTAAATAAAAATGATTGTGTAAAATGTGTGACGAAGCTAAAGTAGGGCTTTGCTTGGTAAATATATATCATACCCAAAAACACAAAGTGTTGACGGGTTGCCAAGTCCTAAAATTATATGATATCAAAATGAATTCCAAGTCAAAGACCTTTGATCTGACATTGTTTATCATCACAAATTACTTAAATATGTTAAAATAACGATTCTCGAAAGATTGTTGGTTATTTGCTATCTGTTCTTGGCCAGCAGATAATGTTTTTTTTAATAATATTTCATTATAATTGTTAACTATACTTTATTTAGATTTTTAAATTTCAAATTAAAGATACTGCATCCGTGAAGCTGCTGGCCAATAACAGATAGAAAATAACCAACAATCTTTCGAGCATTGCTATTTTAACATATTTGAGTAATTTGTGATGATAAACAATGTCAGATCAAAGGTGCTATCTTTGACTTGGAATACATTTTGATATCATATAATTTTAGGACTTGGCAACCCGTCAACACTTTGTGTTTTTGGGTATGATATCATTTGTTTTTTATACAGTATAATTGTTTATTACAAATTGTTTTAAAAGAGATTTCAAGTTGAAATAAAACAAAATATATATCAAGGATAAAATGTCATATAGTATATGGAACATTAATTAAAATTAATTACCTTAATTTTTCCTAGATAGTTTTTAGAATTTTCAGGTAGTTTATTCAAATATTATAATATCTATTTTGTTGCACCATATGGGCATTTCTTGACGTTCACTTTCTCATCTGTTGCTTCTATCCACTTATTTTTGTTTTGAATGTAAGCTATGAAGTGATGCTGTACTGTTTCCTAAATGGAACACCGCATTTTTTAATTTGTATAGAATTCCATTAATTTAAATTAATCAAATTTGATTTTTGTATTTTGTATACTGGGTATTATTAGACTTGAAATTTGTTATCACGTGTTTGCCAAAGTTGTAGTTAAAAAATTAAAAAATTATGAAGTTACTTGTAACTGAGATAGATGTTTTTGAATAGTACCAGGAGGCCGAGCTTTGCTCGTGGAAGGACAGTCAGTAGATGACTTGGAGTAAAATTTCACCACTATCCCCTACTGATAATCGAATTTTAATAACTCATTTGCCTCTTTCCTAAATTTTTAAGGCCACTCCAGTTATTAATTATAGCTCAATGTCCCTTTGACTTATTTTACTACTCTATATATGTAATCTTCACTCAAATCTTTTAATCTCTGCTCTCAGTTCACATGTTAATAATCATAAACAACATATTGAGTATTACTTTGACAGTTCCCTGGTTGATTATGAACAGCTGTTCCAATTTTTTTGTTTTGATTTGAAACTCCATAAGCCAAATGTTAATTTTTTTTAATTTTCATTTTAGTTTTTTTACATTATTAATTTGATTTTTCCTGGGGATGAGGCCTGGGGCGAAATTTCGTTGAAGTTTGATGAGAAATAAAGTTCTTAGGCTTAATGAACAAAATGAAGTGGACAGTTTGTAAAAAGTGCCAAAACTAAAGGATTTAGGCTACTTTCATATGTTAATTTCTCACTTCTCAGACCTTTCTTGAACCAACTGTAGTGATTTTTCGTGTTTAGTGAAAGGGCTTAGCATGCAAATGCACTGCCAGATTCACTTAAGGCAGTAATACGCTAGTTTGAGAAGTGAAAAATCGTCTCATTCTGCTTCGTGTTAGTATAGCACGTGGTCGTGTGGTGGACTTGGCGACGTGACACGACCGTGCCACTAGATTTACAACACTTTAGAGCGCATTATGACTACGAGGCCTTAAAGATCAAAAAAAATATAAAGGACTAATTTAAATTGTTTTTTACGGTTCAAAACTAACCTAGTCTTCTTCACAGAAAATCTCAGTAAACAGAAATGTAATCTTTCAGAAGTGTCTAATTTGTTAAAATTTCGCCGCAGTATTTAGTAAACCTAATTAAATCATCGGTAAATTAATAAATCAAATATTCTCTTAAGGAATAATGAGGAAACTTTGAAAATCAAGGGTCGAATTTAAGGTAGTAAGTCTGAATTTTGTAAAGATATAACTGCTGGATATAAATACCCCATAACATTAAGAGGACTTGCCTCATGGAAAGGGTCGACTGACTTGTACAATTGATGTCATGTTTTTTCGACGTTTATGAAAGAAACATGCTCCGGCAACCATTTCCAGAACGAACGCGTGAAAGAATGAGTCAGCGCTGCATGTCTGAATGTGTAGCGACTGATGTTTTATTAACTTTTATATTCATCTGTCAAAAGAGTAATAATGTGACGATTGCCATGCAATATAAATATTGTGAACGGATTAGCTTATAAAAAACTGTCGACCAATTACCGTAGATGCAGTTTTAAAATTACGACGCCTATAGTACAAGTCAGATTTAACAGTTTAAATTATGAGGCTTATTTACCATACACTATATACTATAGGTGGTCGATAAAGTATATAACTTAAATAATAAACAAATCAAACAAATACGTTGTCAAATACTGTCACTGAATAAAAAATAATACGGCTAAATTCATTTTGTACACGAACAACTTTAATGAGGAATTACATAGGGAGAAGACTCACGGAATGAACAAACGTATTCCAACAGTAAAAGTTTAAAGTTGCACACAGAGCAAGAGAAGAGGCACTAACAGCCGTATAAAGCACAGAGTAATGTAGCGCGTCTCCGGGGACACAGAGCAATCTCAGTTTGGACTAAATAAACAAACTCTGTTCAAGCCGAAGCTGAGCTTCCTGTTCCGTATATTGTAAAATACGCCTTCTCGATCGGCGTGCAATATAATGTATTCATAAAGAAACTGATACTGCGTAAAGTTGTAAATTTAAAATCGAGGGAAAAGTGTAACGATGAGCGTAACATTGCCCCAGGGTCTCAAAGGCGATGACAGTCATTTGACGTATAACATAGGTATGTATATCAATCACCCTGGAGGGTACCAGCATTGATTATACATCCTACGTAATTCCGTAGGATGTATAATCAATGGTACCAGCAATGACTACATAAGTCATTGGTACCAGTATCATTTGTCAATTTTAAATCAATGTGTAAGTTACTTAATATTCGGGATCATATAAAAAAAATCCGTCGTCCAAACATCTGTTCCAATTCAACAATATACCGCTTACAGAGCACAATCCAAAATTGCAGTATCATACTACTGCCGTTTCAAAGATGGAGATGACTCCATCGATGGGTATATGGGGCAGTACACTAAAATAAGTCATTCGGGTATTTTATTTTAGAGTTATCTCCAAAACGGACATAGTACAAGACTACAATCTTGGCTTGCGTTCTGAAAGTAAGCAGTATAGTTGTATGTGTTAACGGAATTCTATTTCACTAAAGAATCATATTATAACTACTACTTCCTTAAAACGGTTTTAGTATGTTACAAAAAAATTAAACTGCAAACACGATTATAACCTAGTTTGTAAAACGCTTCTAAATGAAAATCCTGCAATAAATGAAACACCAACACGTAAAGTCGTCCAATCGAGGGTGCCGCTCTTTATAAAACACCTGCGGTCTTTGGAGACACCTGCAATGCCTCACAATCAGCTGGGCTTTGGCCCCAGTGTTGCCACCTGGCCACCTGGTGCACTGATACCAACACCTGCTCGTTGATATTCACGTATCGTATTCAAGATAACGATACTTATAGAATCAAAAAGGTGTGATTTTCATACCAAGCGGGTCGTTTGACCTTCATATGTTCGACTATTTTCCCGAAAAATTACCAACAAATACTGATAAAATATTGAATCCTGCCAGGAGACAGACATTGCTTTCGTCATTGCTATTCGTCCAGAATGTTTGGCCTTGCATGGTATGCACTGAATACAAATTGGTCTCAAATAAATATGAGATCAGATTAAAAAATATAATCGAAACGAAGGTTAAAAATGCAAGGTAGAGTAACATTTAAACAACGCAAAATTTGTTTTGCTTACGATTTTCAGTTTAAATAGTCTACTATTTGAATGATATAAGAATTTATATTTCTAATACTAAGAACTGATATTTCAAATATTATATTAATGAATAAATTAATTGTTGTTATTTGAGTTGGGTCAATTAATAATTACATTAAAAGGTGGAGACAAACCCTATACCAAATTTATATAATCAGTAATGGTACTTGGCTTACAATTTTCTCAATACTCTAACATTCTACAAATATAAATAACTCTAGCCGTTTCGTTACGCATACAAACAATTGCATAACAAAATAAACATACTGCCAGGGCAATGTTCAACAAAATTTCATACGATTACTTAGCAATACATATATAATTTAAGACATTATTGCGGACATTTCCTGTCACTAATTAGAGACAAATAATCAACAATTAATTTGTTTCCTCAAATTAGTAATGGAAAACGTTTTTAATAATTTATTAAATAACACAAATCGCTATCACCAACAATAAACTTCGAACAAATAATCAATTATTATAATTTAATACGGTATGTAGCTTACAAGACGCACATGTAGACCATACCGCAGCTGCCGCTGCATACTAATGTACTGTGCCATTACAGCTTCACGGCGGCCGTGGCGAGGCTGCGAATCAATGCTAATAACAGCCACAGACACACATTATGGTCACATTATGGAACTGGCCACAATTACTGTGTCGAACCGATAATAGTGGAGTAGTTGCAAACGAACAGATTATTGTGTTATTTTATGATTCTGTGAGGTGAAATGTAACAAGAATGACGTTAATGATACGTTTTGGCTCAGTGATTTAATCAGAGAGAATATTTATTTTGGTATAAAAGGGCGAAAATAAGAATTTAAAAGTTAATAATTTTTACATGAATATACGAAAATATAAACGAATAATGACGTTTCATTCGATAATCGGATAAAATAGTGAAGATATTGTGATTCAGTGTATATGAGACAAGTGATTTGATTTATTTCCTTTTTTATGTGGAACTAAACGTCAGAATAACCTCATTTTAAAACAAACAGCATTTAAATAAATCTTTAAATGTTTTCATTTTTTATAATTTGTACGTGAAATAGCATGCAGTTCTAAAAAAACCAAAATGGTTTTGGTAATGACAAAAAACGTTTTGTATGGAATCTGAGAATGCGGCCGACAACAACGCCTAGCGATTACAGCGCTTTCCGCTCTCTAGCAGACAATGTTGGGACTACTTGGAGCGCGCGCGGTGGCAATTGAAGGAACTACGTGAAAGGATACACAAGCGCTCCTCGCAGCAAAATGTGAAACCTCCACTGCACAGCCGATAATGTAGTAAGGTTTTTGCAAGGAGTTGAAACCTTGAAAGAAGATAATTTGTACTACAAAACAGAAAGCGTATGAAATCAGTTAATTTATATATTTTCTATAAATCTGCTCCACGATGACGGTTTAAAAATTTGCATTTTCAGATGATAAGTAAAAAAACAAATGAATTTTAAACTTCAGCCACGATCTAGCCTTTCTATTTACTTCTCCTTTAGAATCAATAATCTTTATTGTCATCGTATATTACAATAATGCATGGACAATCGTCAATGTTATGTCATAAAACAATAATATTATGCACAACAATGTATAGCCTATATAATAAAATATACATGTAAAACAACCTTACATACAGATTACTATCTACTAGTAGGCTACATACTGATAAGCTATAATGGACGAACACAGGGTTAGCAACATAAAATGTATAAACAAGCAACAAAAAAAAAAATACCATAGTCGTAACTACTTTTACTTGAGATTAGAATCATCGGAATTTTGATACTAAACAAACAACCGTTCAGCAAAGTTCCAAGATATTTAATAGTTGTGATCTTTTTATGACTGTTTCAGTGTATTCAATGTGCCTGTTCACAGAAATTGATAAATAAAATGTGTTATTTAAATAATAGAAAATCAATGATTTCGGATCTAATCCAATGAGGAAGGAGGGAATTTGAAGGTGAATAGCTAAGACACCTCACCTACACCTCACCTTTGTAGGTGTGTTGGGCCTAGACACTCCTTAGGCCTAGACACTCCTTACAAACAAACATGTGTTGAATACAAATCCCGGTAGTATATTTATTTACCTTATAACAATCGTTTTAAAATGTTAAATTTAAGAATACCCTTATAAAATAAAATAATGAATACTTGAGAGCGAAGAAGCCTAGAGCTTCATGCTCTTGATTTCTGTCTAAACGAATAAACCCTTATAAATAAGAACCACCAATTTCTGGTAGTTGAAAAAAATAAAACATTTTTATTGTAAAGAAAACTTTAATTCTAAATAAGTTTACAGTTTAAAATTGCACGATTAAAGGTTATTAAAAGAAAGAGTCTAATGGTAAATTTAATGTTTCCACGAACAGTATTTATTACCAAAGTTAGACACACTCCATTTAAATTTCCGTTTTGAATTTGTTATATATAGCTTGAATTATATGTGTCAGGTCTTAATTAAAGATTTGGTAACAATCATTCAACAACCATGACATAATAAAACTAAATATATATCCATAGTTAGTGAAAAAAGATTTAAGTCAAGAGTGAGACGCCTGCTTCTCCGGTGAAACTACACTATACACGCATATACTGCTGTTGCGTCGTTAAAACTGCAGGCGCTTACAAAAATCAACAATCCACCGTTAACAATATGGCTTACGGATTTTCATTTTGGTTGAATTTATTTCCACGTAAAAAACTTCTAAACTAGTGGTTACGTCTTTTATATCCACGACTCTTCGTAAAGGTATTATAAATACAAAACAGATTGGAACTTGCACGTTTATCAGAGGAAATAAAAGTTTACAACTACAATTTTTTACAAATTAAATTGTAAATCATAGATTTATCGCAATTATTGCGATAAATTAAGTCCGAAATAGAGTCTGAATGTTTAAAATGTACAATATTTATGGCCACTTACACAAAATATCGCATCGCTCATGATTTAATGCGTTTAGATATTGCATGTAACGACCTCCACACAACAGCAGGTTAATAGTTTTAAATTTTGTATTTTTCGTTGGACCAAAAAAATGTTCCTGGTTACAGTTGATATTAGGCAGTTAGAACTATAAAAGGAATCTCCCGCGTTAATACTTGTCTCAAATTCGAATAATTTGACGTGTTACAAAAGTGATTGTTTAATGATTTTTTATAGTTATATTTTAGCCAGTTGTCCAT
Source organism: Allygus modestus (assembly GCA_963675035.1). NCBI lineage: Eukaryota > Metazoa > Arthropoda > Insecta > Hemiptera > Cicadellidae > Allygus > Allygus modestus. The sequence goes on from OY776116.1 coordinate 42,490,871, forward strand.
ACTCTATGAAACTACACTCGGGTTGAAAACTTTCTGGTTAGCAAATAATCAACACTGTACAATGTCCTTTCCCGTTTTCTCCAACGCAGACGTGGATTTGTGGCTCGCTGTCTGTCGCGTTTGATGTGTTGAAAGATTCAGCTGTCGCTAAAAATACGACAGCTGAGCCGTGGTTTAGCTGTCTGTCCGGTGACTAGGCCCACTAACACGATCACTACTACATCATTACTACGATTCAGCATCTAATGTTTGGAAATGCATTGCGCAGTTTATAACAAATTTGAATTCGATTTTTCAGTCATATTGCGAGACATAATTGTGATCTATGAAATAAACATGGACAGTTTACGAATACAAAATTAATTACATGGAATGAAGCACAGAGAAGTGACATCTACCCGGCAAAAACAATCCTGATTTGGATTTTGTCTTGATAACAATAATTTTAACTTAATCTATTCATGTTTTCGAGTTCCCACGTAGAAGAATACACTAACGTTAATTTCTTACTGATGATATATTTGTTGGTGCTATAATCTTATTTGTAAAACGTTGTTTCTAGGAATATCAGTTAATTGGTAATAAGCTTGCAAAAAACAACTAATTGCAGATCCCAGTTGAATAACTTATGAAATCCCAAATCTTAGTAAAGAACTCGTGCCATTTACCAGCTGCAATCACACTCAAATATCAAATCAATAAAGAAACTTACTCAGCTGTTTTTGCCCGCAATATCCAATAATTACCCACATCATCAAGGCGGCCGATAACAAGGCGCATCGACCTGTAATCAGAAGTAATCAGCTGTTGAGTCACCGACCGCCGAAACTGGAGCGGACACAACTTGCGAAACGTCCGCGGGTGTAGCCGGTCAAAGGCGTTTAAAATTACGTAGCGTGGTCATAGATTTACAAAATGTCCGCTCATAAAAACCCATGTACAAAATACAAAATAACATCAATTCAACACGTACAATTCAAACTTTTGTAAAAGTTTCTTAAGAGTTTTCAGATTTTGGCCGGTTGTTTTTTTTAAGTTTCGTCTAAGTTGTACTATTCGAATCCATAATCCATCTAATATCCTTATCTAAGTTTGCTTGTGATTTCTCTTTTATCTTTCTACGCAGTCGAATAACTCATGTAATCACTTTATACTATGAATGAAAGGACTGCATATAGAAGTACTGAGAACTGTGAAGAAAATAAAACAAATCAATAAATAGTCTCCAGGACTGGCTTACAAACTAGTATGGCCTGCCAAGTGGATTCGACACGATTCGTTCAATACATATAAAAGTTATAAAGGTGTTGGCTGCTTGGTACTCCCTGAATAACCTGCAAGGCATAACTAATTGGTGGAATGAGAGTTTAGACGGCGACATGTTAACTCCACGAGGACACCGAAGGTCAATAAACTATGGATATCACTAAAGCAATAGCAGCTTGCACGCATGTCGCTGACACAGCTGATAAGAGACGCGTGCACTGCAGCTAAAGCAATGAGATCACCCAGAGTGATTCACGAGATTGGCCAAGGTGGCATCCAAAGTATTGAATAACATTTCTGAGCCTAGATATATATATTTTCCTCCCTAGAAGAACAAAAATATTGCATTATAAGAGATACAAATATTCTCCCTCATTTCCAAGTGGGAGCTCCAGTCACTGCGCGGCTTCTGCCTGACTCTCCAATAAAGCCAATGTTTACTATCCACAATTGTTGATTTATGGTTCTTTTAAATATCAGCGATTTCAGTGACATCATTGTCACGATATATCACAAATAGTTCACCTATAACACAATCTTAAATATTGAAGATTTTGGAATTTGATTGAACGATTATTATTTCTGATAACAACATTTTGCTCAATGTGTCGGGGGCGATTAAAATGAACCATAAATCATCAATGAATAATCCTTGAGGAGGGACCGGTTTTAAAATTTAACTAGCCTTAAGGGAGAAGCAGGTAGAACCGCCAAAAGTTTCGTGACTGGAACGTACTTGGCGCCCCCGTAAAATATCAGAATCGTATTGTATCTAATTAAAAACGAGTTCGCACGCAGCACGCTGACGTGAGGGAAGTGGATTTCCACATAACAACTTTTAAAACTCAAAATCAGTGTAAAAACATACATTTATTCCAATTTTTATTAAAATCTGAAAACAGTGATTTTTTGGCTATTCTGATGCTCCTGGTTTCATTTACCTGCAAAGCTATACAATTTTGCGCATTATAATGTTAGGAGGAGATCCAGACAGGCTTGAAAGTAGGTGTGAGGTTGCTGGGTATGATAAAAGTACGCTAACAAAGGAATAACAGGCTTTTCTAGTGTAAACCCCCCATAAGACAACGTACTGTGTTTAGTCGAACTACATTTTCTTTAATAACTCAATAAATATGTATGCTAGAATGACGAGAAAGGGCTTAAAACATTCGCCTTACTAATTCCCATCTTTTTACATGCATTAATTTTACATACGGGGCTTTTCTGACCCTTTTTGGGCCCAAAAACTCGAAATTTTAAAGATTAATCCCCAAAAAAGGGATTTAGAGTTTTCCGATTGTTTTGCCCAACGAACTTGTCCAACTGATTACAGAAAGGAACGTCCCTACCAAATTTTAAGTAAATCGGACAAGAAATGCGACCGCTAGAGTGCAAACACACATGCACACACACACACACACACACACACACACACACACACACACACACATATATATATATGTCTATATATATAACATTTTGAACGACCCCCTAAAACGTGTTCAGGGGGTCACGTTAGGAACTTCTATGGTGGTCCCGGGCTTAAGTTTCACCGTGCGAGTCATGCTAATAGTTGTACTTTCCAAAGGAAATTCACTAATAAACTAGCAAGACGCAGAAATCGGGTATTTAGGAAATACGGTTTTGTTACCAGAAGCTACTGTTTAATAAATTCCCTTCTATTTAAGTTTACGTAGCATAAATCTTAGTCAAGGCTTATCAGAGGTTCGAATTTTAAAGTGGGATGGTTTAGATTGGTAGTGAGTTATCCCTATCCTGTACCAACGGTTCCACACGTGTATATGTTACCCTCAGTATTTTGCCCAGGTTTGAATAACACACGATAATCTCTCCGCTAAAACTCCACCCGCAGTGCCAACTCCGGCTCTGGTAGTCTGGTAGTCGTAGTGGCAGTGCACGTGTACTACACGCGGGTCTTTCACCCGGTACCCATCTGCCGCGACATCTGTACATGTGTTGTGTGCTGTGCCATTTTACCGAACAGATGATCTCCTGCGGCTTCGCAACACGGTCACAAAAACCCAACAAATCTCCGCCGAATCATCCTCCATCCTTCCTCTGCGATCCTCTTTGTAAAAACCGATCGGTTGTGTACTCGCGGATGTGGATTGGGTAATAAGAAGCAAATCAGTTCAAGATTCTGTTTGTAAAAAGTTTAGAAATAGGTTTGAGTCCCATTTGTTAAGTTTTTTATACATTTGCCACCCGTTTTCTGTGCAGGAGTGATGTTTAACGATAGAACAATATTGGAATAACCTATAGGATATGATTTAAGTACAACTCAATATATCACACTAGCAAAATAATTAATTACTCTAATACTGGATGAAAAACTTAGTTTCTTGGGTTTTACGGGTTTACCCACCTCCGAAATGTTTTTTTTTTTAGTTCGCACTACGGAATGAACAAATACCCGTCGCAGCAAACCTGCGTACTCAGCGAATTTCCAATGCAAATGTCTTAATAAACGGCATAAAGGCACTTACCAAGTTTCTTTGATATTTCATTAATAAGCAATACACAACATTTGTAGTATTCTCCATAAGAATTCTCCATAAGGGCTGAGTACGCAGGTTTGCTGCAACAAGGAATACAAAATATGGGATTTTATGTAAATATCAATTGAACTCAACTAGGTGAAGACACATACCAAGTTTCATAAATTTACATTCATAAATAAGCAATATAAGCCATTTTAATTAATCTCAATAAGAATAACATGGGAGCTGAGAACGCAGGTTTGCTGTATCTAGGAACACGAAACATGGGTTTTTATGCAAATACTAATAGAACTTAATTAGGTGAAGCACGAACCAAGTGTTATTACTTTATGTTCATAATTAGGGGAGTCATAATATTTTACGTATTCTCCATAAGAATAACATGGGGGCTGAGTACGCAGGTTTGATGCTACGGGAATTATCGGTAAAAAATTGCAAATTATCGGTAATTGTTGCAAAAAACAACAGACCACAACCAGACGAAGTTTCCAAGTTTCGTTAGTATAAGTTCATAAATAAGCGAGATATAAATTAGTTCTTATTCTCCATATGAATAACATTGGACAACGTACTGTGTTTAGTACTTTCAATATCTCTGTAACCAATGGACGTAGAGAAACTATCAAAACCCTAAATTGTGTGTTTTGTTTCTAACTTAGTCATAACAGTTGCTTTACACGTTTGTACCAAATTATATCAAAATCGGACCCTTTTTACGAGTTATCGCACCCACGGACAAACACACAAACATTATATATATATATATATATTTTACACAAAAAATGTATATATATATATATATATATATATATATATACATATTTTAAAGAATGGTGTTTTTGGCATCTGGGGACCTCAACACGAAAAGTTATCACGGTCCCGGGCCTAGGTCTTACCATGCCAACGACGGTAATAGCTTCTTCCCTATAGGGGAAAATTCGCTAAAAACCCTTTTCACCATGTGAAAGGATGAACGTGAGGGAGGATGTTGACAGTTCGTACATTTATTCAGAATCCCTATTTAATAGTGTTATTGTTTCTACTGTATCCGTATGACATCAACAGAAGAGGGTTTGAAGAGGGGGCTTGCAGCTTCAGTCACCGGCTTCTCTTCTAATGTTAACTTTCAAAGACCGTTCCTCGTCAATTGACTATCCTACACCCTACCGTTGATTTATGGTTAAAGAAAAACATGCACCCAGTGGTTTCAGTGAGCCATGAGTTTCGATTTCACCCATAAACAAAATCGTAAATATTGGAATACAGCATGTATTTTGGATTTTTTTGAGTGATTACTATTTTGTTATATCGACATTTTGTTCCCTCATAGTTATTTCGATGCTCTTTAAATCAACGATATGGGATAATCCATTTAGGAGGGACGGACTTTCAAAGTTAACATTGGCCTTATGGGGGAAACAGTAAAAAGCCAAATGTGTCGTGACTGGAGCCCACTCTAAATTATTAATGCTGATCAATTATAAATTTAATTGATCATATACATTTTACTGATAACATTTGATTATATACAACTTACCGATAACATGTTACACATATCGCAGTAGAGTCTTCAGTGAGTCAGTGAGTGTAGCACGTGTAGTGTCTGAGTGGAGGTGGGGGCAGGGAGGCGATATGTCAGTATCAGTGTCAGGCAGCGGCGCCGTGACGTCACACTGGTCAGGTTACAACGTTACAGCGTTACAGCTAACAAGCGCCACTGACCACGTGACCATCTCACACACAACTTCATACCCCACACTTGCTAGTGCGGTTGAAATATATACTACGAGGTTGGTATTTACGGGATGATATGTTTACAAATGAATTTATCAGTAAAAAGAAGTTACACCGTTTAGAAAAAAAAACTCAACGCCATTCAGCAGTAATGTGTATAACATATTTTAAGACGCTGTACGTAATTGTGTACTACAGTACTGTATTTTGAAGCATCATAAAGCTATGCTAATTAGTCCACAATGTTTACTTTGCTGGCAAAGTTGATGATGCAATCGAACTACAAAGAAGAAAATTAATCATTCCTATCCTATCCTGCGTGATCGTTTACTGTAGGTAGCTAAATTGACTTCACTAGATTACCGAGTGGTGAACGTCTTTGAATTTTTTAACAGGAGTAAGACATTTTAGGTTTATTTTTTTATAAAATGGTACCTATAGTTTTAATCTTTGGGGAGTCGGAGTCGGACGATAAAAAAATATTTTTTTTCAAAACAAATTTATTGAATTTTTTTATACTTTGGAATGTCTACTTTTAAAATATGTAAGTTATTTCGCCCGAACATACTTATAAATTCCAAAAATAAATACTTGAATATAGTACGTCCATATTAACAGCAAAAGGTTAGTTTAGTTTTTCAATCGCGTTTCCCCGGAAACGGGTGTTTTTACATAAAAGGTACAATTAATTATCTCAGAAACTACAAGTGGTATAGGGCTGAATTTTTTTATGTATAAAGATCACTGTACTTCCTAGTGGTGTTGCCACTTTTGTTGTTTTACCTTGGCAAATATTAAAAATAAAAAATATTTTTCAACTTAAAAACTGAATTTTATTTATTTTTATACAATTAATTACATAAAAAAATTTTAGAAGATATTTGTACCAAAGTGGTAGGGGATGTTAACAACTGTGTACTCTTTGCATGAAAAAAATTTCAGGGTTGTAGCTCTTATGGTTTATAAAATAAATGTACCTTAAGTTAGTACAAATTAGCATGCGCGGGATAGGGAACGTCCCGCTCCCCTTAAAGTTGCATTCAAAATCACGAAACCCAACATATATATATACTTTGGTAATGTTTCCAGTAACGAAAAATGTTGCGTTTCTATCTGCTTCCCCCAAAGGTCAAATACTCAGCTTCCAGTGAGCAAATAAAATTCAAAAACATTCAGTATTTACGATTTTTATCATGGGTACTAGTGACCTCGAAATTCTGCGCACTGAAATCGCTAGGTGTTTATTCCTCTTTAAAATTAACAATAATTCAAGGATATAAGCTAGCCTGGAGTTGGGACAGTCTGTTTAACTCAACATTGGTACTATGGGAGAAGCGGGAAGTAGAGGATTGGAGCCCCTGCTGACGACTGACGATTCTGTGAAACTATTATTCAAACCATAAACGTTCGTGGCCGGGATTCCCACCTCAGGCATTCTATAGAAGTGAGTAAGAAATTAATAAAATAGGCACGCGCGATTCTTTTATCACGGTTATCTCGCATCCTTGCGGCGGCGCGGGGCGGAAGTGTGCGGCGGTGGCGGAAGGGCGGTATATTTGTGTCACGGTATATATAGCCACCGCCACCCGGCACACGTACAGGGTACGGGGAAGGGAGTAGGAATGTATAATGCCATCGACATCTGTTGGAGCCGAAGGAGACAGACTATATACAGCGCCGTGGCGCCGGGACCGGCCGTTAAAATCTGTGTATGGGATTGGAAAACATTTCGATTTCTAAAATTTTGATTTTTATGGGTTGCATTGATATCGTAAACTTAAATCTATCGGAAATGTGTATCGAGGTATAAATAAGGTTTAAAACTGGTTGTATGGTTATGGTGTACTCCACGTAACAACACGATTACGTGGGTATGTGAGGTAGGTGATACAATGTACACAAATCATATAAATAAACATTAATTGATAACAACAAGGGGTATATATGCGATAAATATATTTTGTGCGTGTTTTAACTAAGCAAAATCCAATTCACTTACAATTTTGCATAATATTTTTTTTATCTCTGGCTAGATAGATTAAAATGCCAAAAGGCGTGTAATAACAGACAGCCAAATTTGTTGGGGTATTCTTTCCTTTTAGGAAACATTTATTTTGCCCACTTAAAACTAATACGTATGAAACATAAAAAAATGTACAAAATCAAAGAAAAACTATAATGGTACTATGATATTGTTGTGACATCTACAGTTTTTACCTACCCTCTTATAACACTTATGTTAAGAGGGAACTCCAGGCAGCCAACAATTCGCGTTTCAAGCTAATTGCTCCACAAGTCCAATGACAACTACCAAAGCCCTTCCCTCCACAACGGATTAACCGAAGTCGTGGATTTATTGTATAATTTAAAGAACAAAAAACTACCTAGCGATTTCAGTGAGTAGAATTTATCCTATACTCTAATATGAGTAAGGTTTGCTTGCTTGCTTGTTTGCTTGCTTGCGACACGGATATCAAAAACGGCTCAACGATTTCCTTCAAATGTTCGAAATAACTAATTTCTGGGATAAAAATAAGTTCCAGACAGGCCTCATCCCCAGGAAAATTCAAATAATGTAAAAAAACTAAACTGAAAAGTTAAAAAAAATAACATTGGGCTTATGGAGTTTAAAATCAAAACAAAAGAATTGTAACAGCTGTTCATAATCAACCAGAGAACTGTCAAAGTAATACTCATGTTGTTTATGATTATTAACATGTGATTTCCTGAGAGCAGAGATTAAAAGATTTGAGTGAAGATATATATATATAGAGTAGTAAAATAAATCAAAGGGGCATTGAGCTATAAATAACAACTGGAGTGACCTTAAAAATGTAGAAAAGAGGCAAATGAGTTATACAAATCCGATTATCAGTAGGGGGAAGTGGTGAAATTATACTCCAAGTCATCTAAACAAACTGACTGGCCTTCTTCCGAGCAAAGCTCGGCCCCCCCGGTACTATGTCACAAATAGTTCAAAGCACATGAAAACTCCTAAACATTGACTACTAGCGGTTATTAGCTCGTCAAAATTGACGGGCTTAAAAAACGAATCAAATAGTTTTCCTTAGTAATTAAATAAATGGCTTCAAAATGATTCTTTTCAAATCTATAACTAAATATCTGCTAGTTATTTAAAAAGCTAATTTTGAAATGCATGTAATCAAATGGGAAATCAACGTGTGAAATTGTAAGATGCCATTGTAACAAAGCATATTGCATATACAAATATTCATTAGAATGTGTCAAAATTATTTTTACTAAAGACTTACGCCAGCATAAAAATTAGCCCAAAAAAAGACTTCGATGGTTTAGTTTAAACTTTATTGTTATTTTAGTTTTGGATATTGAATCAGATGCAGATTTTGTAACTTATGCTTCAAGCCAAATTCTGTTTCTTAAAAAATGGAGTAAAATTGTATTAAATGTTTAAATGTTTTTCCTTTGGGCTCAAAAAATGCAATACAAATTCCTAACTGGTTTCCTTGTTTTTATAACCAAAAGATAAACACAGTCTACATATTTATTAACACTTAATTGTATTTCGTCTGCTGATATACAAACTATCTAAAGACCAACAAAAACAAATAATTAAATAAACTGAATACATATTTAGGTGGTCAATGCTATTAGTGGGATAGGTCCATCCATAGTCCTTAGTTTTCTTATCCATTTTATCACAATTTCTTACCAGAGTTTCATCTACCTTCACCCAATTTCATCCAATATAGCAAAGAAGGTATATTATAAAGCAGAGGACGACTCTGTGAAATCAAACTGAATTTTGACTTTAAAATAGTTATACAAATTGTCTTAACTTTTACCTTCGCATTTTATCATTAGCATAACAAATAACCCCTTCTATTTTTATTTTGTTGAATCGTGTATTAGTGTCTTTAACATGATTTTTTATACTCATATTCAATTGCACTTTAGAAAGAACAATGGCTATAGGATTAAACAAAAAAATGTATCTTTAGTTATATTATCAGTAATAAAACTAAATTATTACTGCATCATTAAAGGAAACAAATTGAAAATGTAAATAGAGAATATAGAATACCTTAATCTGCATTTGAATTACAATTAATTTTTCTGCCACTTGTATACTTGTATACCACTTGTATACCACTAGTATTATAAACTCTATTTCCAGTCAGCATATAATTTGTGTTGCTTATTGCCTACCAATTTCAATTAAAGAAACCTAATTTTAATTAAGATTGCCTGCTTTGTTTACGAACATAACTTGCTCAACTTGCTAACTTTACTCAGCTGTCGTATTGAATTTGGATGCAAAGAAGGGAAAGTGAACACATGGTACGGTAAACAAAATGATGGATAAAAATTACCAAGATAAAAACTGTGTTTTTTGCCAATTTCAAACTTATAACTAAATAAATGTAGGATATCTTATTTTTTCATCATCCTGGGCCTAAGGGAAATCTTTTGACACCAACCTGGCCTCTCTACGTTCAGTAGTTTACTCGGAATGGTTACACGTTCCTTATACATGAGGATGACGAAAAAAGGTAAAAAAAACAGTGTTTTTACCGATTGCAAACGTATAATTGAGTAAATTTAGGATATCGTATTTTTTCATCATCCTTGACATAAGGGAAATCTATTGACACCAACCTGGCCTCCCTACGTTTAGTAGTTAGTTTACTTGGAATAGCTGGTTACACGTTGCCTCGTACACGCTATTATTATTTAGGATGGTTGAATTTTATCAAACAAATATTATTTGTAAAATCGACGTTTTTCTCACTGAAATCGCTTGGTACATTTTTGTTCTTTATAATCCATCAACTATATAGGATAATCCGTTAAGGAGGGGCGGTTTTTGAAATTTATTGGCCTTATGGGAGAAGCGGGTTGAAATTTGAAAGCAGGAGAATTGTTTTTAAAACTGCCCGTCGGCAACGTACTATTAACATAGTTACTTTAACATATAAGGATAAACGTAATTACTGCAACAGGCAACAGAATACACCAAGCGATTAAATTTACATACTTGTTCACATTAATTGTGAATTGAAATGTAGTTTGAAATGTCAATACAGGGTAACTTGATATCGGGCGCGTTGACGTAGAATAGGCCTACTGGTTACAAGCGCCTATAATCCGGCGACTTACTTATATTTTGCCGTTGAGGAGAGGCGGTTTTTGAAAGTTATTGGCCATACGGGAGAATCAGGTTGAAACCAGTTGAAAGTGATGAGTGAGGACTGGAGCGGGACCTCCGACTGGAGCCCCCTCATAACTGAGCAGTGAGGACTGGAGCGGGACCTACGACTGGAGCCCCCTCTTAACCGAGGAGTGAGGACTGGAGCGGGACCTCCGACTGGAGCCCCCTCTTAACCGAGGAGTGAGGACTGGAGCGGGACCTACGACTGGAGCCCCCTCTTAACCGAGGAGTGAGGACTGGAGCGGGACCTACGACTGGATCCCCCTCTTAACCGAAGAGTGAGGACTGGAGCGGGACCTACGACTGGAGCCCCCTCTTAACCGAGGAGTGAGGACTGGAGCGGGACCTACGACTGGAGCCCCCTCTTAACCGAGGAGTGAGGACTGGAGCGGGACCTCCGACTGGAGCCCCCTCTTAACCGAGGAGTGAGGACTGGAGCGGGACCTACGACTGGAGCCCTCTCTTAACCGAGGAGTGAGGACTGGAGCGGGACCAACGACTGGAGCCCCCTCTTAACCGAAGAGTGAGGACTGGAGCGGGACCTACGACTGGAGCCCCCTCTTAACCGAGGAGTGAGGACTGGAGCGGGACCTACGACTGGAGCCCCCTCTTAACCGAAGAGTGAGGACTGGAGCGGGACCTACGACTGGAGCCCCCTCTTAACCGAAGAGTGAGGACTGGAGCGGGACCTACGACTGGAGCCCCCTCTTAACCGAAGAGTCAGGACTGGAGCGGGACCTACGACTGGAGCCCCCTCTTAACCGAGGAGTGAGGACTGGAGCGGGACCTTCGACTGGAGCCCCCTCTTAACCGAAGAGTGAGGACTGGAGCGGGACCTACGACTGGAGCCCCCTCTTAACCGAGGAGTGAGGACTGGAGCGGGACCTACGACTGGAGCCCCCTCTTAACCGATTATCCACACTGCTCTGGCTGTGCAGCGTAAAACATCAGCAGATACACTTTACATCCTGACATGCCGACAAGCGAGACCCGCAGTGACAGACGGCTGATCAGACACCGGCGCGACGACTCTCTACAGCTATAATCGTGGAAAGCGGTTGCGAAATCGTAAAAAGCCGGAGGCAGTAAGAACTAGCGTTTTATGTTGGAGAAAGTCATAACTAGCCGCGGCGTCGCGCCTGTCTAGTCTGCAGTCGGAATGATGGTCCGGGCTGGCTTTATGGGACATTGTTTGTAAAATGGAGCCGCAACAATGAGTTTTCAGTCCGTAAACCCAGATAACTCGGTACGGTCCGTTGACGGACGGCGACGGTGACAGGACATAAAACCATCTACTTGTTGACACGGCGAGTTCCCGGGACGATTGATAATGCAGTATGCATACTGATTTGAAACTCATTAAACTACTAAACAAACTGACCGGCCTTCTGCGAGCAGAGATCGGTTCTCCAGGTACTAAATACACGATATTTGCAACAAAATAAACGAGTATCAAATTGCCATGGGAATATATTTGCATTCTCCCCCACCATAACAGGTCTATCCTCGAAACTTAATTTAATTATTCAAATTTGTTAGTTTAGAATCGTTTTTTTTAATACTGCCCGTCGGCAACGTACTATTAACATAGTTACTTTGACGTATAAGGATAAACGTAATTACTGCAACAGACAACAGAATACACCACGTGATTAAATTTACATACTTGTTCACATTAATTGTAAATTGTAATGTAGTTTGAAATGTCAATCTTTTAATTAAAACATTCAGGGTAACTTTATATTCCTGCAGTACCCTATCGTTGTTGTTTTAACGTTTTCACGCTTTTTCGTAACAACTCAACAGTGTAAACAATTGTCTAGTGGCAAACATATTTATCTCCAGGCATTCGAGGCCCATTACTCAGATGGGTTTATCTTTCACTAAATCTTCGCTGTAAACAATCAAAATCCACAGTCGTTGTTTCGCAACATTTTTAATTTTAGCTGTATTGTGAAAGCACGATAATACACTAGTCGATTGTCGACGACAAATTTTGTGCCAAGTAATATTAATATGTAGTCCACATCTTTATCCTACATAAATTAGTATTAGCATAAAAAGAACAGAGAAAAATGTCTGTCGAATACTTAAAAGTAAAAATACGTCTATCTTAAAGGACGTAGGCCTAGTGAACAACCAGTTGCATCAATGGAAAATACGTTCCATGTGCAATCTATATAGTTGTAGCCAACAATACTGGGATACCAAGGTCCCGATACCATTGTTGGTCACGTAACGAACGCGTTCGGCAACGACCTTGGTATCAGTTGAAATTACCAAGGCCAAGGTCACACGCTCGAGATCGCCAACTCCTCTGTGACAGAATGAAAGACTGCATTTATTCTATGCTAAAAGTTCGGACGATGAAAAGTGAAGTAAATAAATAAGTACAAAATAACTTGTGAAAACTGAAGAAGGGTAAGTTATGTATACAACTTTTGTAGTAACTAAATGTTCATAGGTGTAACAGTTTAACATTCTTATATAAAGCTATTACTAATACTGCGAGTATAAGTTACATGTAGGTGGCTGAACATACTATCTGTACAAACAACTAACAACATCAGCACAAACAAGCTTAATATCCATCTAGAGCTCTCATACACATATTAATCTTCAAGAAAAAGTGAAGACCACATGGTTGCCGCAATTTTTCCCAAATTCATAAACAAACCCGTAATCAAACCCCTCCATTTTTACCCCTCAATGTCCATGGTAATCCCAAGCTTTGACCATATGATTTGTTTATGCAGAAGGGAAAATGGCGGCCGCCATGTGGGCTTCACTTTTTTCCTCTAGATATTTTCATTTTTCAATGTATTATGCTCGTTGATCAGCTCTTAAAAGTTACGGTTAGAATAAACTAAAAGATTTACTAATACTTTTAAGTTGTAACATTCTTTTATTTATCGCATTTAAGTCAAAAATATTTGGCATTTAGTTCAAGAATAGTCTACGATGTTTAATCACTAAAAACCATTTATATCCATAATTCCACATTAAAAGTTGAAACTTTTACGTGTCCTCGCAGATTGAACATCGATTTTAAACTGACACCCCAGTCGACGACCCAATTAGAGATTACAAATCCCGACCATGTTGTGGGTCAGGGCGGCCGACATGCGGGCTGGGGGCGACTGAATACTGAACACCGCCTGAACAGCGAACAGCTGTTGTTGGACCGCTGTCATGACGAGAGGAGGCTCCGGTCACGTAGCATTTCGCGTTTCCACCAACGAGCTTAATAACTTTATTGCCTTGGACAATGTTTAAAATTGCAAAAGCAAATGCATATTCATTTATTATAGAGTTCTTCTGGGTGAACAATGTGAAGCCATGGTGGCTGCCATTTTTCGTTCTGCATAAACAAAACATATAGTAAAAGAAAGAGGTTAGCATGGACACTGAGAGGTTTGTTTATGAATTTAGGGGAAATATCGGCCACCATGTAGGATACTCGTTTTACTGGAGTACATCACGCATGTGAGAGCTCTAGATTAAAGCTCTAAGCTCTTTGGTTAACCTGGTTCTCCCAAACGACTAATGTTCATTTTCAAATTACGTCCCTCTTCAACTGATTAATCGAAATCGTTGATTTATGGCCCAATTTAAAGCGATTTCAGTGAACAGAATTTCGATCAAAAAATAAGCAAATATTGAATACAATGTTGGACTATTATTATTTGAAATATCAGTAATCCGGCTCACTAAAAGCGTTAGGTATTTTTCCCCTCTTTAAAATGAGCCATGAATCAACAATTTGAGATAATCCATTGAGTCGGGACAGGATTTGAAAGTCAACATTGCTCTCATACGTATACAAACCATCATTGAACACAATGTGACATCAATTTTTTAATCACAATTTTTCAATGTAACTAAAATTCTAAATTTGTGTAAGGTTTTGTAAATGCCCGTAACCTCTCCCCCATTTAAAAAAAACTCAAGAGATTTCTCAATAGAAATATAATTCGTAATTATTGTTTAAAAATTCACCTGATAACATTCTGGAACTGATAATGCTTTTAAGTTTTATGACCAAATAAATTCACTAGGATTTTCAAAGTTTTAAATTTCACGGAACCCTCTAAAAACCAATACGCATAAACCAGCCTTTGGCCAGCAACCCATAACATAAAAGCAAACAGTCACAAATCCAAGCAAAAACTTCCTCTTTTAGAATAGGTTTTTTGAGAAACGGTTCAAAGCCGAGATCGACAGTCAATAAAACACAAATCAAACGACGCGACGCAAAGAAACAAGGGTCACACCGTAGCAGTTATCGAGGCGGTGGCTGCCACCAAGTTTGTTGTCAGTCCAAGTTGTAGGTAAACAAAGAAATCCAGCTGCATCCGCCCTGGTGATTAGGAGAACAGAGTGGTACACCCAGTTCTATTGGCACACGGGCAGTTCCTAAAGAGGGGGCTCCAGTCACGTAAATTTTGCGTTTCTACCTGCTTCCCCCGTTAGGCCAATGTTAACTTTCAAAGCCCGCCCTCCTCAACGGATTATCCGATATCGTTGATATATGGCTCATTTTAAAGAGCAAAAAATACTAAAGGTTTTTAGTGAGAAAAACATCGAAATCACATATAATAATTGCGACAAATAATGTTCAATTTGCGATTATTTTATGGGTTAATTGTGTGATATCTAGGCTCTGCTCACTTATATCGCTAGGTTTTTTGCTCTTTAAAATGACACATAAATCAACGTCTTCAGATAATCCGTTGAGGAGACAGGCTGACAGTTATTGGCTGTATAAGAGAAGCAGGTGACTAGTAACCCGATAAAGCAAGTTCTCCGAGGAGGACCAAGACAAGTCTGATGCAGGAGGTCATGGTGAAATTTAAACGTCACAAGACTCGTTTCCAAGTTTACGATACGAGGCAGCGCTTTCTGCAATGTACTGAAACGACGAGAGACACTAGTAAGTATAGAGATAAACATTTCACTTACAATTATGTTTGGTCCTTATAGTTTGTGGTTGATCTTCTAATAGTATGTACTCGATGTTTGGTTGTATTCGAAGAATTTCTCAGGCAATTTATAAGTTTTCCCTCGGGGATTGTTTTAGAGGACTTTAAAATGCCCAACAAAGTACTTCAAATCTTGAACATTAGCTTGTATATTTCAATGATTAAAAATCGTATTTAAAACCTTTGATATTTACTTCGTTTGGAGATTTTAACTGAAAGTAAAACAACGCTTTGTTATTTGCATGTATCCTTCAAAATGTAAACACTAATGTGCGCTTAACAATATCCAGGATGAAAGCTGTTTACATATTTTTACCACAGGTCGAGAGAAACCTCGGCAACGTTCCGGCGGGCTAGGTGGCGCTGCTGTTGGTGTGAAAGTGTCGGTCATATTTGGTAGCAGCCTTCAGCCTTCACACGGCGGTCCTGCCAGGTCCTATCTGGGACTCCACTTCCGACCCCCATCTCAAGCTTCATTAGCACATCAGTTCAACCGTGCTCTTAAAAACCCCAGATTAAACAAATCACCCTCGAGAAACCCGACCTGAATTTGGGAGGGCTGTTGAAAAGAACTCTGGACTGAGCAAGGTTTTTCTAAATATTTAAAAATTAATGTTTGTTTATTTGTCCCTTTTGCGTACCTATACCATTCGTCCGATTGCTATGTTTTTGCATGGTTGACCGAAGGAGGGTTGGAAATCATTAATTGGGGTCTAATCATTAGGGCTCTGTCCTCATAGTCTTTGAAATTATCAGTGTTAACCCTATGGAGTATTAATTTGATCTGAAATTAATTGGATGGATAGTCCATGTGACTAATGCCGTTACGGTACCTCGCTGTCTTTAGTTCACCGCACAAGACAATGACGGTGACGGGCAGTTGAGGTTTATAATTTAAAAAAGTTAAAAAACCTCCTCTTCGGTTCGCAGAAAAAAAACTTTTTAAATTATTAGCGTTAAACAGGTGCTATCGTCCTTTGTTTCTAATGCAAATGCAAGTGGTTTAGTTTAAAAGTGACAAAAGCCTTCTACCCACTTACTCTGGAAATATAAAAAAATATTAATTTTGGAAGTGCCTCCAGAACTGTTGTTTAGAAACTGAAACCAGGTACCTTATCCGTCCAAACAGTTCAAAATTGATCCTATTACCTATTACTACGACATGTTTCGGAATTCAAAATTCCATCTTCTGGTCACACAAAAACGACCGCAATTCATTACAGATTTCGTCAAAACTTAAAAATGTTAACATTAAAACAGTTAAACATAACAATATACATGATTTGACACATACTTCACATAAATCACGGTCAGAGTCTAATCGCTGGTGTAGGCAATTTATTACATATAGCTCAAGCCTTACATCCACGCACAAGCAGGCCAGCGATTAGACTCCGTTGAGGTATGTGTCAAATATCGTGTAGTGTTATGTTGAAATGTTTTTCATTAGTGAATTTCCTTTGGAAAGTGAACTATTAGCATGACCTGCACGGTGAAACTTAAGCCTGGGACCACCATAGAGGTTCCTAACGTGACCCCCTGAACACGTTTTGGGGGGTCGTTCAAAATTATATATATATATATATATGTGTATGCACTCTAGCGATCGCATTTTTTGTCCGATTTACATCAAATTTGGTAGGGACGTTCCTTTCTATAATCTGTTGGACAAGTTCGTTGGGCAAAACAATCGGAAAACTCTAAACCCATTTTTTGGGGATTAATCTTTCAAATTTCGAGTTTTTGGGCCCAAAAAGGGTCAGAAAAGCCCCAGATGTAAAATTAATACATGTAAAAAGATGGGAATTAGAGAGGCGAAAGTTTTAAGCCCTCTCCCGTCATTCTAGCATAAATATTTACCGCTTTATTAAAGAAAATGTGTATCGGCTAAACACAGTACGTTGTCTTATGGGGGTTTTACACTAGAAAAGCGTGTTATTCCTTTGTTAGAGTACTTTTATTACCCCCAGCAACCTTACGCCTACTTTCAAGCCTGTCTGGACCTTCTACTAACCTTATAATGTGCAAAATTGTATTTCCAGCTTTGCAAGTAAATGAAACCAGGAGTATCAGAACAGCCAAAAAAATCAATGTTTTCAGATTTCAATAAAAATTGGAAAAATGTATGTTTTTACACTGATTTTGAGTTTTAAAAGTTTTTATGTGGAAATTCACTTCCCTCACGTCAGCGTGGTGCGTGCGAACTCGTTTTTAAATTTTGGCGAAATCTGTAATGAATTACGGACGTTTCTGTGGAACCAGAAGATGGAATTTACCATTCCGAAACATGTCGTCATAATAGGTGACAGATAAATTTTGAACTGTTTGGACGGAAAAGGTATGTGAACCTGGTTTTAATAAAAAATAGCTTGATAAGACTATATTTTTACATTTATTAAACATTTAATGAGTTCCTTGCACTAATAATCTGAAGGAGATCAAGTATGTATTTACATCTACCCGACGTTCCCCAGATATACGGCGATGAAAAACTAATGCGAGAGTCATTTAAAAGGAAACTCCTGGCGCCTGCTTATGCCACCACCCAAAAGTCTTTCGAAACTCGTCAATCCCCAACGTGTTATCCGAAATCGTTAATTAATGTCTCATTTTATAAAGCAAATAAAACAAAATACCTAGCGATTTCAGTGAGCAGAATGTTTATATCACAAATAATAACCGTTCAATAAAACTCCAAGATATTCAATATCTGAGATTTGTATGTGTTATCTATTTTGATATCAAAATTCTGCTCCCTCAAATCATTAGGTATTCATTCTCATTAAAATAAGCCATAGATCAACAATTTCTGATAATCCGTTGAGTAGGGACGGAATTTAAAAATTAACATTGGTCTCGGGAGAAGCAGGTGGAAAATCGAAATATTCCGTAGCTGGAACCCCCCCCCCCCTTAAAAGCAGAACGTAAGTTTATAGAAAATCCTGATAGGGAAACTGTCCGTATCGCTAACAATGCGTGCAAACGAGCACAATTCACATGGATATGTTGCAACAATCAGCTGATATGTGAGTCAGCTGAGAGCAGCCACTCCGCTCATTATGGCGGGCGACCAGTGGAACATTGGAACAGCGAAACACTCGGGAACACCGGACTGGAACGCGGCGGAAACAGACGATAAACGTTCCAACAAGTGGTACATTGCTTCTCTCGCCCATCCACAGGGTACGGGGGCTGCAGTCTCGTGTAGTTGTGGGAATGAGAGCGGCAACAACATTAAGCTATCAGACACTTGGATCAGTAAATAGTGAAAGGACATATATGTATGTGTGTGGTAGTTATACAACATAAGTCCTTGTAGTTTTATTATTTTTTTATGTGTTATAATGATTAATTCAAATTCGTACAAGTTTCGGAACTGAATCAATCACATTCAACGTTGCGCATAGGCGTTATTGGAGAGTACAAGGGGAACAATCACTCCCTCCAAAAATGTGGACAGAATATATTATTGCAAAAAATTAAAAGTCATATTAATCGCAATAGCAATCATTTTGCCTTCTCCTCAATCGAAATCCTCTATCACGCTTGTAACATAGCGATATAATTAATCTCTTCCTACGAATGTTTAGACTTAAAATTCAACAAACCGAATTTGTTTGGTTACCTAAATAAAAGAACAAAACGCTGCGGAGAGGCAATGACATAAAACCAATGTAAAGACCGAGAAGGACTTAGCACAAACATGCTTTCCAAATGAAGGAATGTTTTACAATGTTGCTTAATATAACCAACAATTATATGAGGATTAGGACCAATTTCACCGGGTAATTGTATCTCCCGGCTTCGCCCTTCGACGTTGCGGGGCGGTGGCGGGGGCGGACGACGACAGGTTCCCGCGCGGCTCAAGGAAGAGACCAAGGTCGACCATTCATGCGCGGCCTTGACTGGGATAATCCCGCCTGGCGATACCTGGGCATAGCCGACCGTCTCCGGAGAGCATGGGATTGTAAGACTGGTGTAATAGGAACCACCGTGGTTGTCGTTTAGTACTGGAAAACTGTAACTACCTCACTGCCTTTCTGGCCCTAGACGGATGCACGATGGGATTTGATTTTGAGTATTTCTAGGACAATTTCTTAAACAATTTAATAGGAAGCTGTACAAACCCTGCCTTATGTTATATTAAGGTTGATTGTGTCCTTCTGAAATATAACTTAATACGCAGCTCAGCGTTAGTAATTACATGTTAGTAAATAATATACACAATAGTAAATACAAGGTACTAAAACCTTACAGGTTTACAACCTGGTTCAAGATTCTAAAATATTTAACTTGTCAAATAAATTTACAAAGCTTCTCAACACACGTTCTTTATGCTGTGACTATGCTGTTTCAGAAGCTTAAACAAAATACCCCCGTAGCAGCAAACCTGCATACTCAACGAATTTCCAATGCATATAAATTTATCTTAATACCACATAAAGCCACATACCAAGTTTCATTATATACATTCATAAATAAACGATTTATGAAATTTTAATTATTCTCTATAAGAATAACATGGCGGCTGAGTATGCAGGTTTGCTGAAATAAGGAACACTAAAAATGGGTTTTTATACAAATACCAATATAACTCAACTAGGTAAAGCCACATGCCAAGTTCTATTAATTTATGTTCATATTTAAGGTGATAACACGTTACTTATTCTCCATAAGAATAACATGGGGCTGAGTATGTAGGTTTGCTGCTACGGGAAATATCGGCCAAAAAATGGGTTTTGTGCAAATATCAATAGACCACAATGAAATGAAGCAATATACCAATTTTCGTCATGATAAGTAGATAAATAAGCGAGATATAACATTTTTCTTATCCTCTATAAGAAAAGCATTGGACAACGTACTGTGTTTAGCACTTTCAATATCTCAGCAACCAATTGACGTAGAGCAATGATTAAAACACCAAATTGTGCGTCTTTTTAAGCTGATTCCAATGAAAAAATAAAATTTTACTTTTTCAAAAATTATGTGTAAAAAACTCAAAAAAAAAACATTTTTGAGTTACAAAACCCCCCCAAAATACCCCTTCGGATAAGTCGATCCGTCTTGTTTTCGAACTTAGTCATAAATGCTGCTTTACACGTTTGTACCAAATTTCATCAAAATCGGATCTTTTTTACGAGAGTTATCGCACCCACGGACATACAGTTTCGAAAGAATGGTGTTTTTGGGGTCTCGGGACCTCAAAACGAAAAGTTATCATGGTCCGGGGCCTAGGTCTTACCATGCCGAATACGGTAATAGCTTCTTCCCTATTGGGGAAATTCACTAAAAAAGAGGAATTCACTCAGGGAATTCCCTGAATTGCTCTATTATATAATGACATTGAGCAATCTTGAAAAATCGTAAGTTAGGTTCGTAATTACAGAAAAAATCCGGGAAAAATTATTTCAATTAGTGTATAGGAGGAAAGGACTTATTGGAATATACATCTCAGAAAATTCTTAAATCTCCATATGTTTTCAGATGCAAACTTATAACTTTAACTCAAAGTTGTTTTACAAATCGTAAAACCGAAGAGTCTAAATATACCAAACAGCCGGCCCCAAGTGGCTGGAACTGTGACTGAAATACTTTATGGGGGCTGTAGCCGGCGGGAAAGAGCGCCATAAAATCTCACACAATGACCATCCGCACCATACGCCGTACAACATACACCCGCCAGTGGCGGCATCTGGTAACGCGAGGTTTAGTGTATATATAGTGGTTGATTCGAAGTCACCCAGTGTTCTACAACATACACCCGCCAGTGGCGGCATCTGGTAACGCGAGGTTTAGTGTATATATAGTGGTTGATTCGAAGTCACCCAGTGTTCTACAACGTACACCCGCCAGTGGCGCAATCTGGTAACGCGAGGTTTAGTGTATATATAGTGGTTGATTCGAAGTCACCCAGTGTTCTACAACATACACCCACCAGTGGCGGCATCTGGTAACGCGAGGTTTAGTGTATATATAGTGGTTGATTCGAAGTCACCCAGTGTTCTACAACATACACCCGCCAGTGGCGGCATCTGGTAACGCGAGGTTTAGTGTATATATAGTGGTTGATTCGAAGTCACCCAGTGTTCTACAACATACACCCGCCAGTGGCGGCATCTGGTAACGCGAGGTTTAGTGTATATGTAGTGGTTGATTCGAAGTCACCCAGTGTTCTACAACATACACCCGCCAGTGGCGGCATCTGGTAACGCGAGGTTTAGTGTATATGTAGTGGTTGATTCGCAGTCACCCAGTGTTCTACAACATACACCTGCCAGTGGCGGCATCTGGTAACGCGAGGTTTAGTGTATATATAGTGGTTGATTCGAAGTCACCCAGTGTTCTACAACATACACCCGCCAGTGGCGCAATCTGGTAACGCGAGGTTTAGTGTATATATAGTGGTTGATTCGAAGTCACCCAGTGTTCTACAACATACACCCACCAGTGGCGGCATCTGGTAACGCGAGGTTTAGTGTATATATAGTGGTTGATTCGAAGTCACCCAGTGTTCTACAACATACACCCGCCAGTGGCGGCATCTGGTAACGCGAGGTTTAGTGTATATATAGTGGTTGATTCGAAGTCACCCAGTGTTCTACAACATACACCCGCCAGTGGCGGCATCTGGTAACGCGAGGTTTAGTGTATATATAGTGGTTGATTCGAAGTCACCCAGTGTTCTACAACATACACCCGCCAGTGGCGGCATCTGGTAACGCGAGGTTTAGTGTATATGTAGTGGTTGATTCGAAGTCACCCAGTGTTCTACAACATACACCCGCCAGTGGCGGCATCTGGTAACGCGAGGTTTAGTGTATATGTAGTGGTTGATTCGCAGTCACCCAGTGTTCTACAACATACACCTGCCAGTGGCGGCATCTGGTAACGCGAGGTTTAGTGTATATATAGTGGTTGATTCGAAGTCACCCAGTGTTCTACAACATACACCCGCCAGTGGCGGCATCTGGTAACGCGAGGTTTAGTGTATATGTAGTGGTTGATTCGAAGTCACCCAGTGTTCTACAACATACACCCGCCAGTGGCGGCATCTGGTAACGCGAGGTTTAGTGTATATGTAGTGGTTGATTCGAAGTCACCCAGTGTTCTACAACATACACCTGCCAGTGGCGGCATCTGGTAACGCGAGGTTTAGTGTATATATAGTGGTTGATTCGAAGTCACCCAGTGTTCTACAACATACACCCGCCAGTGGCGGCATCTGGTAACGCGAGGTTTAGTGTATATGTAGTGGTTGATTCGAAGTCACCCAGTGTTCTACAACATACACCCGCCAGTGGCGGCATCTGGTAACGCGAGGTTTAGTGTATATGTAGTGGTTGATTCGCAGTCACCCAGTGTTCTACAACATACACCTGCCAGTGGCGGCATCTGGTAACGCGAGGTTTAGTGTATATGTAGTGGTTGATTCGCAGTCACCCAGTGTTCTACAACATACACCTGCCAGTGGCGGCATCTGGTAACGCGAGGTTTAGTGTATATGTAGTGGTTGATTCGAAGTCACCCAGTGTTCTACAACATACACCCGCCAGTGGCGGCATCTGGTAACGCGAGGTTTAGTGTATATGTAGTGGTTGATTCGTAGTCACCCAGTGTTCTACAACATACACCCGCCAGTGGCGGCATCTGGTAACGCGAGGTTTAGTGTATATGTAGTGGTTGATTCGAAGTCACCCAGTGTTCTACAACATACACCCGCCAGTGGCGGCATCTGGTAACGCGAGGTTTAGTGTATATATAGTGGTTGATTCGAAGTCACCCAGTGTTCTACAACATACACCCGCCAGTGGCGGCATCTGGTAACGCGAGGTTTAGTGTATATATAGTGGTTGATTCGAAGTCACCCAGTGTTCTACAACATACACCCGCCAGTGGCGGCATCTGGTAACGCGAGGTTTAGTGTATATATAGTAATTCATTCGAAGTCACCCAGTGTTCTATTTCTATACAAACAATAAAATGAAACAGTAACTAACATTTCAATTCTAGAAGAATGTAGGCAAAAGTTCCCCTACCAGACAGAATTCCCGTCAGGAGAAAACTCATTAACAATATATACAAATTCGCAGCCGTACATGCAGCTACCACCACCGTATTAGAAAACGGCGCGCAAATTTAAGAGTTTTTCTTAAATACTTTGCGAACCGTAAAAAATGATAAATCAAAAGCGTTAACTACCGTATCGAAATACATATTTATCTTATAAATTTATTTTCTACCAATACATTTTATTCCTCGTAAGAGTAGCAACATAATAAACGTATTTTTAGATACGCTTCGAAATCATTTTACTTAGAATAATGACTAAAATTACAAAATTATTTAGTTTAGTTTAATGGTGTTAATTAAAACTTTGAAATTTAATAAAATTGAGGGAGACAAAAAGCAAAAACTGATTTTTGGGGATCCTTTCTATTAGGTAAGGTCTGAGAGTGGTTATATTGAGAGGGTGTGAGCATATTGAAAAAACCTTAAAACCCCTGCCACATGAAGCGTTACTAGCGAACTAAAGTTCTGAAAGTTTTCTAATTTGAATGACTTGTTTTTAAGGTTATGACATGATCATTAAGATAATAAAGTTAAGTGTTAAAGCGAAATTATAAATGGTCAAATCCGGAAATGGAGAGTTACTATTTTATTTTATAGAAAATGTGAGGAAGGTAAGGATTGGTCCTTCAGAAAAACTAATCAAAATTAGTTTTCTCCATAAGTAAACCAATAAACCAATATGTTCAAATATTAGTTGGGTTACGATTTAATATCAATGTGAACAATTTAAAGTCGTCAGTGAGTATTACGACAACATATCAGTGAGCTAGACAAAATATCGGCAACAAATGATTGTTAAACTACTGTATAACAAAACTATTAAACACTATACAAAAATCAAGTGTAACAGGTTAGTAACCTGTTATAATCATCTCGATTCAGGAATAAAATAAATAAAGTGTTGCCTTTAACGTTACTAACACCAAGAGTTATATCTTATTAACAAAAGAAAAACAATTTAATCATTGTAATTAAAATTAAGTCTAGCTTTAACAAGAATTATAAATCCTCTAAGCTTGGACACAAACAAAAACATTATTTCACAAGCACAAGCACAAAGGACGCAGCAAAACCTTTACATAACAAGATAATCTTATTAACAGAGAGATTAGTTTACACTAAGCGCCTCTCTGTTTGGCGCAACTTCGGCGACTCTGTGCAGCTTTGTTTGTCTTTGCTTAAGTACACAAATTCTAAACAATTCGTAATACAACCCTATATAATGTACATGAGAGACTGTACGAGAATAATTAGGAAACGAAATGCATCAAAAGCGTGGAGCTGGGTGAAATCTATATAACCCCATAAAACTCTTTTAAAGAAGCTTCCTTATATGATAATAGGTTTTGAGCAGTAACGGTGCGGCGAATGGATTCCTTTAAAAATATTACAGATAAAATTTCATGATTGCATATTTATTTTCACTAGATTATCTTGGAAAAGTACCTAAATTTGTCGATAATACAAGTATTTTGCTCTCAGTTCTTCAAATATTTTTTGATATCTCCTCGTATACATGGACTACAACTTTCATTATTTTAATTTGAAAGCTAATAGTGCGGCCATTAAAATACACACTTTATGAGGCTGTATCAGCTGTTCCAACAAACAATAGCGACGCACGTACAAAAAAAAGCTGACGCGACGCGACGTCCGTTGCTGTCGGTAGCGGCACGCACGTTATTTACGAGCCCGGAGCTACGACTCCACATGCCGCACGCCTCCCACATTACACACTATGATGTACAGGGCGGTCCTGAGTGGGTTATTTATTCAGAGGACAATATGCTTTTGAGAAACAACAAAATTGGTCTTTCTGTGACTCAAACGTCTCCTAGACTCCATATTTTGTATTTAATTAAATTTGTAGTCAACACACTGCGTGTTTAAGGATGCAGATTGGTCAATATAATGGTTTATGGTTTTATTTTGGTTTAATATACTACATGAACCTCAAATGGTTAACACAGCAAACCAAGTTTCCTTCACCCCTTACAAAACCCGAGTATCGAGCAATTATTTTCGCACTAAAATCGAAATGCTTGGATTGACCGTATAATTATATTTTCTTGACTTCCAATTGGTAGACTATCCTAATCGTGGAATGTCTAACAATAAGCCTATCCACAAATAGCTTAAATCGCCAATAGTAGTTTACTCTAATTCCAATATCTAATTGTGTACTCACAAAAGTGCGAAGACTGATCTCAAACTGGAGTTGGACTTACCTGAAAAAAGGAACAAATTAATTTAAAGAACAAAACAAAAGATCACTGACATATAATAGTACACCAATTTAAAACTAACATTTACTAAAACGAATTTGATTTCGATCACTATATCGAAATCTCTGGTTGTTGCCACAAATATTTGGCGTGTATCTGATAAAATATTTCAAACTGTATAATAATACTGGCCTTTCACTAATCCAACTCTAGCACAGCCTTTAAAAAAAAAAACAAAAAAACAACATAACCCTGATTTAAGAGGCAATTGCCATAAATATCCCCCCTAATGAGGCACAAAAACGAGACCAAAACAGCTGATGAGGCTGTCCCACGGTTCATTAATGAAAGGCAACAGCCTCGTGTGATTGATCGCCTGAAGAAACCCCGACGATTCCTGGCATCTGACAGCGTCGTGTGGAAGTGTAATTACATACCGAAGGTCCTTCACGCATACTCGGACTGACTCTGATTTATCGAATATAAAACCGAGTATGTAATCTCTTTCGAAGCGTTTTTAACAATCGAATTAAATAATAAAGCGCGATACTGAAATTATAAATGTACTTAATTTCATAAATCGCCCAGACCGATGAGGCGAAATTTTCGAGAGCGTTCATAAAGTCGTTCCGTTCCGGGTAGAACTAACAAATTCCACGGTCAGCGCATGAAAAATTGGTAATAGCTCGCGGCCCGTTGATATGTGCTGTTTAGAAGCGAAATAGCGTCTGGGTACTGTTAGGTCGGTTGGAATAATTGTCGTCCTGGCCTCAATAAAAGGTATTGCATAATTATTTTCGTTTTACTGACTGGCTGTGTTTATTTCCCTAGGATGACCGGATACTCGGCAAAATTACTTATAACTAGTGGCTTGAACCATAGCCCTTAACCTTGCTCCAATACTCTCCCTACCTGTTTTAGCGAATTTCCGCTATAGGGAAGAAGCTATTACCGTAGGTCTCATGGTAAGACTTAAGCCCGAGACCATGATAACTTTTCATTTTGAGGTCCCCAGATGCCCAAAACACCATTCGCTCGAATTTATTATATATATATAATTATATATATATATATATATATATATATATATGTGTGTGTGTGTGTGTGTGTGTGTGTGTGTGTGTGTGTGTGTGTGTGTCCGTAAGCACGATAACTCTTGTAAAAAAGGTCCGATCTTAATGAAATTTGGCACAAATGTGTAAAGTACCATTTATTTGAACGAGTTCGAAAACAGACGAAGCGCACCATCCAAAGGGGTTTTTTGGGGGGTTTTGTACCCTAAACATTTTTTTTGGAGTTTCCACATGTAATTAATATTTAAATCAAATTTTAATTTTGACCATTGAATTCAACATAAAAAACAAACAATTTGGGATTTTAATCATTGCTCTACGTCAATTGGTTACTGATATATTGAAAGTGCTAAACACAGTACATTTTCTAATGTTATTCTTATGGAGAAAAAGAAAAATTGTATATCTCGCATATTTATGAACATAAACTGACGAAATTTGGTACATGGCTTCATCAGGTTAAGGTTTATTGTTGTTTACACACAAACAAATTTTCGCCTATGGTTCCCGTAGCAGCAAACCTAGGTACTTGGTCCCGATGTTATTCTTATGGAAAATAATTAAAATGTTATATATCGCTTATTTATGAATGTATACGGATGAAACTTGGTATGTGACTTTACTAAGATGAGTTCTATTGATATTTGCATAAAAACCCATTATTTTGTGTTCCTTGTTGCAGCAAATCTGCGTACTCATCCCCAATGTTATTCTTATGGAGAATAATTAATATTTTAAATATCGCTTGTTTGTGAATATATTTCTTATGAATCCTGTTAAGTGTTTTAATGTGTTATGTTATATATTCATTGGAAATTCGCTGAGTATGCAGGTTTGCTGCGACGGGGGTATTTTTGCTCTTTACATGCTGAGGAAAATAAAACATAAGTAGGAACATGTCAGTTCGTAAACAAATTAGACACTTCATCACATGTTTTAATGCAAACAAAGCATGATAAATACCCATGTTTTTATCATGGGGGATGTTTAACGTTATTTTTCGTTTGCTGGTAAATTTGTAGAAATACCGCTATTTTTCTCGAGTCCCTGGAATCAAGACCATTAATTTTAGACGTCTCCCATCATCCTGCGATATGCGAAACTGCCACAATTATTTTGACTTAAAAATTTCGCTTGCAGAATTATATATAAAGATGATTACTACTTACTTCAAAGAGTTGTTAGTTATAGATGTAATGTTATTTTCTTTTAAGAGAAATTCGTACGTTTTCAAAGCGCTATAAAAGACGATGTAATGTTATTTTCTTTTAAGAGAAATTCGTACGTTTTCAAAGCGCTATAAAAGACAAGTGTGTAAGTGTGGATTACAGTTTAGTTCGTATTACTCCACGCCAGGTCGGTTATATCACAAAGTTTCGAGTACATTACAATGGTCTCTCAAGGTTGGACGTAGAAGCATAGCAAGGTAAGGTCCCAAAGACATAGCAAGGTTTAGTCCAGAATTCCAGCAGTTGTGAGAAGCCGGGACATTGGCTTCCAAAGACTACTATACTAAAATTTTAGAACAACTTTGTTTATGAATCTAAGAACCAAACCAAACCACCGAATCCGTTATCTGAAATGAATATTCACATGTCACATGAGAAATTACACAACGAACTGTAGAAGCAGGCGGTCACCGACAAGATGAAGATATCGGATGTCATTGTCGTGGGACCGGGATGTCCGATACACTCCTGAGTCTGAGTGTAGGTTATGTGATCTGATTTAGATTTGTCTCCCGATGTGGTTTTCCTAACTGTATTACTAAAGGGATGTTTTTACTATGTTAATTATATAAGTGATTAAATATCTCGCAGGCTTTCGGATATCCTAATTTGTGGAATATTGTTATCATAATATCCGAGCACTATCTGATGATCTATATCAGAAAAATAAATAGTGTAACCCGTTGTTTATACATTTGTTCCTAAACTGTCAAGCAATGGTCAAACCGTACAGGCCTCGTAAATTGGTGCATATAAATTAAAACTAATAATAATTAATATATCATGAGTTCCATGCTCCATAATTGTTCAACTTTAAATATTGACGTAGAAATAAAGATTTGGTTACATAGATATCGTATTTTCACTTTGTAGTATTAGGAATTAGGACCTTAAAAATGTAATCAGTAATAATAAAATTGTATATAGCCTACGTAGGGATATTTCAAGCAAACCCACTTTCATTTTGCCTACAACCGCGTTAAAAACACATCGTAAAACAGGTGTTTTATGTTTAGCGAGTGAAAAAGTCGTTCGCAACAATCTAACTGATTCGGTGTTTATAACTTCAATCTCGTGAATGAAATAAAAATGGATGAAAGTGAACTTTTTATGTTTTGTGGTATCAAAAGATGCAGTTTTAGGAAAAACTGTGTATGTAATTCGAGTGTAAAGTTTCTTTCTCGCTCGAGGAAAACTGTTACCCCGCGCGACACGTAGCTGCGAGCGCGGTAATTTCCCGAATGAGTTTGTGTGGTTCCACATATTTTACGGTCTTAACACATAAATATCTATTTTATAACATTCTTTAAAAATAAAAAATAATAATTTTCAAATCTTAAAAAAAATAAAACAGCAACAATTGACTAGGCGAAGAGATGCAACTATAACATGATCCAGACGAAGCGACACAGCCAGTAAAACATATCACTAATGACAAAATCCTGTTCATTAACCAACCGCTTCGTCCGCACATGTCAGGATGATTGATCGAGATCAAGACCATTACGGCGAGTTGATAGGCGCGACCGCGAGCTGCGAGCGATCACGCCAAGTCGCGGGCGTAATTAGCTTGACACGAGCGTTATTAGAAGTAAAAATATATCTGAAATTAGCTCGACCATGTCAAACTGAGATCGCATCAGGGATCCCGGCGGCGTGATGTTGTGCAGACCGGGTAGCTGGGGAGGGTGGTCGGGTGGTCTGTGTAACAGTGGGTCTGGGAGTCATCAGTCGATGGGTCGTAAATATCTAACTTGAAACGTTACAAAACATGGGTCCAACTTAATGTGGATGCAAAGAAAGATTGATAGCCGAACAAATTACGTCCTAGACAACTCTATTGAGACCATTTTACTTTATGATTTTACCGAAGCATTCTGAATTCATTTTTCCATTGAATACAAATTTTAATTTTTAAAATAAAGTATGAATGGCCCAGATTTGTAAAGCGCAACGAAATAAATTCAGCCACCTGAAACTATATGATGTACTGTTTGTTTATGTGTGTATACTATTTATTGATGTGATGTACAAAGTTGTACGATTATACAATTTCATGATTTGTCCCAATTAAAAATTTACAAGTGTAAAAAGTGTGTGTTTGAAAAGTCAAAAAGGACCTGAATGATAAAAATAAATCCTGAGATCCATGTATTTACTTCCATTTAAGGTAAAAAGCTAACAGAATCATTAATGAATACAATCAACACAAAACAAACATTTGTGTGGGTTGGACCGCTTTCCCTTAAAACCGTCATAGTAAAAATGTCGCTGGCTAAGAAATGTATGTAAAATAAAGCAAAGGGAAAATATAAACTTTTGACAGGCATTGCAGTTCATAAAAAGTGAGAAATTAAATCTAAGGAAAATCGCCTACATAATTAAACTGGCAATGGTAAATTGTAACAGATAAATGTGTACTAACATTGAGTATACCATGTATGTTCAATGGTACTAGTGGAAAACCAGACCCGTCTATAAGCCCATTGTTAAAATTAACATACGTTTTATGGATGGCCTTATTAGTGAATTTCCTTTGGAAAGTGAACTATTAGCATGACCCGCACGGTGAAACTTAAGCCCGGGACCACCATTGAAGTTCCTAACGTGACCCCCTGAACACGTTTTGGGGGGTCGTTCAAAATTGTATATATATATATATATTTAGACATATAGACACGTAGACATATATATATATATATATATATATATATATATATATATATATATATATATGTGTGTGTGTGTGTGTGTGTTTGCACTCTAGCGGTCGCATTTTTTGTCCGATTTACTTCAAATTTAGTAGGGACGTTTCTTTCTGTAATCAGGTGGGCAAGTTCGTTGAGCAAAACAATCGGAAAACGCTAAACCCCTTTTTTGGGGATTAATCTTTCAAATTTTAATTTTTTGGGCTCAAAAAGGGTCAAAAAAGCCCCGGATATACAATTAATGTGGGTAAAAAGATGGGATTAGTGAGGCGAAAGTTTTAAGCCCTCTCTCGTCATT
The DNA here is from genome assembly GCA_963675035.1 of Allygus modestus. Lineage (NCBI taxonomy): Eukaryota > Metazoa > Arthropoda > Insecta > Hemiptera > Cicadellidae > Allygus > Allygus modestus. The sequence continues at coordinate 42,522,172 of OY776116.1, forward strand.
CTAGCATAAATATTTACCGAGTTATTAAAGAAAATGTGTTTGGACTAAACACAGTACATTGTCTTATGGGGGTTTTACACTAGAAAAGCCTGTTATTCCTTTGTTAGAGTACTTTTATCATCCCAAGAAACTCACACCTACTTTCAAGCCTGCCTGGACCTTCTCCTAACATTATAATGCGCAAAATCGTATTCCCAGCTTTGCAGGTAAATGAAACCAGGAGCATCAGAACAGCCAAAAAATCAATGTTTTCAGATTCAATAAAAATTGGAATACATGTATGTTTTTACACAGATTTTGAGTTTTAAAAGTTATGGGGAAATTCACTTCCCTCACGTCAGCGTGCTGCGTGCGAACTCGTTTTTCACTTGTGCAACGCACTGTAAACTCACAGTTTAAAATGAACGAACAAATAGAAACAACAATATATCGCCAAACAGAAATGTAAAACGCAGCAAACAAACGTAAATAAACACTGGAACAACAAACGAAAGAAGCAAGGCCAAAACAGTAGGATACAAGCAACAATGATGAATGGAATACCCATCTGAATTTTTACAATGCATGCTGAAAGGCAAGTTGCAACAGTGAAACGTGTAGAGAATAAACAGGTTGTGATAACGGCTCGCGGCGAGATAAGGCTTATCACAGTGATAATAGGGGTGACGGGTTCCTAGCTCATTGGTCAGCTTTTACTGATAGCATGGACCTACTCCTGTGCTGAAAATCTTTCAAGGCTTCAACCTACTGGTATTCATAGTTGTTATGTTTGAAATTATCATTGAAATGATTTTATTTGAGGTTTTTAGAAGTTATACCACCCGAAAATTATCGGGGATCAAGGAATACCACGCCAACAAAGTCTCGGGTATCACCTAGGTTTTTCTTTTTTTTATAAAATAAGCGTATTGAACGACAAACAACTATACCAAACAACAACATACAATTAATTTTAATTTTTACAAATTGTATACAGTTTAAATAAGTTGTATTTAAGGTCATTAAATTAAAGTCAACACATTGATACGTTTGATTCGGTGCAGATCCCAATAAATGAATTGATTGGTTCAATAAAGCAGCTCACAGCAACAAATAAATAAAGTGATAAAGATAAGCTTAAGATGAATACATGGGATTTTAGTCGGGGTTATTTATGAGCAATGCATTTACACAGTAGAAAGAGACACGTCCGCGAAAGTTGAAACCAGGCAATCAGCTTTACACCTGTCGTGTTGATGTTGTTGGCGAAAGTCGCCAATGGATGATTCGGGTCTGAGAGACGCCGCGCGGCGACCGTAATGATATGCGATCACGTGGAAATTTGACATTTGAAATGACAGAAACAAAATTACAGGTTTTGGAAGGAAACGAAATGTAGAAAACACACACAGACACAGCGACGTGTTGATAGATAATTTGGTGAAATCGATTTCACCGAAGATGAAAATAACTTATTATATTTCCAATTTCGTATTGAGAGTAACTTTCTTTTTTGGGGAAAAGTATCAACCGCGTTCTGTTGAGTATCAACCGCGTTCTGTTGAGTTTAAGCACAGAGAAGTAATATGTTACTTCTAAGTGGTTTAAGGTTGCAGCTCAACAGCGTTAGAATATGTTGTGTTACAACTCTAAAAAAGAGATGGTGATATTGAACCTAGGTAATAAGTGTTTAATCGCTCATTGTGCGAAGCTTTTGAAAAAACTATACCTTCATAACTTAGAGGTTCTAATGTCGTCCAGGGAACACCAGAGTATTTATCCACCTATGGTTTTAGAAACAGGTACCCGGTAATAAATTACTGGTCGAGATCCATACGAATTCACCAGTTACTGGCAACCATTTCATGAATGCTTTACGTAGAACTAATCAACCACACACCACTTTGAGAATCCTCGACTAAGCCAGAACACTCCGGGAACGGTCAGCGGTACTCCACCTCTACCACCCAGCCTCAACGGTCTGTCTGCTGGGTCACGTGATGGGCTCCCACGGCCCCGAAATGGAACATCAGCGACCAGCGTCGTGATCTGGTGTGATTAGCTGACACCAGGCGGACAAAACTGCTGACGAAGTCAGTCCTCAGCACTCAGCACCGCCGCGGCGACACTGATGTCCGAGTCTTGAACAGTGATTGCGAATACGGCAATATACTTGTCGGAAGAAGTCATTACTGGAAAATCTCCAATACAACATTGAGCACTTGTTTGATACAAAGTTAGCATGACATTGACTTAACAACTTACAAGTGTATGTCGCTCTCCAGAAGGAAAGTCAGAACTTATTACAGGTTGATATTTATAAGTTGTATCTCTATATTATTTGATTAAATAGATTGGATTCATAAAAGTAACAAATCTTTTTTACGTACTTCTGATATGAATCGAAGCCTAACTTCGCTGCGACAAATTCAGCTACAGGGGTTTCAGGTGTGAAATAATGTTGTTCAACCAAAGAAGAGTTGAAGCGATACAGCTTTATGCATTTATTAGTATACATTTACCAGACCACCAAGACCACTAGACCACCATTTGTGTCATCTAGGACAAATCCTTCAAAAGAAACACATGGGAGGTCTTCCTCGTCTTTCTCACTCCCGCACAAAAATGACCTCGAATGGAGAAAAGTACTTTCTAGTCTCCATTGATGAATTAATGAGTTCACACTCCTACTTTCAACAGCGGGTGACGGGTGACAAGTGACTGGACGTTATCTCAAACGACACAGGACAATGCACTATACAGGGACACTGACGTCACTGGCAGGTATGACGTCACAGTGGTCATGTGGGTTGGGGCGGGGAAGGTAATGAGTCTGACGTCATCAGCTGCCCCCGGCCCGCCTCCGCATCCTCTCCCGTAGTCCACCGGCCGCCACGGACTGTACGGAGACTAGGATGTAGGATGATGGAGGTTGTGATGTCGGCAGGTTCTTGGAAATGTGTGAAGCATGGAGTTCGTTAAATTCAAAAACTCATCTTGGTTTTCTCGAAATGAGCTAAAAGATAATATGTGTGGGTCTCCAACTATAAGGTAAAAGTAAGAGAAATGCGAACGTAACGTGTTATAAAAGTGTGTGCTCACAAAACCCAGCGAGTGGTTCACTGGTACTCTGTGCACATTTAGGTAAACTCAAACTCTTCACATTTTAGAGCAGTATGCAAACCAATTACACATTATCCTTTGATAAAGAAGTTAAATTTATGGACAGAAATTTCTAGATGTCGAATGAAGGAACTTGAAGAATCAAAGAGTCTCCGTGAGCCATGCTTGTTTTTTGTTGTAAAAACGTTTTAACGACTGGCCGAATTAGAAGTGAATTTCCCCCCGTCTCTAACTCAGCTATCGAGCAATCACAATTATAACCAAGGGTAGAAGAAATACACTACCATTAAGGGGTAGCAAACAACGCAATAGAGTAGGACAATCTAAAATCTTGAAGGCTAATCGTAATCCTCCTTAAAATAAATCCTTTAAATCCACAGTAAGACGGAGTTGTTGTGACGCTGTCCAGAGATGTTCTGACCTCTGCAGAACAGATGGCGCTGGCGGTCGTCCAAACAGCGCACGTGTTGCGCGGACACTAGTGGCAAGTGAATGGCCAATGATTGGCGAATGGCGATCCGGGCTGGTAACATATTATGGATGTTTTAAAATCAAGAGAAAATGTCATTACATTAAACACATATAAGATATCAATAATGTTGTTCCTGCCACTTTTTCTTGGTGGTCTTGTCAATTATTATTTTTACGGAACCAAACGCTTGTAAAGATTTGTTAAGTTTCTTTAGATCGTTAGGATTACCTGTACAGCAATTAAGAAATGTAAAACACTTTATGCATTTTTAATTGATTCCATAACAACAAACACTTGCTATTACCACATCCCAGTGTTAAAGTTTCCAAAAACATGTATAAACAAATATTGACAAATCCTTGAAACATCTCATAATTGTTCCTTCATAAATTAGCAATATTTCTTAGTAGATAGATGGCTGGGTAAAAAAGGGGGCAACACAACATTAAATACTGTACCCGAAAACCCTTAATTATAATATTTGTTAATGAGATAGTTTGTTCATGCCGAAGTTAAAAATCTTGTATCGACTAATACTATAGTTTAATAAAGAGGTTGAAGGCAGGGGAACATTTTTCCCGAGAGAGGGGGAAGGGGTAAGACTCGTCGATACAGATACAATACACATTAGTGACGGCATTTGACCTACTGCGGCTACGCTATTGTCATCTGAACATCCTGTCAACATTGCCAGGGCTCTATGTTGTAAACTGTGATTTCTATATTGAACGTGAAAGTGTTGTCAACAAGAAAAAGAACGAGAGCGTACTTGGCCCCGAGAAGCACAAAACGCCCGTTCTTTCTTGTGCACTGCCAGTTTCTACTATATGGGGAATAATATAACCTAAGATGCAAAGTGTAAAGCAGTATCATTGACTATGGACACTTCGGTATCTATAATCAATGGTAGTATGATATGATATGTAGTTGAATTACATGTTTATTACAATTTATACCCCATACAAGACTAGGCTTGTTAATTAGATTAAAACTAACCAAACATTCATAAGAGGCTGCTTCGCCATCTTAAAGGCATTTTATCATTGATTTTGGTTATTTTTCTAATGAACAGATATCGACTGCGGTTTTGCAGTATGAGGGCGATCCTAGAGACAGACGCTATATTACAGTATGTCGGTTGTGGACGTATGTGTCCCATTGTCCCATTTGACACGGAGTGACAGGGTCAATTGGACAATCGTCGACGTCGTCATCGCGGCCTGTGTCTGTGGCTGTGTCAATTACGGCTGTGCCTCGGGCTACACAAGCTGTGCGACTGTGTAGACTTGAAAACAAACATCATTGACCAAACCACAGGCAATGATCACTTTTGATCAAATTTATAGTGGCCTATTGAGAATATAATGACACTATAATTATATTCTGCATTAGTTTTGTTACAAATGAGTATTTTTGATCGGATTTGTAAAATTTTGGGCTGTGAAAACAGGCCAGTTACAAAAAGCAAATAATTTATCTTATACATTGTTAAATTACTAAAAATAGCCCATTTTACGCCTAAGCTAACCAAAGACACTTTCAAGTTTTACAAATTATATTTTAAACAATTATAGTTACAATTCGGATAATTTACTCAAGACAAATTACAATGAAAAGTATACAGTTCCTTAGCTTAATTAAATACGCGTCGATCTGTTTTGGAATATTTTTAAGAGTTTTTCACATAACCTACACAATCTGTGTACACTGCATATACATTTTTCCTCCTACAAGTATCAAACTGGCGTTCATACTATTTAAATCACTCAAGAAAAACTAATCAAAATGCCCAACAAGATCGTATGCTAAAATCACAGCTGGTGTGGCACTCTGTATGCTGATACTGTATGTAGATATCCCGAGGAACAGGAACGGTCCCGTGTCAGCAGTATGGAATATCGTCAGCACAGCTGTACATCAGCGTCAGCGGTTCAGGGGCGTCGTTGTGGGACTGGGTCGGGATGCGAGAGAGATAAAACTACGATCTATGGCTGGGAATCAATAATCACAGCTGGTGTGGCACTCTGTATGCTGATACTGTATGTAGATATCCCGAGGAACAGGAACGGTCCCGTGTCAGCAGTATGGAATATCGTCAGCACAGCTGTACATTAGCGTCAGCGGTTCAGGGGCGTCGTTGTGGGACTGGGTCGGGATGCGAGAGAGATAAAACTACGATCTATGGCTGGGAATCAATAATCACAGCTGGTGTGGCACTCTGTATGCTGATACTGTATGTAGATATCCCGAGGAACAGGAACGGTCCCGCGTCAGCAGTATGGAATATCGTCAGCACAGCTGTACATTAGCGTCAGCGGTTCAGGGGCGTCGTTGTGGGACTGGGTCGGGATGCGAGAGAGATAAAACTACGATCTATGGCTGGGAATCAATAATCACAGCTGGTGTGGCACTCTGTATGCTGATACTGTATGTAGATATCCCGAGGAACAGGAACGGTCCCGCGTCAGCAGTATGGAATATCGTCAGCACAGCTGTACATCAGCGTCCACGGTTCAGGGGCGTCGTTGTGGGACTGGATCGGGATGCGAGAGAGATAAAACTACGATCTATGGCTGGGAATCAATAATCACAGCTGGTGTGGCACTCTGTATGCTGATACTGTATGTAGATATCCCGAGGAACAGGAACGGTCCCGTGTCAGCAGTATGGAATATCGTCAGCACAGCTGTACATTAGCGTCAGCGGTTCAGGGGCGTCGTTGTGGGACTGGGTCGGGATGCGAGAGAGATAAAACTACGATCTATGGCTGGGAATCAATAATCACAGCTGGTGTGGCACTCTGTATGCTGATACTGTATGTAGATATCCCGAGGAACAGGAACGGTCCCGCGTCAGCAGTATGGAATATCGTCAGCACAGCTGTACATTAGCGTCAGCGGTTCAGGGGCGTCGTTGTGGGACTGGGTCGGGATGCGAGAGAGATAAAACTACGATCTATGGCTGGGAATCAATAATCACAGCTGGTGTGGCACTCTGTATGCTGATACTGTATGTAGATATCCCGAGGAACAGGAACGGTCCCGCGTCAGCAGTATGGAATATCGTCAGCACAGCTGTACATCAGCGTCCACGGTTCAGGGGCGTCGTTGTGGGACTGGATCGGGATGCGAGAGAGATAAAACTACGATCTATGGCTGGGAATCAATAATCACAGCTGGTGTGGCACTCTGTATGCTGATACTGTATGTAGATATCCCGAGGAACAGGAACGGTCCCGTGTCAGCAGTATGGAATATCGTCAGCACAGCTGTACATTAGCGTCAGCGGTTCAGGGGCGTCGTTGTGGGACTGGGTCGGGATGCGAGAGAGATAAAACTACGATCTATGGCTGGGAATCAATAATCACAGCTGGTGTGGCACTCTGTATGCTGATACTGTATGTAGATATCCCGAGGAACAGGAACGGTCCCGCGTCAGCAGTATGGAATATCGTCAGCACAGCTGTACATCAGCGTCAGCGGTTCAGGGGCGTCGTTGTGGGACTGGATCGGGATGCGAGAGAGATAAAACTACGATCTATGGCTGGGAATCAATAATCACATTAAACGATTCAATTTCACACTTATTATAGGTGATACGGTGACAAACACTGATTTTTAAATTGCTGATGATGAAGTGATGATTATGAAATGCTAATGACTGAATCCAATCGCATATAGAAAAGGTTTTGTCACGAGTACATTTCAGTTAATTTTTAGAACCGTGTTTGAAAAGTCTGTGAATTATTATAATGTCTGTGTTATAATAATCAATATGTCCGGAATTTCAGCGACACTTCAGATGCGTTAAGCCTTAGAGAGCACAAATAGTTTACATTAACAAGTTTAGGGAATATAATAAGAATAAAGGTGTATAAACATTGTTACTTCATATTATATTTTAAGGAACGTATACAATAATATTACACGAATAAAAACTCAAAGAGCATTTTTTCCAATTCGGTAAAGGGGTCTTTATAATAGTTTTTACGATTAAAATCGTCGTAACTGCAAAATAAACTACACCATTTCGTAACGGTTCACGTCGTAATTGCAAAATAAACTACACCATTTCGTAACGGTTCACGTCGTAACTGCAAAATAAACTACACCATTTCGTAACGGTTCACGTCGTAACTGCAAAATAAACTACACCATTTCGTAACGGTTCACGTCGTAACTGCAAAATAAACTACACCATTTCGTAACGGTTCACGTCGTAACTGCAAAATAAACTACACCATTTCGTAACGGTTCACGTCGTAACTGCAAAATAAACTACACCATTTCGTAACGGTTCACGTCGTAACTGCAAAATAAACTACACCATTTCGTAACGGTTCACGTCGTAACTGCAAAATAAACTACACCATTTCGTAACGGTTCACGTCGTAACTGCAAAATAAACTACACCATTTCGTAACGGTTCACGTCGTAACTGCAAAATAAACTACACCATTTCGTAACGGTTCACGTCGTAACTGCAAAATAAACTACACCATTTCGTAACGGTTCACCTTTAGATTTACGCAAGTTGGGTTTACGTAAGTTGGGTACTCTATCTTCCAACTTTATTGAGGAAGTTGTTATCCCGAGTCTTCCGATTCCTCCGTTAAACGGGGAATGGGAAAAGGGAAAGGATCGTTCCTCGCGTCGAGCTGGTCTATTACTGGAACCTGTGAAATCGTTACATTCCTGTTGAACGATGAAGGAGACAAGAACAAGAAGTGGAGAAATGCGGTCACCTCAACACTGGTGGACTGACCGACTGCAGGTTCAACATCGTTTATATTATAAAAAGTTGGTAGTTCACACGACGTAGAATGTAGGTTCAATTCGTTTGACAAAAATTTAAGATAGCTTTCCAGTCCTAAAATTATTTCGCGTTCCTACCTTCTTCTATTATCCCTTGTCACCGGAATAGTGTCTGAAAATCATTGAAATTACAGCGATTCCAGTAAGCAGAATTTTCATTAGTTATCTGTTATTTCCATAAAAATGCAAATATCGAAGTATTGGAATCTGACTGAAGAGCTATTTATATATAGCCTATATCAAAATTCTGCTACCTGAAATCTCTATGATTGTAATGATTGCAGATATTCGGGCTAAACTACCTAAAATACTTTGTTTTTATGTAAATGATTCTTAAATCAATGATTTAAGATGATTTGTTGGCGATGTACAGGACGTAAACGCTAACATTAATTTTCTAGGAGACTCAGATGATAGAAACACGAAATATTTTAGGACTGGAGTTCCCTATTAAGATACTTGTTATGAAATAAACGGTATCAGGAAACTGACACATACTTTCTCCCTTTTAGCCCAACTTTAATGAATAAATTACTTTTTATTTACTAAATATAGAATACAAAGCACGGTCGAATGTACAGAAAATCTTATAAACAAATTGTTTTTCAAAAAAATCCACCCAAATCCCTTTTTAGGAGGCACTACAGAATCCATCACTACACACGTGGTTTTAAGAGGGGGAATCCCCCCTATTCCCCCCTCAGGGTAAATAAGGTGCAACACATTTCGAATTTCCTTTGTTGGTCAATGCTAACTTGACAAGCATATCAAGTTTGAACGAAATTGACCAATAAATAAGAGAGAAATAGTAATTTTTGTATTCCCCATAAGAATAACATTGGACAACATACTGCGTTTACCGCAACATGAAAATTTAAATTTTCTCCGCAACCAGTAATCGTAGAATAGTAATTCAAAATACTAAATTATTTAGTATTTTGAGCTCTTTTTAATGGTGAATAGTAATATTTGTTATATTTATGTTTTTTTATATAAAAAAACTGAATTTTTGATATTATAAGTCACGTAATTTCTGAACCCGAATTTTTACAGAACTGCGGGTGGTGTCATTTTGTTGGAGAACTAAATTTCTACAAACGACTAAAGTGTAATCAAAATCGTTAGAGCCTTTTTTGAGAAATCTTGATTTTTCATGTTTTGGGGGGATAATTACCCTTAAAAATTAAAAATTCTAAAAAATGAAAAAGAACGCCTGGAGATATGGTGGATTAGTACCTACATACCAAATTTCATAAAAATCGGACCATTGGTTAGGGCTCTAGCTCTGTACACATCCATACAGACAGACAGACAGACACACAGATACCACGTAAAAATCACTTTTTTGGGTTCAGGGAGCACCAAAACGAATATTTACACCAACAATTCAAATTCTAAAATTGTTACGAAAACAATAGTTTCTCCATATACTTTGTATAAGGGGGAGAAAGTAATCAAAATAAGCTGCATGTAGAAACCACTTGGAATTGTGACGAATGTCACAGACAATTCGACGAACGATTGTTTTGTGACGAATGTCACAGACAATTCGACGAACGATTGTTTTGTGACGAATATCACAGACAATTCGACGAACGATTGTTTTGTGACGAATGTCACAGACAATTCGACGAACGATTGTTTTGTGACGAATATCACAGACAATTTGACGAACGATTGTTTTGTGACGAATGTCACAGACAATTCGACGAACGATTGTTTTGTGACGAATGTCACAGACAATTCGACGAACGATTGTTTTGTGACGAATGTCACAGACAATTCGACGAACGATTGTTTTGTGACGAATGTCACAGACAATTCGACGAACGATTGTTTTGTGACGAATGTCACAGACAATTCGACGAACGATTGTTTTTAGATCAAGACGTGCCACGTGACGGCAATAATTAGAGGTTAAGTTGTTTATTAGCCGACCACCTGTCTGACAGTGGATGTAGTACAGCATAATATTGTACTTTCTCCGAATGTCGACCACCGTACAAACGGTTCCAATTAGGCGGCATTGATTGGTCGGTCCTAGATTGACAACTCTCGCAGGACCTTGGTCCGCTGGGTGCTGTGACACGGTTGGGCCTTCTAATTAAATGGTTGGGTCTATTTGATTAGCAGGTAGCCGTTTGTACTGTTAGTAGTACGTCCTGATTTTACCCGGATATAATAACACCATGTGCTATTTCTTTATAAGACGATTAGTGGCTTGCATGGGCTGTAGTCTCTAAACCTTAATTTAGGATTACATATTAATACGTAAACAAATAGTTGATAAATCAATTGATCAGTTTCCAGTTGTTATGTTACTTTGTACTTCGAAGGGATAAAAACAAAAATCGGGCTTCTTGAGGTTTTACCCATTTATTATTTGTATTAATGTTCCAAATGTCAACCTTCTAGGTCGTACGGCAGCTTCAGGAACCTGCGCAAATACACGGATTTACTACGTTTCCTTCCGCAAACATATATTAGGATTTAAACTTGTTTGATACGCAACATTACGAATTGTTCCAACTAGTTAATGTATGGTTACATAACTGTTTCCATTGAATACATAACCCATTAAATATATGCTAATAGAATAGCGCAGTGCATGTTATAAATCCACAATCAACTGAAGACCTAGTTATGTTTCATTTCCCTAAACATTCATGTTCCTAGCCACGGATTAGTTATTATTTATAGCTATAAATACATATAACTATTTTAGAAATAATTTTAATTCGAAAGCATCTTAAAAATTTATCAGAATGCAGTGTCAAATTTATATCTAATAAGTTGGTTGCGGTATTAACAATCAAGCATTTGACAAGGAATTAATGACCTTATTCAGTTATTCACTAACACTTAACAAAAAATAAAATTTGTCCTTCAGGAAATTCAGTTGTTGAGTTTGGGATTGCTGAAATGAGATCCAAAATAGGCTCAGAGATAAAAGGTTGTGGTTCTAATGGTTTGCAATGGCAGCTGAGAATATGTCACCACCAAAGTGGAACGAAAATTAAACACCAAGGTTATTAAAAGGTTAACAAACTTAAAGTTTGCCCACAGTTTATAATTTAAATTCAGTAATTACATTTTATTCTAGCTACTATTACAAAGCAAATATGCAAACTGCAAAAAGTCACCTCCTTAAACGCTGAAAAGTTGAAAATATATTGAACATGTTTTAAACATAACGCAAATGGTTCAATATTCAAACACAAATTTTAAACCTGTTAATTTAATTTTAAATTTGGAATTTATTCATTGATACCAATATCAGAACAGAAATTCATCCTACTTTTAATATCAACAATGCATTCGCATTTCGAAGACGTAATAGTATCTCCAAACATAAATAGATCATGTATTTTAGCATTCACAGTTTATTCTTCAATATTCAGTGAAGAACTGCAATATTGATATGCGAAGTTATATTTTACTACGTGTGTTACTAAAGTTAACAAAAGATAATTCTCATTATAATTTGAAAATCGATACCTTAAAATATGTATTTTGTACGATTTCTAATAGAAAATTTAAAAAAAACAGATTGAACGCAAATACCACATTCACTGGTCCACTAGGAGCATGGCCAATTTAACAAAGTGAAACGAACAAATTCACTGAAGAAGCCAGGAAAGTGGGGCAATTTGTGGATCGCAGCTGCTTCACAAACGGCGCCATACTTCATCGAAAACATCGGGAAAACGGGTCCCTCTAGAGCGGTAAAGATTCCGCCAGTGAGTGTCGCTGATATTAATAACGGCTGGCACTGTTTTACTGTTTATACGGCAACCATCTACGGAAGGAGAATGAACCCTCAGAAATATTCAACCTTCCAAAGGACCTCGTGGGTCAAATGTAATTTTGTAATCCGACCCAGAAAATTACAGTTTTGACGAAATGCATTCTTAAAATTGAAAAGGGATTTATTCAAGTGACAAGTCTGCAGACAAAAATGTAATTTTTTAGAACAAATTGATAATGATTTTGTAAATATAGATAAAATCAACCGAATTGTCTGCAAGTTAAAGAAAAACTGCAACGATCCTGCTGTTAGGTTTTGCTGTAACTCAGACCTAAATTATCATTAAATAACTTGACCTTGTGAATGAGACAAGATGACGCTGTGTCAGTAGTTTCCTTGTTGAAACGCCCCACGCGAAATACGATTCCATCCAGTTTTAACGCATCTTGTTTTTAATTTTAAACCGCACATTTGATAGTTTTAGATTAAATCCCCTTGTAAATAATAATATCGGTATAGATTTCAGGAATGGTAGCCACCACATTGTACCACTTCATCTTTCAACCTAATAATATTTAATGAAGTGTACCTCTGTACACTTCGGTATGTGTCAACCCTGGTCCCCCAGCCTTCAGCCTCGGCACAGTTTTACCTTTGCCTTCGTATTGCAAAGCTCGGCCACACTTGATTGACTAAACTTGAAGGTAAGGCTCCATTTTCATTTTGTAACATTCTCACTCTCAACCGATTGCGACATCTAGACAGGATATCGAGGCTACTGCTGCACAGGAGCTAACTTCCAGCAGACCTTGGAGGTGGAATCTCGCAGCTCCATCAGAGGCCATACCGGACACGAAGCTGCAGTTATCATAATACTTATTGCGCTGAAACTTACGTCACACGGCGGGATGGGATTGCTGTTCTCACCGCGTCTTTGGGTGGAAAATAAATGTCAACATTAATAACACGCCTGAACTGTAATAGTGGTTTAATTTGTTTTTGGACTAAATGCCTTGGTATTTCATGAAGTGAGATAGAGCCGACCTTACGTCTTGAGATTTAAATGTAGGTATTTGAATAAACAATCAAGAAATATCTGTGGAATATCCTACGGGAGAACAACAGAGTCCATCAACATGGCATAAACAAGTTTGCCACTCAGCACCAGCACGCCAAAGTGGGGGAGAGAAATTCGATAGTATATTTAAATTTTGGTGTAAGTCTTTCTCACTATCCGAACACAGTCTGCTGCTTTAGTGTATTCTCTGGTTATAATTAATTCGTCAACGTTAGGGTCAACACATCAAATTATCTACAGACCTAGGTCCGAGAGTTTAACACTTATTAAACCGAAGTTTAGAACATATTTTCTATTGTTACAAAATTACCTAAGGTGGGTTAAATTACCTTCAGTCGTCCAGTTCAACAAAGTCGTATATTAGCGACCGAGGATTCAATACAAATTACCCTACCTTCAGGCTTCAGCGTGAAAATCAGTCTATTGGACGTGGACATATGTAAAACCTCACACATATCACAAACAAACAAGAGCGAGGAGAAATCTCAAATGACTGTACCTTAAAACAGTCGACCTTGTCAACCACTGGTGCGGATCCAGAACAATGCTCACAGTTGACTGTGCAACGAGGTGAAACCAATCAAATGAAATTAATAAGAAACCGTCACCTATAAGATATTTCCAACACTTCATAGTCAATCATCAGGTGTTATGGACCGTGAGGTCTCATAGCTGATAACACGACCTTGGTACGATAAGCCGTCGAGTAGGCAAACTGCAGATCATTCCTAATGAACGGCACCGTGACAGGCTAATACACAACCTTCTCTGTTGCTACTGTAATAAACTTTCTCCTTTAGAGGGCCCGAGTCGGCCATAATCACAAGGAAGCCGTGAGTGGACCTACCCACAGGGAGGGATTAATTATACACTGTGGAGTCTCAGTAATGTACGGTACATTTAACAGACTCTTGATCAAGAGTTGGCAAGCGAATTTTTAATTTAATTTAGTCAGTTTGTGTTTTCAAGCTAATGCATTACGATAATTTCGTTATTAGGACAAAGCTTCATTGCTTGGCTAACAAATATGTTTGTAACGACATTTAGTTTTTCCTTTTAGCGAATTCCCCCTATAGGGAAGAAGAAGCTATTACCGTAGGTGGCATGGTAATACTTAAGCCCGAGACCATGATAACTTTTCGTTTTGAGGTCCTCAGATGCCAAAAACACTATTCGTTCAAATTTATATATATAAATGTGTGTGTGTGTGTGTGTCCGTTACCGCGATAACTTTTGAAAGAAACACCCGATTTTGATGAAATTTGGCAGAAATGTGGAGAGTAGCATTTATGACTTTAAGTTCGAAAACCAGATAGATCGCACTATGGGAAGGGCGTTTTATGGGGGTTTACAATTTTCCAAAAATCGGTCTTTTGCAAATTTGACCCCAAAATGTTAAAAAAACACTCAATTTTGGTTGTAGCCATTTTATAGAGCTTAAAAATCAAATAATTTAGTATTTTTAATCATTAACCTAGGTTAAGTGGTTGCGGAGAAAATAAAAAAAACGTGTCCCATGGTAATCTTATGGGAAAAAGGTTTTTAGATTTTTCTCAGATAGTTTTACTAAAAACTTCACCTTTCTGTTTATTAATGTGTTTAGCTCAACAAAACAAACATTTTGGTGTTTTAATCGTTGAATCGTTATTCTATGTCCAACCGTTGCAGAGATATTCAAAGTGCTAAACACAGTACGTTGTCCAATGTTATCCTTATGGAGAATAAATAAAATTCTATATCTCGAATATTTATGAATGTATATTGATGAAACTTGGTATGTGGCTTCAACTAGTTGTGGTATATTGATATTAGCACAAAAACAAGTTTTTTGTTGATAGTCCCCGTAGCAGCAAACCTGCATACTCGGCCCCCATGTTATTCATATGGAGAATAAGTAAAGTTGTATTTCTCCCTTAATTATGAACCTACATTAAGAGAACTTGGTATGTAGCTTCACCTGGTTCTATTGTATTGATTATTGCAAAAAAACACATTAATTATCTTCCTAATTGCAGCAAACCTGCGTCCTCAACCCTAATGTTATTCTTATGGAGAATAAATAAAATGCTATATATCACTTGTTTATGGATGTATTTTTGTGAAACTTGGTAAATAGCTCTATGTAGTAGTGAGTTACATATATATGCATTGGAAATTCGCTGAGTACGCAGGTGTGCTGCGACGGGGGTATTTTCCTTTACTATATACTAATTTAAAATCAGCTTTTGTTTTTGTGCACAAGCTGTAATTTAAAAAAAAATAAAAATAAAATCTATAATTCAAAATAATTTCTCAATTTTACAACTTTAACGAAAAAACACAATTAAATCGATGACCAGTAATTTTGTTTTCAAAATGAGTCTCAGAATCTAGCAAAGATTATATTTGCATAAACAATGATATATGAAAAGTGTCTCATTTTTTAGTGTCACCTACTAAAAAAGCAGACACATTTTTTATATCCCAATTCTCCAAACATTTGCGTGAGTTTGTTACTATTTTAAAATTGTATTTTCGGTTTGAGGTGCCAACACAAGAAATATTGTATTTATAAATTCATAAATTAAATTGTAAACTAAGAGATTAACGTGTTGTGTCAGCCACTAGCCATGCACTAGACGATATAGTAATGCCGGCAACCTTGGCACTTCCTAGCGACGAATCGATGTTGGTGAATATATTATGTGATAAAATGCGGTATAACAGCGCTGTCGGCTGCCGGCCACAACTAGGGCAGCACTGAGTAAATAGTATAAATAAGCGTCTAATCTCTTGGCCAAAAGTCAGACCTTCCGACTAAAATGGAGGCGATAACCTTGCGATAAACACTCATTTGCGACACCTCCCTTCTAAACAATATCATTCATAAGAGCAGAAATAATAGTAGGAAGACAGAAATGTATTTATATGACCAAAGGGCTGCTTTTAGCTTGGGTAATCGACAATCTGTGATTAACCGTGAATTTAAAGAATATAACTATCTAAAACAATCGGAGGCATGCGTAAAAACTATAGGCCTAGTTTTTACTAATTTGATCAATTTTTGTATTATTTTCCATTTAATCAACATTTTTCATTATAATCAAACTCTCTTGGAAACGAGATGCATTTTTCCTAGATATAGGTGTTAAAACAAGAAGAAAAGACGAAAACATCAAGGTCACATATAACTCGCATATAACTAAGTATGTAACTCGGTAGACCTACAGTTGCATCCTATAAAATTTGACGCATTTTAATAATGCATGTCCAGTTGATTTTTCTCAAAATTCACATTAATTATAACTTACAAAAATTGTGAATTTATGTATTTATTTTCAAGACTTTCCAACAATTAATTGCACTGTTTGTTATGATTGTGTAATATATTAAACACATTAATCAACAATCCAATTAAGGATTAATTCTTGAAGGTACACTTTTCAGGTCTGTACAAAAGCTAATAGCAGACTTAACGTAAAATACAGTTTTAAATGGTATCTCTGTATCAATGGTTTGGTTAATTAGTTATTTTAGAGCTCTAGATGGAAAATTTAATGTTCGGTAAATCATTATTCCTTTAAGGTTAAACCTCTATTAAAACGAAACACTGCTCTTATCCAATGTTTTTTCTACCGATCAAAACACTTGTCCAATCCCATTTTTCAAGTGGCAAACATGGTGAAAAACATAAAATCGTGAAACATCAAGATTTAACATTGGAGCACATATTCAAACCAAACCTCATTATACAAATCGTAAACCTCGGCCATAAAACTGCTCTATGTAACATAAAATGATAACATCGAGTATAAACGTTGGTCGGATGGTGATGGGACACGATATGGGCCGATTTGGAGGGAATGTATGCAAACAGACCGGTGGGCGTCAGATCAGCTGTTCGCTACCTCAGACCAGCTGCAACATAAACAGCTGTGCGCCTTGCCGCCCACAAGCGAGATCGCGCCCATTGCGCGGCAGGGCGCCGTGATAATGAGGGAACAATGGAATAACTGAACGTCTCGGACCAAAAGGAAGTTGTAAGTTAGACTGTTAAGTGTTCTTGTAACAGTTTTTATTTGAATTTAATGGTTTTCCTCTGGGATTGTTTAATCCCACGGGATTTCTAATATAATGAGGTTGTTTGTAAGTTATTGTAACATTAGTAATTTGCATTGAGCATTTCATATATTGCGGAATTAATGTGGGAAGCGTTAGAAATGGTGTTAAAGCAGGAAGTTAATAGGCTTAGATTATGTTAAATGTACTGTTAATCCACGTTAGACGCAAAACAGTTTTTTGTTTAGCTAAATATAAATTCCTCTCCTGAAAAAGTGTATATTATTATTAAGCACATTCAAAACTCACGGGTGCCGTGGTACTAAACAGAACATTAAAGATGTAAGGGTGTTTTAGCCTTTTACAATCTTTTAGAAGGGACAATATTAGTTTATTTGTAACTAGGCTTAGCTAATGGCAAAAAATATACAAAGTTGTTTAGAGTGTCAGCGTCTTATTTAGTGACAGTTAATTATTTTAAACTGAATTTAGTAAAGCAACCTTATTGCAATGTTAGCTGTGGAAGGTGACAAAACAGACTTATAATCAGTCAGAGAAACTAAAATATATTTATAATATTTGCACAATGTAATTACTTGAGTTCAATTAATGCAGCACGAAATGAAAGAAACGCGAGGTGATTCTTAACTGGAGAATGTACAGCGTCTAAACAAGGCGCAACGCAAGCGAGACATAATATACGTACATGTTATTGTACTTAATTAGAATTGACTTTCGTGTTTCATTAAAATAAATTGAATCTCTCCAGACCAGACATCTGATGGCTGATGGCTACCACAAGGAAGTGTTGCCACACATCGCACTCTCTCCGGTTATTGGCCAGGCCGTGTCAAATGAGTAAAAGTTGTAATGACAAGTGCCGACCAGGAATGGAATAGCATCGGGTGTGGGAATACACCTATTGGAAATGTGGCATTCACAGGAACTGTTTTAGAATCAGTTCGATTTAATCTGGAGATATATATTAAAATTGTAATGTCACAAGTATTTACATTTTTATAATAAAGTAGGTTAATGACGATGTTATGTGATGACTTTACTGGACATCTTACTCGTGTTGTAATTATGAAACAACGTCTTAGAAAGTAACCAATTGTTTTTAAGATGGGTAAAATTACATTTAAAAAGAAGACCTTAAACTTTTTATAGGTCTACTTATTAAACTTAAACTTATAGTTTCAAAATTAGTAAAACACACTACCTATCAGCCGATACAAATAAGCCATAACATCTGGAGATTGTTGGAAAAATCTTTATTTTTAAACCCATTACGTAAAAAATACAGTAACACTTTTAACAATTGACTCTACAGGGAGCTCTGGTTACAAATAATATTACGTTTTTGCATTTGTTTATTATGTTTTCAAGTCAAGATAGAATAAACTACGTCTCCCAACACTTTAAAATAAATTTACAAATAACATTGTATCACATACAAGATGGTAAATATAGCTGATGGTACATAGCGACCGATTTCAACCTGTCACACCGCACCGACACCGGTCATCATTAGTACAAAAGAATACCATCCTTTATGTATATTTACCGTCTTGGACAATAGTACAACATAAGTTTAAATGTATTTTGTAGTGTTATCAGACGCATTTAACTGTATTCTGTTTAATTGTACAACACGTTTACTACTCAAGAAATAATTGATTCTTCACAAAATATAAGTTCAAAATATTTCGCACACCGATTTTGTTTATTCCGTGTAACTAATTCGACGAATTCTTCAAAAAATTCTTTCAAGGGAATTGACGAACTAAGCAGTTTGCATAACTAATTTCCTCAAGTCAAACGAAATATTGTTTCTAACACACTAAACACCCGCCACCCAGGTGGGTAGTGGCACGCCACCAACAGGCGGGTCTGTCGTGGTTGGGCAACTTATTTCTCAAATTAGGTAAAATTAAGGTGTACTTAACCGAGCCGACGGGACAGCCTGTAATTTGGACCAAAGAAGGCTGCAATCCTAGTTAGGACAATTAAAAGGTACGGTGAAAGGGAAAGGTGGACATGGAGCTGCAATTTGATCGTAGTCGAAGAATGGCACGAAACCGTTCACCGGCAACGTGGTAACCGGTTGATCGTGGTAACTAATTGTGATTCTGGGCGAGTGGAAGTTCGTATTTACGATTTATAAAAGTTGTATTGAAACTTGTATGCTACTAGTAATCCAGCAATCGCAAATTCTATAATGTGAAGATAAAATAACTTCATATTGCTGCATTTTGTTGGTAAAACTGTAAAACTATCGTTCTTATTATTACTTCAAATAATCATCTGAAATAATCAAACGTAATGTCTCTACAAGTAACATTGGGATTTATAAGGCAGAACTGTGAGGTATGACGACGGTAATTAAAACTTGTTTTCCCCGTCACAGTCGAACCACAATTGCAACTTTGGACCCACTCGGAAAGTGGGAGGATTTAGAAATACGTCATGCAATTACTACGTTGGCGTTTAAGTATATACTATCAGGTACGCATCTATATATAAAGCCTCATTTAACCAGGAACTTTTGAGAAAACTAAAAGTCTTGACACCCATCAATCCCATATTTGAATGAAAGGTCTCGGTGAGCAAATTGGAGGAAAAATATTTGTTTTTTGATCAAATTCCCTAAGGGCACAAATATAAAGAAAAGGGATGAGTTTAAACACACTTAAAGGTATTTAATTTCCAACACCTGATACATTTGTTTTTATTTCAGCTGTTACCCGTGTGAGAACGGGTACAGTATTTAACAGAATGAGAAAATGATAAAATTGAAGTGGTCAATCTTTTAATGGTTAGTTTGAGACAAAACTAAAGAAAACCCACATATTCAGGCTATCAGTTTCTCCACTTTGAGTCATTAATTGTAACATTTCAATCGTGGCCAAAATAGCACCTCAAAGGAATCAGGTATAGCAAAACCCCGCACTCTTTGAAATTACTGAACCCCTGCATTTAATTGAAATGGTATTTATTATACAATGAACAGAAAGTCACACTTTCAGTTCAATTGTCTCGTACGGTTTTTCTGGAAAAGAATACTGTAGTTAAACTTTAAAAACACCCAAGTCTTAATCTCCAACGTTAACCTCCCTGACAAGGTCGCGCTTATCGTTCCTTTGTAAATGAGGCAATTAATATTGATAACTTGTCACAGAAGAATACAATCCAGAAACCGACATTCGCTGTAGGACTACACTGATTGGCTGGAAAATCAATACAATCATTCATAATGTCAAGCTATAATTGGCCTAAAAATATTCCTCGGTTCAACATTTTCTATGTTTAAGTGTGAGATGTGTCAATATTATATTCTATTGATTCGTCTTCTATTTCGGACATTCACCCTTAAAAAAATAAGAAAAGTCCTTTCCTAATAAGTATTAGGAAAGGACTTTTCTTATTTTTTTAAGGGTGGATGTCCGAAATGGACATCCCTACCTCCCTTGCGTGTATTCCGTCGAATAACTCCTTTCCTTTTTGCTCTTAACTACGTATACGCCTGTTATTGTACTAGACACCTGTGAATGCAGGTTTATATTACACAGGCTGGTTTCCTTCCCACATTAACACCGGTCCGTGACGACGAACTGACGGCGTGGGAAGTGATTCGTATGAACATAAAGCAGTAAAGATCAATTAATGGTTGGGGCACCTTGATAGCTTACGATGCACTAACACACTTCACATGATTAGCGGAGAAAATGATTTAGCTTACGAAGCGAAATACTTGGAGAAACGTCCATTGACCGGCTACAGGTTGGATGGTTGGATGAACGATCCATGTTCGGTTGCTGGGAATAGAACAGTATAAATTCCGGAAATGTTCATAGCCAATTTATTATCTTAATAGGACATTTAGAAGGATCTTAATAACAATTTCAATTGTTGTTAAAGCACACAGTTATCATCCGAGGATTATGAACTGTATTGAAAAAAAAACAACTATATGAGCGAGAAAGGTGATTACTATTATAAGACTTATTCGTACCCATCGAGTTTGTTAAAGCTTACTATCATAAATTTAAGCCTTTTTCACGAATTTGAAACTACTTAAAAGGCGCAACTTAACGTTAGCCTTCCAAACGAAAATAATGATTACTGAACGCAATAATATAATATAGTTTTAGGTAGGCTTCGCCGTAAAACCACCTTGTACTTCAAATGTATAATGATAACATTTTAAGTATTGTTTTACCCTTTTTACAGCTAATTTTGTTTTATTACAATTTTTCTTCAGCTCAAAAAGTAAAGTTCATAATGTTGGTATTTGGTAGCTGTTTTTGTCAAAAGCTACATAAATATAGCGTTGTATTTGTTAGCCTATTATGTGTTCAATGAAATGTAACTTGAATTACTGTTTGTTAGTGATCTTAACAATTTTGTATTTTCCATGGAATTAGCCAACAATCTAAAAAAATTCAGTCCAATTTTGTTTGCTTGTTACCTTTAAATAAATTAACAATTATCTTTCGATAATGTTAATAAATCTTTATCAACGATCGTATTACCTATCAAACCAGTGTTGTTAACCAACTACAACACTTGGGAAAGTTATAAAATCTAATTTTTCCGTTTGATAAACGACGCACAGACAGACATATAAGTACACTAAACCAATGAAACGTCCTAAAATAGCTAAAGAATAACTAAGGACAAAAAAATGTCGCTAGAACAACCGGTGGAAATGAGACAAGTAATATAAAGTGTTGGTGGCACTACAATTCCCACATCAAATTACAGAGCAGCAAAACATATGAGATAAGGTGTGTCAGGTCAGGCCGCCAGACCCCACCCTGCAATGGGCGGCAGGGCCATCCACTCGGTCCTGAACTGACCTAGCCACTGCCAGTGTCATTTGGTACTCATCTCGTATACGAGATATGACGTCAACTATCTGCACGCAGGGAACGTTCCAAGTAACGTAACATATCTGAGCTTGGAAGCAAACTGAAATACAACTCCGAACCACAGTTGACGCTATATTTTACTGTTTAAATTATATTTTATGAATATGCATAGTGAAATTTGCATTCATGCAAAGACAATTTTCTCAATTTATTTTCAACTATGTAAAAATCTATTTTACCAACAATAATCGATTCCATGCATAAAACTCCAATACAGTAATACCAATAATCCCAATCCCATGTATCCTAACAATCTTGGAAACTATTTTTTGATCACCTAATTTTTGGTCCAAATTTTCAACTATCAAAGGCTTTTATGGGCAGTATGATGAGAAAAGTTGTTCATCATATGGGCAAATGGTAAAACACGATTGCACACTAAAAACACCACTTTTGGTCCTTGTGATACTTGTGATGAAAACTACTAATTCAGGAAGTATAAAAAACTTGAATTTTACTTCACGTTTTTAGAGAACAAATACAGACTTTATTGTGGTTATATTATCCCAATTTACGCATTATCCCAAACATTGCATCTTAAAAAACCTATAAGGCTTTGCTTTGCCTTATGACATCGCATTGCTTTGCTCTTCTAGAAAAATTGTAAATGTTATTCTTCTGAAAAAATGCGTCAGTGGCTTATTATAGCTCTCTCGTGACGTCATAGAAGGTTACAACACTGTTATGACAGTTAAAACATACAAATAAATCCCCAACTCCCTTGTACCTTGCTCGTCATGCTCCGTGTGCTCCGGGCTGTGGGCGCCCCTCAGGCAGGAGTGGAACCCCCTGGAGAACCTCCTGGACGCCGTCCCTTGGCCGCCCCCCAAGCTCCCCCCGCTCACGTCCAAGGTGGACATCACTCGGCCATCCTCACTGGACACTGGGGAACACTAGGTCTGCTGTACGGTCTATGTTGCTGAACTGTACCGGTATGTGTTCGTTAACTCGGATCACAGTGGGTGAATCTACAAATATTCTCTGATGTAAATTTATATACTTTTGTTGTTTTTACATTTAATTTCGCGCATAAAACCTAAATTGAAGGTCATTCTCCAACAAAATGATAAGCTACTTAAGACGATTTAGAAGACTTACAGAGCATAAGACAAGAATATAGTACAATTTTAAAAACATTATTAGGATGCGATCTAAGGTTTAAAGCTTGTTCTTTTTTTGGAATTACAGTTTTTATAGAAATTTCAAATTGTATTTTAATTGTATTATTGGAAAATAATAATAAAAAGAGAAGGCCTAATAAAAATAAGTGAATACAATAAGATTTAAATTGAGACAAAACAGGAAGCGAATCTATCAACAGTTCATGTGAATGCAGTGATTCTTAAGGCGCAGGTACAAGAGCTAAATAAAGCAATGTAAATGTAGTTTATTAAGAAACAAACTGCAAAAACTAGATAGATAGTTTTGTCCTTCCAATATAATTATTTAAGAATAAGCAAAAAAGAAGAAAATAAAAAAATAAATGTAAATATTTGATTTGATTTTTATTTATCTGTAGTAACATAAACAATGAAAAGTGGAAACAGTTGTAATCTCTCTTCCGCTTTTGTCTTAGGAAGATAAGATAAACAAGGGCACATGTCACTTCCCGGCCGCCGTCAGTTAAAAATGATTTCATGCAATAACAATGCTTAAAATTGAATTAGGCCTATACCCATTTTTTAAATTCATGGATTATTTAGGCCTATATATTTAATTGATTTTATATTTTTAGCTTTATTATATTTAAACACAAGTGCCAGGCTCCAACATTATTCTTCGTATCCTTTGTATAAATTAACGTAAAATTCCAGTCTTAAAAAATAAATGAGAAAAACATTAGAAAGGTCTTTAATGTAAGTAGGTCTTCCATGTAACTTAAACTGGAGACAAAAAACGAGATTACGACGTTTTAGTCCATTACCTAAGAAATAAAAGTAACCAATTACACAAGTAATTGAACCTACGCCTAGTTACTTATCCGACCGCGTCGTAGTTACAAAACCCACCGCTAGGATTCCGGCGCTACATCCCTCCCTACCGGATGGTAAAGCAGGTGAAAAGTGTTGTGTTTGGCAGGCAATTTAACGTCAATCACTGCTGCCAAAGTCGCGGCACTGGCACTAGAGGTTGTGGGGTTTTAAAAAGCTAAACACATGTCTGTCTCTCATCCTATTAGGAGTAGTACGAGATGCCAGGAAAGCAAAATAATGTCCTTTATTTAAGAATATCCTTTATAAAAGAAAACTTGCGCACCTGCATTTAATAAAGAACACATGTAATAAATCGAATGTTCTCTTGCGTAACACGTTTTGTTATAATACTGTAGTTAATTAAAACATATATATGCTAAACCTTTATGTACGAAATATAAGTTGCAAATACCGCACCACTCAATGTTTGATATTGTTTGTCTGAAACGCTTAAACGTTATAATTTTATGGAACTTGACAAAATATTTCAAACAAGATTTGTATAACAGTATAACTAATATTTCTGCCAAAGTCATGATTGTCAGGACGTGAAAAGGTCGGTTTTGTAGGTGATTCTGGAATAAATTAACGGATTTAAGTATTGTAGGAACTATCGTGGGCTCAGCGTCAAATGTGGGAAGTCTTGAAGGTATAATTTGCGAAAGTTTTGGAATCCTTATTTGCCTTCTTTAAGGGCGTACATAATCTGGTACAATTCCAAAATAAAAGTGTCAGCGCAATTATTTCCTTAGAGTGTGTATATAATGTATTATTTTGGGGATCATATAAAAATAACAGGAGCGCAGGAACCTGTTCATTTTCAAAATGAAAGGCAATAACCAATTAACTTCCGGTACTGCAGATAGTATATAGGCATATAACGATTGTAATCACAGACTGTTAACTTTCAAAAGGTGTGGTCAGTCTTTTTCCGCGTCACGTTGCCGGGAATACGTAATTACAAATTACAAAACAACCAGCCTTACACTCGGGAAGGCTTGTGAAAGGAGTTAGAACTATTGTTACTTATGCTAATCACTCGGTTCCAACCCACGCGGGCAACGTGGGCCTCGGTCTCACCGTCTTCACTCGAAGAGACGCGATGAGTGATTGTGATTTTATGAGGGTTTAGACAATAGGAAGAAATTACGGATTGTATTCAACCTTCGGCGGTACTTGTGTCTTCCGACGTTGAAAAAGTCTTGTTCACAACTTTTAGTTTTTTTAATTGTATTGTGGTTGTAGAGGAAAAGGAATTTTATTATTATTTTGATTGTTGCTGTGGTTTATTTAAATGATTATTTGTTGTTGTGAGTGTATATATGTTTGATGATATGATCACTGCAAAACTCCGACGATTAAATAACAAACAAATCCTAACTCCTATCTCTAGTACACAGTAATTTGTTTTAGGCCTACATTTAATTGCTCGTATTTTACAATTTAATGTCATTTCTGGGGGACAATTACCACTAACAGAACACATTTCTTCATTCATAGGGCTGACACGAGGCGATTGGGGGCCTGAGGCTAAAGTTATATAAGGGGCCCCAGAGACCCCTATTTTACTTTTATGTTGGTAATTTTGTTCTTTTGACCCTTCCGGACCCCTTCCCCTTGTGGCGGCCCTGTTTCTTCATTAAAAAACCACGCGTTTTCACAATTAAAATAGGCCTAAATACTTTTGAAATATAACATTTTGCGTAGGCTATTAACAATGTCTTTAAAGGGAATTGTTGAGTTGTTTACTTAGTTAAAACTACATCAAAAATAAATGTTGTGAAAGGTGTTTTTCACTGACCAAAGTAAAAAGAAATCTCTCGACGAGAGGGACATTCGACCAGCTGAGCCGCGAGACTCGTCCGGTCGGTTAATTATGCATACTTTCCCGCGCTTTTACTTTTATCGACCTTATCACCTGGGTTTACTATCGACACCATCGGCAATCCGGCAGCTCCGAGGGTTATTGCCCATGTTGAAGAACTGGAGATAATTTCTTCAGTTAAATATAACAGGCTACAGACAATTGACTAGTTAGTTGGTAGTATTTTCCGTTAGATAAAGAAATATAAAATGTGCAGTGTTGCTAGGATAGATAACGCATTATATCAGACATCATTTGGATATTAGAATATTACTAGCAATAGTACCTATAGATTCAAAAATAGCTGTAAAATAATTGCGAGGAAAAAGCAATAGTAAATTCGATCTCCACGAAAGAATCTACAACTTTTAATCAACTCATTCATTAAAGTGCACACTAATAAATGCAGGTTTAAAAATACATTTAGTAGGCTACTGTTTTGGCTTGACTGCGGGAGAGGACATTATGGACAGCTAATGATTCTTTGAAAGAACGAACGATGACAATAATATAGGTAATAACAGCAATAATTATAGGTAGTCAACTGAGGTTTTGTTGTTCTTGTTGTAAAAGAGTTTTATAACTCATTACTTTAAACGGATTTAGTTAAATTCATTAAGAAATTTCACTTTCCCATGTATCACAAGTAATATTTATAAGTAGGCCTAATAAATATTAATCGAAAACAATTACTTTATGGACATTGGTTATTAAAATTTAAAATAACTTCCAAACAATTTTGTTTAAGAAATTAATCGATTGCAATTAAATTGCGCGTAACAGTACTTTAAATATCCTTAATTTGCCATAATGTGCCTAGAGTAAAGAACAAACCACAAAATCCTTGACTGTGATCCAAAGTAAAACAAACACAGCAAACTTGTCACCAGTGAGTCACAAACATAAACAAACCGATGCGATCACACAACACTAAGACTCTCCCTCCAGAGCGACTGGCGACGACTGGCGTACGCGCGCTCCAGTCAACAATCAGAGATCAGCTGTTGCCCCCCCCCACGATCACAGCTGACTGCAGCGCTCTCACTCGCACATCAAGCGTTATTTGGTGGTAAGGTACCGAAGGTACATCTTTGAAAATTAGAAGTACATAAGTAAAAGAACTCATTATTCTTAACACTGTATGCACTTGAAAGAGAGAAAGGAATCGGTATTACAATTAATTGTGCCTTCTGGTAATTCATGTATTAGCAAATATCAGTATATTCATAATATTGTATTTGATCGATACAAACAAAATGGTCAGGCATAAAGTTGTTAATGTAGGCTAACTAAAATTTTTTGGTTTACCTACATTAAAAAATTGATATTATCATCGTAGTATTTAAGAAGCCTATAAAGAAAACCCCCAAATAAAGTTTTAAAACTAAATTCAGGTTAAGGTTTACAGGTAAAATAAAGAAGTTTATATATAGGACGATGATATGATAAAAGCTATCTGAGAATAAATACCCCTGCCGCAGCAAACCTTAGCGAACCTTAGCGGACTTAGCGAATTTCCAATGCATATACATGTCTCACTACTACATAAAGCCAATTACCAAGTTTCACAAAAATACATTCATAAACAAAGTGATATATAACCTTTTATTTATTCTCCATAAGAATAACATTATGGTTGAGGACGCAGGTTTGCTGCAACGAGGAAGATAATTAATTTTTTTGGCAATTATCAATATACATGAACCAGGTGAAGCTACTTACCAAGTTCTATTGATTTAAATTCATAATTAAGGGAGATATACAACTTTACTCCATCTCCATATGAATAACATGGGGGCCGAGTATGCACGTTTGCTGCTACGGGGACTATCAACAAAAAACTTGTTTTTTGTTCTAATATCAGTATACCACAACTATTTGAAGCCACATACCAAGTTTCATCAATATATATTCATAAATAATCGAGATATCAAATTTTATTTATTCTCCATAAGGATAACATTGGACAACGTACTGTGTTTAGCACTTCGAATATGTCTGCAACGGTTGGACGTAGAACAACAATTAAAAAATCAAAATGTTTGATTTGTTGAGCTTAACATATCGATAAAAAGAAATGTGAGGTTCTTAGTAAAATTATCTGGGAAAAATCTCAAAACCTTTTTCCCATAAGATTAACATGGGACACGTTTTTGGATTTCCTCCGCAACAACTGTAACCAAAATTAAGTGTTTTTAACATTTAGGGGTAAAATTTGCAAAAAACTGATTTTTAGAAAATTGTAAACCCCCTTCCCATAGTCCGATCGATCTGGTTTTCGAACTTAAAGTCATAAATGCTACTCTCCACATTTGTGCCAAATTTCATCAAAATCGGGCGTTTATTTGAAAAGTTATCGCGGTAACGGACACACACACACACACACACACACACACACACACACAAACACACATATATATAAATTTGAACGAATAGTGTTTTTGCAATCTGGGGACCTCAAAACGAAAAGTTATCATGGTCTCGGGCTTAAGACTTACCATGCCACCTATACTGTAATTGCTTCTTCCCTATAGGGGAAATTCGCTAAAATGATACAATTAGAAAAATTAACGTTAAAAATTTAAAAAAAATTCTGACACATTAGCACTTGATTTTGTAAATACAATGAACGTCTTGCATAATGTCCGACATCAAATAGGAATGCGGATTGGGGTTTGGTACACTACAAAGGGGTTCTTGTTCAGACACTCTTGACCCAGATGTTCCAGAATGAAGAAGCGTCTTTGGGATTCTATGAAACAACTATTTACAGTACTTGAACACTCTAGTTTATTTCTGAAAAAAACAATTAGTTATATTATAATTAAAATAAAAATTCCAACGAACAAATCAATAGGCCTACATTGCACAGACCTTTGTGGCTATCTACACTAACAAAACACGGAGTTTGAAACCGCGAATTTTATCCACCTATTTCGTTGGCAGACGAAATTTGATTTAGGACGGGGTCAACCTCGGAACCAGGCATATCCTATTACTGCGGTTGTGATATCTTGTTTGGGGAAAATCGGGACGTTAACCAGTTATTTATAATGATTTTTCATTGAGCCGAAAAATTCACCGCAAAATATTTGAGATCTAATAAACCAATGTCTTAATACCATGCAATCTACTTGTCAAAACTAAGTATCTTTACGAAAACCCAATAACACGTCTCGCCACAAGATTCAATAAATCACACAAATTTGCGTCGCAATACGATCGTTATCTAACCTCGAACAGCCTCTCGGCCACTTAGCCACTTATCATTCGCGACTGTTTTGGAGGGAAAGGTGGTCGTGTGAGTCACTCGGACCTTGACACCGAGCAAGCAAACACGGAGCTGCCATGGAGTATATATCGCCAATACAGCCATAGAGTAAACAAACAGGGCTGAAAACAACATCGCCACGGGCTACAGCTGTGTTGGATCATCCGCCAACAATGTGTGACTCACGGTTGCCGGGACTTGAAGATATTTAATAGCTTATGAACTGATAAGAATGATAATAACTGTGACATTCCTGTAATATCGGTTGGACTTACTATATTTGCTTTTACGAGGAGAAGTTTAAAGCTATGTACTGATAAGAATGATAATAACTGTGGCATTCCTGCAATATCGGTTGGACTTTCTATATTTGCTTTTACGAGAAGTTTAGAGCTATGTACTGATAAGAATGATAATAACTGTGACATTCCTGTAATATCGGTTGGACTTACTATATTTGATTTTACGAGGAGAAGTTTAAAGCTATGTACTGATAAGAATGATAATAACTGTGACATTCCTGTAATATCGGTTGGACTTAATATATTTGCTTTTACGAGGAGATTAACAACTTCGTATACACATTTCTTCCAACTAGTATTATAACCGAACAAGTTGACAGTTTTAATTTGCTGGGCCGATTCGGATTAAAAGCATTGGGAGTTAAGAATATTTGTAAATGAGTCGCCTGGAAATTGATGGGGAATTTTGATGGGCCTGGAGTCCCATGAAAGTAATGGCCAAACTAGTAAATTAGTAACTTGTAAACTTTATAAAATTTTCTCCCAGTGAATCAAGTTATTAAATTAAAACACATTAACGTAAAAAATAAAATTAGTACTATTTCGTTGGGTAAAAATCTAAATTAAGTAAAACACATCCATACAGCTTATAACGCAACTTCTAACCGCACAGACAGTATACACTGCATGCAGTTATTATGGGAAGTAGGAATTTGATTTGAAAAGGTTTTGAATTAGTCGAAATAACATCGAGTTAGAAAGTGAGAACGCTTAAAAGAGCTGTTAGCTGTCTGAGAGACGAATGGCGAAGACAATAGTAAAGACTGAATTGTAATGCAAATTTTCTCGTAAAGGCATTGTTGTACCATCTGCGAGCGACACGACTGTCTTGTTTTGCAACTGGCCTCCTGAAGTTCATTTTTGTAATTTACACTAAAGAAACTTTATAGTGTATTATATTCTTAAAATAGTATACATTCTTACATTAACATGACACATTTTAGCACTGAACTGGTATTAAAATATAAATTACGTTGATCAGATGGTATAATATGGTTTTCCACTGTTTCTGACAACGTTGCATTGTCATTGGGAGTTGTTTGAACTGGGCAAATGAATCTCAAGGAACTTGAATAAAAGGGACTGCTTTTTGTGGCATGATTTTAGCCTTCACTCTATCAAGACGTGTACAAATCTCAAAATAACCCGGACAGAGCTATCTTCATTATAACAAGGCAAAAGTGCCTATACCAAAAGTCGTGTAATTTTACTAGAAACACAAGGACATGGTAAAGAAAAATTGCACACGCATATCTGCAGTAGACATTTAATAAGTTATGTCGAATGGCTAAGACAATGAATATGTATTGGAACACTTCAACAATGGCATTGCACTGCAGTCGGCGTGCCAGTTGGCATGGCGGCGGCGCTTCCTCCTTATCACTGGCATATCAATGAGCTGACGTGCGGCTCGGCCTGATAAGGAGCTTCCGGGTCACTCCACTGTCACCGAACCGCGCCACCGTCTCCGTGATGTTATGACGTTACCAAGTGTAGAGGTTGAAATAAAATGGCACACAAGAATGTTATTCTATTGTGTACATTATAGTAATATAACGACACCACTTGCTCACTTCATAAACATCAGTTGCTCACTTGATAAACAAATGTACGGAGTACACGACGTGGTACTGTAGTGTGGTGGAGTCAAACTGTCACTATGTCTCTCAAAGATCACTTTTGATAAAATGGGAATAGGATTCTGCTTTACATTGTCAGTTGCATTTTTTGATTATTAAAATAAATTTAAAAAATTAATATTCATTAATTCCGCTGCGAATTTTGAATTTAAATACTTCTAAGATTGCGTGGTGCGGCACTTGAAACCATAACATATAGCACTTCAGAATTTCAACAAACTTAAGAGAAACCTTTGAAAGAATGAGTACTATTACTTGAAAATAAAATGCCTAAATGATCGCATTAGAACCAATAACTGTAAAAATGCAAATCACTTTTTAACCTTTCCGTTGAACGCGCAATGACCCTCCAACTTGATTATGGATGAATTTTAATTTTATAATTGATTAAATATCGATTTAGATAGTTAAGTCGTGATTAATTTTAGTCACTTCCACAGTTGTATTATTATCAAAGAGAAATTTGCCTCACCTGACAACATTTCAATTGCTATAACTCACACACAACCAAAATCATTAACTGACAGCAGCAAGAACAGATCTACACGAGACGCACTGCTGATCATTGACGTCTCTTTGTAACTGCCTGTTGTAAACCACGACGGCGACCGGTCAAGTAGACAAGTGTAATTATCCGGCCGGCCGATCACGAAACGATTCCAATTCGACCGGTTAGCTTCACATCCACAACACATGGGAAAACAGCGAAAAGCGAACCCCAAAGTCGACCCTTGTATAACACCGCTGACAACACCGTCAAAAACCCCCTCCTGGCAAATTAATCAGAAGGATGTCGCTTTGTGCTCGGCCGCAAGGAGAAGCTCTTATACTGTTTTTGAAGGGGAGACGAGAGCTGCCCGTTTTTAAGTCCCGGAGATTGATTCGTCCAGCTGATGTGTCGACGCGCGATTAATCGTCCGTGAGCGGAATAAAGATCCTCGGGCGTGGACCGGTCCGCCGTTAGGGGTTGAGGTGAGAACTAGCGAGGGCTGCGAGGGTGAGACGGGTGACGGCGTCTTCTGTTTTCTTTTTGTCAGAGTAATTAAGCGAGCGAAGACAAGTCCTGATGTAGCATGACCGTTTTGAATTTCACCTGCCTGCAACATTACCAGTGGAAATATATGAACTTACAACCTCGAGTTCAATAAATGTTGCCTTAAATAAAAGTAAATACAGTTTTTTATAAGGATTACTATGATTTTACCTCCATAAATTTGTGTGTTCGGCCACATTTGAACGACTCCTTATGGCTTTTGGCACAAATATGCCAATTGATCTCTATATGAAACTTTTTTTCGGAATACCCATTTCAAGATACTTCGTAAACTGGTAATTTCCAGTCCACGTAAATTATTGCCTCACGACTTGTTCGGGCACTGGCCACTAGTGTCCCATATCCAATGGAATCTCGTGTATAAAATCATACACATAATCGTTTTTCCTTGCAAGTTTACTGTTCGGTCACCACCGAGATCGTCATGTCCGAGTTCGTCACATCTATGAAAATCAATGAGCCGTACTAATTAGGGTCGGCTGTCTACCTGCCCCGCCGGGTATGTCATGCCTCCTCCGCCCGAACAGGAACAACTTATCGTAGTTACAGATCACAAGAGAACGGTCAAATACAGTTCTGAATCTTTACGCTCAAAGTTTACTGATGTTGGTTCTTCATGTAGCTAAAAATTATACAAACTAACTCGTGACAAAATTGATGACAAAATTGAAGTCATACGACTACTTCAAGGGCTTGGTATTCGTGCGGATAAAATAAATACTATAGTACAGCTGTCAGTTTAAATTTACCAAAGTTGTATAGTAGTTTTGACATGATATTTTCGCAATTACTTACTTAAAAATATGTTAAATACATTCTTACAATTTAAGAATTTAATAAATATAACAACCAAATCCTATCATGGATAAAAGCTTAATTGAACTTATATTTAACACTTTTAATATTGCTCGGCGAAATGTACAGGCTAGTTGTAATTTTCAGCTACATGAAGAACCAACATCACTAAACTCTGAGCGTAAAGATTCAGAACGGTATTTGACCGTTCTCTTGTGATCTGTGACTAGGATAAGTTGTTCCCGTTCGGGCGGAGGAGGCATGACATACCCGGCGGGGCAGGTAGACGGCCAACCCTAATTAGTACGGCTCATTGAATTTCGTAGATGTGACGAACTCGGACATGACGATCTCGGTGGACACGTACTGTTCGTAGGAGTAAAAATTGAAGTGTTTTCCTCGAATTTGAAACTTTACAACAAACAAGATAGGAAAGACAACAGAGACAGTGATAATCATCTCGGCGGCGGCGGCTGCTTGTTTTGCATCGATGAAACCTTACATGAGGTGCGAAGGGCGGACTCCGGACAAGTGTTGACATCTGGTGGTGGATGTTTATGGCTGGTGACAGTTGGCGACGTACCGCCGTCCCGTGGTCGCGGTCCAAGGTCCTGCCCATCGCCCGTGCCTTCTCGCGTTACTGTAACCCCACACCTCTACACCGGGAACAACAAGAACAAGACGCGGACGAGGAATCACTGTGTCGCTAGCTTCCTCGGATGATAAAACGACTTTTCTGATTATAATAAAATCTGACATTTAAATTAGGCCTAATTAACTTTTTGGGAAATTTAGCTTTAAACTTTATTCGGACTCATTAGCCCTACTGATCCTCTTTTGAGAGTGATGGTATACAAACGGTGCAAAATAAAATCCAGGTGCTTCCGAACAGAGTTAAAACAATAAATATCCTTCTAGGCTTGACATCCACCATAAATATGAAGTTCAGCAATCTTCAAGGCCCTTGAATATCCCTTGAATAGTGTAACCTTAAAAGGTATCGTCTTTAAAGCATTCATTCGTTCATGAAGATATTCGACGATAAAGAGAAATACCCCCGTCGCAGCAAACCTGCGTACTCAGCGAATTTCCAATGCATAATATATGTCTTAATAAAGCCGCATACCAAGTTTCATAAAAATATTTTCACATATAAGCGATTTTAATTATTCTCCATAAGAATAACATTGGTAATGAATACGTAGGTTTACTGAAACAAGGAACACAAACAATTGGTTTTTATGCAAATATAAATAGAATTTAACTAGGAGAAGCCACATAGGCCACCAAGTTCCATCAATATTCAATCATAAATAAGCGCTTTATAACATTCTAGTTATTCTCCATAAGAATGACATGGGGACTGAGTACGCAGGTTTGCTGCTACAGGAATAATCAACGAAAAATCAATTTTTTGTGCAAATATCAATATACCAGTACTACGTGAAGCCACATACCAAATTTCATCAACATAAATTCATAAATAATCGAGATATCGAATTTTATTTATTCTCCATAAGGATAACATTGGACAACGTACTGTGTTTAGCACTTCGAATATCTCTGCAACGGTTGGGCGTAGAATCACAATTTAAACACCAAAATGATTGTTTTGTGGAAATGAACAGATTGGTAAAAGCAAATGTGAAGTTTACATTAAAATAAACTGAGGAAAAGCCAAAAACATTTTTCCCATAAGATTAACATGGGAGATTTTATGAGTAGGTTTTTTGGATTTTCTCCGCAACCACTTAACCTAGGTTAATAATTCAAAATACTATATTATTTGTTTTTTTAAGCTCTATAACATGGCCAAAACCAAAATTAAGTTTTTTAAAAATTTTTGGGTGAAAGTGCAAAAAACCGATTTTTGGAAAATCTAAAACCCCCATAAACCCCCCTTCCCATGGTCCGATTTTTCTGGTTTTCGAACTTAGTCATGAATGTCATTTTACACGTTTGAGCCAAATTTCATCAAAATCGGACGTTTTTTACTTAAGTTATCGTGTTAACGGACACACACACACACACACACACAGATATATATATAAATTTGAACGAATAGTGTTTTTGACATCTGGGGACATCAAAACAAAAAGCTATCATGGTCTCGGGCTTAAGTCTTACCATGAGACCTACGGTAATAGCTTCTTCCCTATAGGGGAAATTCGCTAAAATACGATATTTAACCCAATAGTATTTAATCAAAAGCTATATCAATTCAATATAATCCGCCTTTATTGAATTATACCACAGAGAAATGAATGTATAGATTCTATATATATCTATAGAATCTATATAGATTCCTTTGTCTGTGATTATACACAAGTCAAACACTATTCTGTCCTACTCTTGTTGTAATAATAGTTGAGGTAAACCATTATTTTATTTTGACCTACATTTCCAGAAACACCTAGGATACAAGTGAAGCCGCCAATCGCGTACTCCGCCATCGCTGGGGAAGTGTGACGGAAGTTATAACAGCTGCGACTGCGACAGTTAGCTTCCTGCGCGACTCCGACTGACGGCGTTTATGTTGGAAATTACTGGCTAGTTTAGATAAGGAATCTGGACACAATACTAGTCTATTGTCAGCCAGTTCACGACAACTACCAGTGGTCTAGTTTCCACTGGCAGTGACGGGTCGATTATATCAACTAACAAATAGTGGAGGAGGGGTGTGAACGGTACCTTGTACAAAAAAGGTCCTCTTAAAAGCACATGGTGCTTATAGTGTTGTTAATATTTCATACTCCCGACAAATATTACTCAAAATCATCAGTCTCATTCAAACATTTCAGATACTTAAACCCCTCTGTTCGTGATTTTTTAAGAGGTTGGCATCCTCTTTTTGCCTCACTTTGCCCGTTCACATAGAATAGGATCTGTGCGTGGAACGTATCCAGCAAAGCAAGTTCTGTACAGCAGAGCTGTAAAGCAGAGCCGTTACAGTACGAGTTGTACACTACTGATAAAATTTACATGCCAGGACTGGGATTCGAACCCACGACAGTACCGCTGCCATGGTTCTGGTGTTTTAACTACTTCTGTAACAATCTGTTTACATCACGTTACTCTCCTAATTCTGGCTTTTGTATGTACGTGTTATATACCAATGACTTTATCAACAGAATTGTCTATAGTCAATGTATAACCTAATATTTTACTAAGGCGAGTCACGTTCAATATTTAATACTTAATATGAAATACTCTAGGTGGTTTTTGAACTCTGCAATTTCGGAACCTATTTCAACGACTAAAACTGTTTCTTACTTTTGCAAAAGGGTTTTAACTTTTTGGTATTTTAAATCTGGACACATATATCACCACACAAAGTTTTTTTTTTAATTCATAAGATTACACGGTAAAACCTTTTAAATTGATTAATTCATTCATAAGTCACTGACTGAATTATAAATGCTGTCAATGTTCATATGTCACTGAAAGTTATAAATACAGCAAAACAAAAAATATATAGCAAAGTGTTTTTAGAAAAAACTTTGCTCGGTTTTGAGCAACGGGTCTTTTACTATTTAAAATAAACGGTATCAGGAAACTGACACATACTTTCTCCCTTCTAGCCAAATTTTAATGAAACTTTTTTATTTACTAAATATAGAATATGAAGTACAGATAAATGTACAGAAAATTGTCTAAAATAGTTGTTTTCAGAAATATCCACCCAAATCCCTTTTTGGGAGGCACTATAGAGTCCATTGCCACACACAGTGGTTTTGAGAGGGGAAATGCCCCCTTGCCCCCCCCAGGGTTAAATAGCAACACATTTCGAACATCATCTGTTGGTCAATGCTAACTTGACCTGCATATCAAATTTTAATGAAATTGAACAGTAAATAAGAGAGAAATAGTTATATTTGTATTCCCCATAAGAATAACATTGGACAACGTACTGCGTTTACCGCTAAATGAAAATTTCAATTTTCTCCGTAACTAGCAATCGTAGAATAGTAATTTAAAATACTAATTTATTTAGTTTTTTGAGCTCTTTTTAATGGTGAATAGTAATCTTTTTTAACATTTATGATTTTTCATGAAAAATCCAACAAATTGAATTTTGGATGTTTTAAGTCCTGTAATTTCTGAAGCCGAATTTTTCCAGAAATGCGGGTGGTGTCATTTTGTTGCAAACCTAAAGTTCTACAAACCACGAAAGTTTAATCAAAATCGTTAGAGCCGTTTTTGAGAAATTTGGATTTTTCATGTTTTTTGGCGGTTTTTGGGGGATAATTACCCTTAAAAATCAAAAATTCAAAAAAATGAAAAAAACGCCGGGAGATATCGTGGATTAGTACCTACATACCAAATTTCATAAAATTCGGCCCATAGGTTAGGGCTCTAGCTCTGTACACATCCACACAGACACACACACACACACACACACACGGACACACACACACACACACACACACACACAGACAGACATCACGTAAAAACCACTTTTTTGGGTTCAGGGAGCACCAAAACAAATATTTCCACTAACAAGTCAAATTCGAATATTTTTACGAAAACAATACTTTCTCCATATACTATGTATAGGGGGAGAAAGTAAAAAATGGACAGGCGGTGTTGGGCGTGTGCGCCTTTTGCTCCGCGGTTTCGGGCCAGTTCAAAACACATCTTTTGCTCCTGGGATAGAGCAGGTAGAAATCGGGCTCTTGCTCCGCGAGGGGGAGAGTGGCTGACAACTATTGTTTGTCCAAGCTGAACATATTTTTAACAATAATTTGAAACTGTACTTTTACGTACACAGAGAATCACAATTAGTATACCTACTTAAAATCAATTGTCTTGTACATCGCAAATTTAATTCGCTGTTCCCATTTCAAAAGTCCTTGCAAATTTGCAACTAATCATTACTATGCAGTAATTATTACGTTAATAATTTAATATTTTTTGCAACACAAAATCTTTATATTAATAGGCAAACAAAACACTGTCCCTCCTTTTAGCGAATTTCCCCTATAGGGAAGAAGCTATTACCGTAGGTCTCATGGTAAGACTTAAGCCCGAGACCATGATAACTTTTCATTTTGAGGTCCCCAGATGCCAAAAACACCATTCGTTCAAATTTTTATATATGTATATATATATATATGTGTGTCCGTAAGCACGATAAATCTCGTAAAAAAGGTCCGATCTTAATTAAATTTGGTATAAATGTGTAAAGTACCATTTATTTGAACGAGTTCGAAAACCAGATGAATCGCACCATCCGAAGGGGGGTTTTTGGGGGGTTTTGTACCCCAAAAATGTGTTTTTTTTGGGTTTTTCACATGTAATTTTAATTTAAATCAAATTTTAATATATACCATTGAATTCAGCTTACAAAAAACAAACAATTTGGTATTTTGATCATTGCTCTACGTCAATTGGTTACCGAGATATTGAAAGTGCTAAACACAGTACGTTGTCTAATGTTATTCTTATGGAGAAAAAGGAAAATTGTATATCTCGCTTATTTATGAACATAAACTGGCGAAATTTGGTATATGGCTTGATCTGGTTGTGGTTTATTGTTGTTTGCACAAAAAACAATTTTTCGCCTATGGTTCATGTAGCAGCAAACCTACAATGTAGGTACTTGGTCCCCATGTTATTCTTTTGGAAAATACTTAAAATGTTATATATCGCTTATTTATGAATGTATATGGATGAAACTTGGTATGTGACTTCACTAAGATGAGTTCTATTGATATTTGCATAAAAACTCATTATTTTGTGTGCCTTGTTGCACCAAACCTGCGTACTCATCCCCAATGTTATTCTTAAGGAGAATAATTAATATTTTAAATATCGCCTGTTTGTGAATACATTTCTTATGAATCCTGTTAAGTTTTTTAATGAGTTATATTATATATTCATTGGAAATTCGCTGAGTATGCAGGTTTGCTGCGACGGGGGTATTTTCTCATCTTGTTTGCATAGGAGAAATTCATGCATACCGTGAGAAAGGTTTTGTCCTGTAGATGAGCAGAAACCCATTATAATTTACATCGGCCCTCAGGGCTACGCCCCATAGGCTTTCAAAGTCGCAATGCTAATCATATGGAAGAATAGAAATAAATTGAATCGTATATTTGACAGCTGATACGATAACGAATGCTGATCCAAGAGCAAGAACAGATGTTTGGAAACGTATTAAGTTTCACTCAATATTCGTGAGTTTTATTTGGTTTATGTCACATGTGGTTTTTTCTTGATTCAATAAACAACTTTTATAAGGATTATATCAGCAAAATATTGCGGGGGAGCAGCTCGTCATTTATAAAATGTAAAACAATTTGTAGCGATTTTGTTCAATATTTGTGGCATACAAATAAATCAAAAAAGTATGTAAAATCTTTATGGGTGTTTGTGGCGTGGCTATACGCACGCGAAACTAACCAGTAAAGAACTCTGTATTTATGTTCTCTCACGTACGTATAATCAATGGTACATTAAAATATTTATACAGGTTCTAATCTCGAACAAGTTGTTCAAATACACTAATCGTGAAGACCAACAGTGGGTACTGCAGAAGGTTTATGGTGGTACATCTGTGTACCAATCGACACAGTGTTTGTAGCAGCGCCAGCGCAGACACACAACAAACAGACGCGCTGTCAAAGCTGCCCTCATTCCGTCTCTCCTCTCTGTATCAATAAACACCGCTAACAAATAGACTTTCTAACATTTTTTCCCCGAACTCGTAATCTCGGTTTTGATAAATGAACAGCTCGATTTCCATTAACTTATAAAATTCTAAGATCAGTGCGGCTTTCGGTGTGCAATTCCCCAGTGTTTTGGACAGTATGAACATTGATTACCGGTATTATAAAGGTCAAGAGATCGAAAATAACGACAAATAACTTCCGTGAATGCGAATAACATCTGAAGAAAGAAATTAAAGGCGGGAAAATTCGAAGTTGTTCGATGGAAATCGTGTACTAAATAAACTAAAAATATTTCCACGTGTAAACTTTAAAGAGTTAAAGTAATCATCTTGTATTAAAGTCAAAATGCCTAGTGACAGCATCTTGTACAATGTGTTATAAGGGCTCAAATTTGAAGCTTTTCTGCTTCGTGTCGTAAGGTCATGTGATGCGCAATCTTCTTTTATTTTTGATTCGTAATTGGGGGCCATACACTTATTACGTAACGCATTTTTCTCATTTCAGACCCTCCCTCCCCCATGTAATGCACCATAACGGTTGAGCATACCCCCCACCCCCCTATGTGTTACGTAACTCAATCGTAGTAGGCTTTAAACAGCTTAAACCTTTTAAACATCGTTATATTAGCAACTTGTAGAATGGATTTCAATGAATAATTAAACTTTAAATGACTTTCTTTTAA
This sequence comes from Allygus modestus, assembly GCA_963675035.1. Taxonomy (NCBI): domain Eukaryota; kingdom Metazoa; phylum Arthropoda; class Insecta; order Hemiptera; family Cicadellidae; genus Allygus; species Allygus modestus. Next base: position 42,562,613 of record OY776116.1, read on the forward strand.
CAACATTTGTTATAAATTATTTCAAAGCAAAATGAATACAAACAAGCAAGACTGTTACTAATAATATAAGCAACAAAATAGCTATCTCAGCTAAAACGTTACAAATTTAATTTATAAATAGGTAATACAAATACAAAACACTTACACAACAAAACAACTTAAGATGTGGATGTGGATGATGAGCTGTATCCAGTCATGATTTTACACTCTAAAACAACACAAAACATAGGTGTAAAGCAATACAGAACTTACTCAAAACACGTTATGTATTTATTTTAAGTTTGACTGTTATTAAAATAGTATTGACAGAAGTATTTTTACATAACAAACTGTAACTTTAACTTAGATATCAATTTGATATTTTTTTAATTTTGAACGATTTATAACAGTAACAAAAGATACGGGAGTGCGCCAGCACTTAGAGTTAATATGTGTGAGTTACGTAACACTGATCAAAACCCCCTCCCCATATAATGCAGCATAACGCTATGCCGTACCCCCTCCCCCCCTTAAGTGCGTTACGTAATATGTGTATGGCCCTTTGGCCTCAAACATCAACCATCGACCTCAGTCACTATGGTGTCCTTGAGAGGTGGCACGGTGACCTGTCGTATGTCGATGGGTAGATACGGACAGCTGGCCCGTGGCCTGTGCCTAGCAGATGACCGCGCTACACCTGAAAAACATCGGCGACAAGTGGAGGGCAAAATAAATCTTAATAGGGGGGCTCCAGCCACGTACATTTCGCGTTTCTACCTCCTTCCCCCATAAGGTCAATATTAAATTTCAAATCCCATTCCTCCTAAAGATTTTTCAAAATCTTTGACTTGTGGTTTATTTTCAAGAACAAAGAAATAGCTAGCGATTTCAGCAAGCAGAATGTAGGTATCACATAATAATCTACATATTAAAAAAAATCCTGTTTTTTGTTCACCAACTTCCTGAATTTAATACTTAACCGATTTTGATGATTCTTTTTTACTTTCTCCCCCTATACATAGTATATGGAGAAAGTATTGTTTTCGTAAAAATTTTCGAATTTGAGTTGTTAGTGGAAATATTCGTTTTGGTGCTCCCTGAACCCAAAACAGTGGTTTTTACGTGATGTCTGTCTCTGTGTGTGTGTGTGTCCGTGTGGATGTGTACAGAGCTAGAGCCCTAACCAACAGGCCAATTTTTATGAAATTTGGTATGTAGGTTCTAATCCACAATATCCCCAGGCGTTTTTTTTTTCATTTTTTTGAATTTTTGATTTTTAAGGGTAATTATCCCCCAAAAAACATGTAAAATCCAAATTTCTAAAAACGGCTCTAAAGATTTTGATTAAACTTTAGTGGTTTGTAGAACTTTAGGTTTCCAACAAAATGACACCACCCGCATTTCTGGAAAAATTCGGGTTCAGAAATTACAGGACTTAAAACATCCAAAACTCAGTTTTTTTGATTTTTCATAAAAAATCATAAATGTTAAAAAAGATTACTATTCACCATTAAAAAGAGCTCAAAAAATTAAATAAATTAGTATTTTAAATTACTATTCTACGATTGCTAGTTGCGGAGAAAATTGAAATTTTCATTTAGCGGTAAACGCAGTACGTTGTCCAATGTTATTCTTATGGGGAATAACAAATAACTATTTCTCTCTTATTTACTGATCAATTTCATTAAAATTTGATATGCAGGTCAAGTTAGCATTGACCAACAGAGGATGTTCGAAATATGTTGCTATTTAACCCTGGGGGGGCAAGGGGGCATTTCCCCTCTCAAAACCACTGTGTGTGGCAACGGACTCTATCGTGCCTCCCAAAAAGGGATTTGGGTGGATATTTCTGAAAACAACTATTTTAGACAATTTTCTGTACATTTATCTATACTTCATATCCTATATTTAGTATAAATAACAAATATTTTTGTTATTAAAGTTTGGCTAAAAGGGAGAAAGTATGTGTCAGTTTCCTGATACCGTTTATTTATTTGAAAGATCATAACATAAGTCAATGTCGAGCCACAGTTTCGATTTAGGCCCCAGGGCTCTGCCCCACGGGACTTCCAAGTTCCCATGTTATTCATATGGAGGAGAGTTTTATTTGGTTTATGTCACATATGTTTTTTTCTTGATTCAATAAACAGCTTTTATAAGGATTATATCAGCAAAATATTGCGGGGGAGCAGCTCGTCGTTTATAAAATGTAAAACAATTTGTAGCGATTTTGTTCAATATTTGTGGCATACAAATTCTGTCCACAAAAATCGCTAGGTATTTGTTTCCTCAATCAAATAAAAATGAATCAACGACTTGGGATAATCCGTTGAGCAGGGATGGTTTTTGAAATTGAACTTTTCTTAGGTCTTCGTCTAACAACTTTCTATGGCGTAAAGTATTTTGTTTGTGACAAAGAAAAGTAACAGGCAATTAGCGCTGAAAGGAATCGAGGAAAGGTACGACACGTCAAACTGATAATTATGCATAATTACTTCTTTCGAAACGTTAACGTCCATGCGACAACACTGGTATCTGCATGACGCAGACAGAGGCAACAAAGATAATGATGTAAATAATCACTCCATTGTTAAATGGACGATTCTTTTGTTCAGCAAGGTTTTCTTTTATAACAAATCAACGATTGTGGATATTCCGTTTTGGAGCTGTAAGAGTCAACATGTCACTTCTTTTTTACATGGAGAAAGGTATCTTTCCTGAGTCCCCGCCGGGAACGAAATAATCTGATTAAATCGCACCAAGTCCTAACCAGGGCCCTGGTCCTAACTCCCACTGGGGTCTGCAGACTCACCAGTGTTTTGGCGGGAACGAGCCCAAGGCCTGGGACCTTTTCACCCAAAGCCAGTTTCGCAATAGTCAGTTTCCCAGTGTTGCGTCACTCGTGTTCTGCGGCTGTGTTCCCATACTAAACTCGCGTGCGCGATAAGAGGAGACGAGCGCACGCACCTGCGAACGTCTACTAGCGGAGGGGTTTGTTGTATTGGCTGGCCTTGAGGAAGATTTATTTAAATTATTAGGGGTCATTGAGGGGTACCTCAACGAAGAAGGTTAAAACTGAGGTTCGCAAAATACAGTGTAGAGGATGGTTGCACTTGTACAGGTGTACAGTCAATGGTTGTACCTTTGTGGAAGAGGTAAAAAAAACTGCATAAACCATTGGAAGTATACTCGGCAGTCAAGTGGCACATACGGTACACAATTATTACGCATTGCTGTACTTTATTATTTTCAGGGGGGTGGGGTTCAATCTTAGCAAAGAAGGAAAGAGAAAGAGAGAGACCCGAGCAGTGCAATCCACATCAGCTGATCATTATGCACACGCCTATTCTTTTTTATACACCTTACGTTAGGCTATAAAATAAAATACCCCCGTCGCAGCAAACCTGCATACTCAGCGAATTTCCAATGAATATATAACATAACACATTAAAACACTTAACAGGATTCATAAGAAATGTAATCTCAAACAAGCGATATTTAAAATATTAATTATTCTCCCTAAGAATAACATTGGGGTTGAGTACGCAGGTTTGCTGCAACAAGGCACACCAAATAATGGGTTTTATGCAAATATCAATAGAACTCATCTTAGTGAAGTCACATACCAAGTTTCATCCATACACATTCATAAATAAGCGATATATAACATTTTAAGTATTTTCCATAAAAATAACATGGGGACCTAGTACCTAGGTTTGCTGCTACAGGAACCATAGGCGCAAAATTGTTTTTTTTGTGCAAACAACAGTAAACCACAACCAGATCAAGCCATATACCAAATTTTGCCAGTTTATGTTTATAAATAAGCGAGATATACAATTTTTCTTTTTCTCCATAAGAATAACATTAGACAACGTACTGTGTTTAGCACTTTCAATATCTCGGTAACCAATTGACATAGAGCAATTATCAAAATACCAAATTGTTTGTTTTTTAAGCTGAATTCAATGGGATAAATTAAAATTTGATTTTAATTAAAATTACATGTGAAAACCCCAAAAAACACTTTTTTGGGGTACAAAACCCCCCAAAAACCCCCCTTCGGATGGTTCGATTCATCTGGTTTTCGAACTCGTTCAAATAAATGGTACTTTACACATGTGTACCAAATTTCATTAAGATCGGACCTTTTTTACGAGAGTTATCGTGCTTACGGACACATATATATATATATATATAAATATATATATACATATATAAAAATTTGAACGAATGGTGTTTTTGGCATCTGGGGACCTCAAAATGAAAAGTTATCATGGTCTCGGGCTTAAGTCTTACCATGAGACCTACGGTAATAGCTTCTCCCTATAGGGGAAATTCGCTAACAAAGTTACACTGATCGCATTGAAATTAAAATTGAATTTAATTCTGCGTTTATAATTTACGCGCACATAACAATACAAACATACATAGTCCTTTTATATTGTAGCATATAATCGGTATATACCCAAAATACACCATCGTAATAAAAAAAAATGCTCAAGATGGTCACTCAGATTACTAGATTCGTAATCTTCCAAGGAAAATCTTGGAAACTTCATTGTTGCACATGGGAACTGGGAGAGAAGTAAACAAACAAAACAGTTGACTGAGGACTTTCCCTACTCGGCTGATTACCGATCACACAGCAGTGCGGCAGTGCTGCCACCTGTGAGCAAAACAAGCAACCATCTGGTCCAGTGGGCTTGGAGGCTAATCAGCGTGGTTGACCGTTGGAGCGGACAATTGGACAATTACAACTATCCATGCAACAAACAAAGGCGATTGTAAGAATCAAAGAAACTAAGCCGGGAGGGAAATTGGTCGTAGTGAATCGTGAAAGTAAGAAGACGGATGGAACAAAGAAAAAAGATCAAACTGTAAAAACTTAATTGTACGAACACCATAGCAAAGTTTTATGAGGGTACAGTGTAGTTTGGATTTTATATACTCAAATTGCGCTAGTCGGAAGATGAAAGAAATACTTTTGTCCAAATGCTTGGTTTTTAATTTAAATATTTGTTATGTATTAATGTGAAAGGTACAATTTACATTATTAATAATATAAATAATAACTTACGTACGAGAAGGAGTTCTCAAGTTTCAGATAATCTGGTGATACTTACCTGAAAAAAACCAACAAATTTGGTAAACTGTAGAGAAGTGCATCACAAACATCATAGCATAAAAGTTTTATAAGTACAGTAGATAATCAAACACAGTCCTAGTTTACAATACATATCCCTCGTCGTCCTGAGTGACTGCATGACACACAGCATAGGACCAGTCAACCGGTTTATCTGTTTTATTTCGTATTTATCTCTCTGATTAAATTTTTATTTATACGTTTAAATGTAAGAACATTTTTGAAACCACGTGCCTGAACAAAGACATGCTGAATAAGCAATAAGCGCACTGCCAACGATGTAGCGCTATGTGCATCGCATGACCAAATATGGGATGAAATAACTTTTGAACAGTAGAGTATCCATAGGCTTCAGTGTTAAAAACACAACATTGATTTTGTAGATTCCATCAAATATTTAAATTATCAATAAGAACAAAATTAAATGCAACACTCATCTATTAATTTAAAAACGATTTCGCGAAACACATTCCGTGAAAGTTTATCATAACCGAGCCAGTAAACCGATTACCGTATTACTTAAACCAATTATTACTCGGGCGTAGGATTATGCAAATCTGTTAAAACACAGCGGTATTGAAACTTTCACCTTAATTGCGGTTAATCTGTGTTGTACCGCGGTGTGCGTGGGGCGATGAGCGGGCGGCGCTCGAAACTTGGTACTGGTACGGCCTACGTGTACTACAGACTGGTAACACTCCGCTTCGGCACTTCGGGCCCTACCAGAATGGCGAGGAGTGGGCGACGACCGGCGAAATTAAAAGAGCAAAGCTCCCGTCTTGTGGGCAGAGATTACATCTCCGCTGCCGTGAGTAATGGAAGTACTTATGGCGATGAGAGTAGGCGTCCGTGTGCTGACTGGAGAAATTAATTGTGTAGTAATGCCTTATTTTGTTACACAACTTAGTTTATGCAATGGTTCGGCCCTTTCAAAAACGCAGACATGTTAGTTTTAGCTGGTGCGAATGTCAGTAACCACATCAGCTGTGAGAACTACCCGAGAAAATTGATACTGGACGACATAAATATTTTGTAGCCAAAATTAATCTTCAGCCCCAAAACAACCTATATTTAAACGAAATCCAGAAATAAGTTGTTTGGGGTTGTATTACAGTGGCTGTGTTGGGATCGTATTAACAGTGTTTTCGCAATTTTCTCTTTACCTTTTTTGCTTCACATTCACTCTGAACTGGTAAAAAATAATGAACGCAGGGGATGAAGATGGAGAGCTGAGAGCTGACTAGCCGGAACTGCAACACTGCAACCGCGACGGATGTGTGATGCGTTTCCGTTTCCTGTCCTTTTAAACCCACGAGCCGCACTTCCATATTCAAATGCCCGTGTGCCCCTCATCCTGTTCAACTGATACAGGAATCCCTTCACGGCCTGTAGATTGTACCACTTTTTAGTTAATTTAAATTATGATTAGGCCTCCCTGTTCTAAAAGTTAAATTTGCTAGCTGAAGATATTTTGAGTATGAAACATATTGTAACAATGTATGTAGTTAGTAGAGACACGAAAACACGAATTAATTGCTATCCTATAATGTATTAACCAAACACCGGCCGCGAAAAATTCAGCATGGGTCTCTCTCGACCAATGTCCAATCACGTCAACGCGACCGCGAGCGCTCTCGTGGAGAAGATACAAACTACGACGACGTTGTGTTAGTTGCCACCACTGGCCACTACCTCACAGTGGCGCTAGAGTCGTCGAACGCCGCAGCCAGCGCAGCAGTGCGGCGACGCGACACAACATCAGGGACTTCAATACAAGTTTAGAACATGATAAATTAATGAAGACTGGTTTCCCTTATCATTTTTTAAATCATATTTACCATGTGTGAGAGATCAGGGCAAATTTAAATTATACATATCTTGAATTTTTCTATAGTTTTACTACGAATTTGAATACCTACAGTAGTTTGAAGTTCCTTTTAAATAACATTTGTTTTGTGTTAATACTTTTACGAACAAATAACAGTTTTCCAGATATTTCATAATTACTGAATGGTGGCCAAATTGTTATATGAAAGACACAACCACTAAAAAACACTTTACAATTCCCCCTTGGAAAACCTGGTCAAAATTAATGAGAAATATTAAATTTCGCCAGTCGTAGTAACGTCCACGACTCGATCCTGTGATTATGGGGCCAAATAAAAGAATCGTTCAAACATTTGGCGAAAAAATAATAACAGACGTCTTACAACCCTTGACGTAACAATTTATTTACACTTTTGGTAGGATCATTGCCTGTAGTTATATGTTATATATACAGGATGGTCATTAACCCTAGCAGTGGCCACCCAAAAACTGTAGAATGGCCAACCAATTTTGGCGATTTTGCAGACCTTTTTTTGAAAATTCGTATAAATTTGAAATGAGAACTAAACATAGCCAACCACATATTCATTTTGTTTAGAAAGAACAGGGCAATCTGATAATAGTCAAATAAAAAAGATCTAAGAGATTATTTTTTCAGCAAAGTAAAACAAATAAAAAAACATTGAAATTTATTTTTGAAATTTCAAAAGCAGCCTCGGTAAAACTTTTTTGTCCGATTTTGTATGGAAAATTCATTATATACATTTTGTAGACAATTCAATTCCCTACATAGAAATGTATAATATGTTGGGGAAAAAATTTTATTTGTAGGTATTATGTAAGTATATACGGAAAACCGCAAAATGTGAAAATTGTACAGTGTTAGTTAGTACTGTAAAAAGGTAATGTAAATATGTATATGCTAATAATAATATGTATATGTTTGTAAAGATAATGAAAGAAGAAATGTAAAAAATTCATAAAGTTGATGATGAAAAATTGTTATCACTTATGATTAGATGAATTTTGGAAATTTTAGGGTATTCGGAAAAAAAAGATTCTACGGTATTTAGTATATAACTTTTTTTAGAAATTTATTCCTCCAAATACTATATATACATTTAGTAGGACATTCAATGCCCTACATAGAAATGTATAATATGTTGGGGAAAGAATTTTATTTGTAAGTATTATGTAAGTATATACGGAAAACCGCAAAATTTGAAAATTGTACAGTGTTAGTACTGTAAAAAGGTAATATAAATATGTATATGCTAATAATAATATGTAGGTATATGTTTGTAAAGATAATTAAATAAGAAATGTAAAAAAGTCATAAAGTTGATGGTAAAAAATTATTATCACTTATGATTAGATGAGTTTTGGAAATTTTAGGGTATTCGGAAAAAAAATTCTACGGTATTTAGTATATAACTTTTTTTAGAAATTTATTCCTCCAAATACTATATATACATTTAGTATATTATATCTATATATTATTCCTGCAGGTATTTAGAAACAATAAAATATATAAATATACATATACACAGGGTAGTGGCATATTATATAAGAGATAACGTGTGATTGTAGGTCCGGTCACCATATAGGAAAAATTACAAAATTATTATTTTTTATATTAGGCCTACTCAATAATGAAATACATCCTACCTTACAATTGTAAAAGTAATAAAAAACGCTAAATTTCTTCCTCTTCAAAATGAAATATTATATGACTAGTATTTATAACTTGCACTGGATGTAATTCGCATTTTCCATACCAGCTTATTAAGCCGGTTGGCCATTTGTTACGAATTCAGAAAACAGCTGTGTTCATAAAATCGTAACTGTTGTCCAATCAATATTTCGTTCTAAAAATCAATACCACAGTGAAACTAAACTCTTTGGCTATGCAGTGGTACCACCCGCAACATCCTAAGACAAAAATTACCCGAGCAGGGTAATTCCAAAATAGTCGTGTTTTTACATTTTCCGAGCGTCGTCTGCAGGAATGGCGTAGCGGCAAAATTTCATAGTAATTATAATCGTCGTGACATTGTTACACAACTTGTAAACGGTTCATTTATGTAATAAAGTGAAAGTTCAGAATGTGATCTTTCGAATGCTATAAATATTGTTCACTTCTGAGTTGACTATTATATGATTTTTTACCGTTACAAAAATTTCGACCCGTACCAGCTTATTAGGCTGTTGGCCATTTCACGCGACACGTGAAACCAGCTTATTAAGCTGGCAGGCCACTGCTAGGGTTAAAGAATGTCACAAACTTCGTGGGCCAATAGTACTCATCAATTTGAACAAAAAATGTCCTCCTAACATATGTCGAAAAATCCTTCGTTTAGCTGCTAGCCGCCATTTTTTATTTTGTACAAAAACATTATATCTAAAAAACTACTTTAGCTAAAATAACCAAACCTTGCACGGACGTTTATTAAACATCAAAGAAAATTTAGAAAATTTGTTGTTTGATTTGCATTTTTATTTTCACAATGGCGGCCATTTAAAGTTTTTAAAGTCAAATAATAAAAAAACTGTACATTTTTCAAACTTTACCTTGTAACAAAAAAATTTAATACTAAATCCAACGGTATTTTGTTTATCAAAATCGGACCACAAATAAGCAAGAAAATTCACTTTTTCGGTTAGCCCGCAGAAGCTCTTTCCTCTCGAGGACAGTAGTGCGTTTCTCCATTGATTATACGAGACATCGTACATCCTACCAGTGTTGCCAATCCAAATCTTCTAAATTCCCACCTGGACCTGAAAAAATTACCACCTGTTACCTCAAATTACCACCTCACACAAGTATACCAATTAGGACCAATGCGAACGCGTTATCATCGACGTTATCGTATTAAAAACGTGTTAAGTATTTTATTAGTTTGAAAGTTTAAAATTATGTATTATGGAGATATTTAGTGCTCCTCTATAGTAGAAGCCAGAAGGACTACAGTTAATCAAGTTGATAAAGTATATAATCCATGTAAAAGTAAACAGTAAACTCAAGCAAGAGTCATCGTAGATCGTAATCAATACGAAAACACCGGAATATATTTTTTTAACTCTAACGCCGCGCCATTTACAGAGTTGACACCGCCACACTGACACTACATAGAGTACTAAAATAGAGAATACAGTATTGACCCAATAATAACTCAATCCCAAATAACTAAAAGCTTAGAGTATGAAAAACAGCATCTCAAACCGAAATTTAATGAATTTATATGACGGAAATTTGTGGATTGTGAAATAAGTCACGAATGTTAAACTCAAGGATCATAAATTTTTAATTTTAATCAATTTAATAGACTGCCGCCAAATTACCACCTAGTAGACATTACCACTCAAAATACCACCAGAGCCTCAAATTACACCCTTATGTGGTAATTACCACCCGATTGGCAACACTGCATCCTACGGAATAGATAACCCTAGCATACGGGCCGGGCGTGCCTCGGCATTGCTGCGCTGGCCCCGAGTTTCAGTGAGATCCCGCCAGAGCGCAACCAGTCGGCTCTTCCCCTCTTTCACCCCTCGCTCTCCCTGCTCTCCAACTCCAATCGCTCCCTCCAGGCCAGTCAGCAGCGTTGCCAATTGGGTGGTAATTAGCCCATTTGGTGGTAATTCTAGGCCCTGGTGGTATTGTTGGTGGTAATCACTGATTGGTGGTAATTTGGTGGTAATCTCCCCAAAACTTCAGAAGGGTGGTATTGTTTTTATATATACTTGATTCAAATAACAGTATTTGTTCTGTTTTCTTCTATAAATAAGTCTATTAACTTAAATAAATTTTTAACTAGCATTTAATTTCAATAAAAGTTATTATATAGGCTTGAAATCCTTTATTTTCTGTAACTCTAACATAAAACAATATACCTGAGGTTTGCTTCCCTAATCCAAATATATTCTTTTACTTTCTGCTTTAGTTTACAAAATGACGACATGCATATTATGCAGATACTTTTTTCAAATTGATTATAGGCCTACTTTACACCTTGTTACTTATTACCTCCTCCTTCGCTTGAAACCAGAGGATTTCTGGATTAGCTGCGTCACTTTTCTAAAATACTTGAAAAAAACGAATATTTACAACAACTATATTAAACATGGAACTTCCGAGGATGGAAATAACTTCCGTGGATATTCATATATTATCATTAACTGTTGTACAATTTATACTAACTTCACTAACATCAATAATGTGATAATTATGTGTCAATAACAACAGTATAATATCTATTTATAACCCGATTTGAAAATTACCGCGCTCTTTTCTAGTACTTTTGAAGAAGGGTGGTAAAAGGTGGTAATTTTTGCAGGAGCTGGTGGTAATTTCCATAAATTCGATTGGCAACACTGCCAGTCAGTGTCTCAGCGACTGCCGAGCGGGTAAGATGTACGCGCTGTTTCTCGTGAAAACATGGCACCCGCCGACTTTCCCCCCTCCCTCCCCACAGCACTCCAGGCCGAATTGAGTCGCCGCGGCCTTTGAGAAACACTAGCAGAGATGTCCGTTGACATTCTGTCTTTGCATCTGTTGGTTTCGCTCATCACTTGATACGTTGTGTATGTCAACAATATACATGAGTAACACTCTAATAGTGTAATTAAATCAATTACGTGTCTAAAATTATTGGTAAACTATGCCTAAAAATGTTGCGTTCAGGATGTTGAAGTAATTATGACTCAATACAACCTGACACCATATTTTGACAAGCTTAACACCGCACAGTGTGTTAATAAAACTGTTACCAGAATAACTTAGTTTAAGATATTTTACGACAAATCTAATGGTTTTGAATTTTTTTACCGAGTAATAAACAACTGAGCTGTTGCAATTCTTGTTATTTATTAGGCCTAGATGTTCAATTGTGGAGAAACCAAAGATGAGCTTTGTCCGGTTAATGTCCGGTCCATGTAAATTGCATCAGCTCGGTTATTTATTACTCGATTGCAATAAGTTAAGTATCATTAGACTTTTCTCAAATTGCCCTAAAAGAAGATATACTGGTTAATATTTTGTAAAATGACTTATTTTCGAGTCATTTGCGATATAACATTTAAAATGGCCGCCATTTTGAAATTATCACAGATAATTCCTTCATAACGTTCGTGTTGATAGATCCTATCTCCGTAAACAGTTGACTTAAGTTTGGTTGAATTCGGTTATATGTTTTTAAAAATATGAACTTTAAAGTGAAAAACACTTACGGACTGACAAACGGAAAACTAAGTACGGGAGACCCATGTTCATATGGTTAAATGTGTTTATATTAACCCAAGGAACAACGCTATATACCTTTGTCCAGGAGAGTTACGGGACACTCTGTATAAGTTAAAAAACAACTTATACTTACTACCTGGTTTCTTATTTATAATTTTTTTAGTCTAAAGTTCATCGCCCGTGAAAATCTTCATCTGAAGTTTACTGATGGTGATTTTACTAGGACTCTGAAAACGAGGTTGAACAGGAAGAAGCTATGGTTACTTTCGTAAACGGAGTAGTTTTTTTTTAGCAGAGGACTGTTTCCGGTTATGACAAGATCCGAAATTATAAGAAACCTGTTAAGCACATCTCTGTCGCAGTTAAGTCTAGAGAACTTTCGAGCATAGATTTCCTGATATTGTCTTATATGCTTATTGTGAGCTTCAGTACGTAATTCTTTTTATTCTTGCATTAAATCGAATAGCTACCGTCTAGTAAAAATGGCATTTGCCGTTCCTGTAATTAAAAAAGTTTCTGAGTCATTAAGTGTATGGTTTCTTGGTTTTAGCATGTTATTGCTTTAAGGAACTTAAAATACAGAGTAGCAAATAGTATCAGAAATTATTATCAGGATTTTCAAAAGAACACTTTGAACAGTCTGTCAAAAATTAAATTAGTGCCGGGAAACCTTGGGAAACCCAATTTTCGGAATTTTCGGAAACAACTTTCGGAAACCCCACTGTGCACCGATTGAAAAATTAGTAAAACCACGAAAATAAAACACGAATATTTAAATGTTGTCCAAAATTTTGGAAATTTGACGCTGATTATGGAAATTATCGTTTTTTCCGCGGAAAAGTCGTTAAAACCCCGGAAAATCGGAAATTAATTGTTTTCTGGAAATACTGTCAAGTAGGTATTCAAAATGTGCAGAATTTCACCCTGAACACGTACATGCGATTATTTTCCATATCACACTTTTTATCCACGTAAAAGGCTTCAAAACTTTAGAAAATCGGAAAATAACTTTTTAATTGTAATACTGTCATGTGGGTATTCAAAATGTGCGGAATTTCACCTTGAACACGATCGTACAGTTATTTTCCCGATCACATTTATTTCTCCGCGGAAAAACGTCGGAAAATCGAAAAAACATTGTTCTTATAATACTCTCATGTGGGTATTCAAAATTTTGCGTAAATTCACCTTGAATACGTACGTGCAATTACTTTCCCGATTACACGTTTTTCCGCGGAATAGTCGTTAAAACCCCGGAAAATCGAAAAATATTATTTTTCTTATAATTCTGTCATGTGGGTATTCATACTGTGCGGAATTTGACCCTGATTACGTATGCGCAATTATTTTGCCGATCGGACAAGTAATTGCCAACAAAGGTTTACAATTTATTCAACACAGAGCGGGCCCGGTACCGTGCTTTTTACAGCGGCCACAGCACTAGTTTCGGTGTTTTTCATCTCAGGCGCGGATCCAGGGGGGGGAATGGGTGAAATTTCCCCCCCAAGGCAAAAGGTTGGAGTTGCGCGCGCACCCCCGCACCAGCGCTACGTCTGCCCGGCAGCGTCATCTCGTCTGATTGATGCCGTCCGTCGTCAGTCAGATCATATGCCTGTAATACTACTACAGAGTGTCCATAGACCGAAAATTCCAGGAAAATTGGATAATTATACGGGAATTTCGACGAAAATTCCTTAATTTAGTTTAAATCCCTTTTTCGGCTGTTCTCGTTCATGCGGCTTGGTTGTCGTTTCCAGCCAATAAAACAAGTTTTGGTTGTTATTTTCAGCCAATAAGAAACGTTGCCGATCGTCATTTCGGGCCATTAAATGTAACTAAATTCCTGTTTCTGACCCATCCGACGCGAAAGAATAGGCGTTCTTTGGCTATATAACTGGGTCGAACCGCCGATTGTATTCGTAAATACGTTCCGGTTGTCATTCGGGCCTATACAACGGGATCCGGCTATATTTTTCGCTAGGAAAATATGGTACGATTGCCAATTTTTATGATAGATTGTGATTTTTGGCATATATTGTGCCTCAGTTGTCAGTTGTCGCGTCGCGTCGTTCGTTGGGCGCAGCTTCTTGCATTGCTCCCGTTTTAGGGAATATATGTTTTATTTATTTGTTTAATTTTGTTTATTTGTTTGGTTTTTTTTGCATAAAGATGAAATTGCCATGAATGGTGTTGCTCTTCGTTGTTGTAATAATACATAAATGTTAACATTACATGTAAATAAACTATTGAACATTAATCAGAAGTTGTGACAAAGTCCTCAATTTTGTATTAACACTCCAAAAGAAATCATTCTTTTTAAATTTTATTAAATTTGTTTGAATCGTTAATTTTCTTGAAATTTTCAGGTTTTTCTTATAAATTATTGTTATTGCTAATGACAAAATTTCGAATTTAAATTAAAACTGTACATTATAGATCATACGAATTTCAGTTGATTTTAAAAATTTATATTTCTGAGCCTGTATGCCCTAAACATTATTAATGTTTTAATGATGGCAAGTGGGCATTTTAGGTGTATGAGAAATTTTCATCTGGGGAAATCAGATATTTTTCAAAACTAGTCATAATATACAGGGTGAGTCAGACCACCCGTCCAGCATGTATAACGGGAGAACGGTTTGGTCTAAAGTCATCAAAAACAATTATTCCTCACTAAAACGCATATGGGCTATCTATTAAAAATATTTTCATAAAAATCTATGTACGGAATGTCCCAAAACAAAAGGTCACGGATTTAAATCTCAACATTTTCTTATGTGAAAATAGGGCCAACATACATTATACATTATTTAAAAGGCCTTTTTTATACATTATTTTAAAGGTATCGTTTAAATAAACATTTGGCGAAAACAGAATTCACTTATCTATCCGTTTCAAAATGGCGGATATTTTTGTGTAAAATATTGACATTTGCGGAATACTCTGTATTTTTTAAACCATTACTCGTACCTTTTTTCTGACTTAAACGAGCCGCCATTTTGAAACGGGTAAAGATAAGTGAATTCTGTTTTCACCAAAATATTTATTTTAACGAGACCTTTAAAATGAAGTATAATATTTCCTATGTTTACATAAGAAATGTTTGGATTGCGAACCCTTGACCTTCAGTTTTGGAACATTCCGTACTTAGATTTTGATGAAAATATTTTTAATAGATAGCCCATATGCGTTTTAGTGGGGAATAATTTTGTTTGATGACTTTAGACCAAACCGTTCTCTCGTTATACATGCTGGTGGACGGGTGGTCTGACTCATCCTATATATACTAACATAAATAATCGGACAGCTTTGACACATTTATTTTGTCATATAAGTAGGGGAACATATGTTTGCAGAAAGTAAAATTGATAAAATTGGAGAAATACTTTTATTTTTTAATAACTTTTCTCTTAACCGTACTGAGTTTATTTTTTCTAAAATTGTTATTATTTAAGAATTTTAAAGTTTCTTATTAAAAGAAGAAGGCTTTGCGGGTAATATTTCAATCAAAATGAACCAAAGAACGCTCTTAACCTTTGAAAGGATTAATTTACTTGCTATTACTTCGGTTTACATTTGCGAAACCACAATTTTTGCGCGTTATGTCACTTGAACAGTGAAGGGATTTGAGCCCATTTTAAGATCGGAAAAGTGTGGCCGTAGCTACTCGGCTACTCGTAGCTACTCGGCTGTCCTCTCAACGCCCAAGGCATTACCAAAGACTTAAAACTACTGGACCGCGCGCGCGCTCACTTGAATTGAATTTGCGGCCAGGGAACATTTTTTATGGTTGAATGGCCTTCTGATCCGTATTCCTGAATAGTTTCTCGAATTTTTAATATCAAAAGTAACTATATTCGACCAGGGTTAGTTGCGTAAAAATAACAGAAAGTTGGGAGTTTTGTAAAATAATCTCCTCGATGGCTGATTTTTTCATATTTCCAGTCATATAAATTTATGTACGATCCGCTAGGCTTCAATAATGATGTTTTGAAGTTTTTGGTACTGGAATGAATTCTTTTATGAGCAGTAATATCGTTCTTTGGACTAGTGAAACTTTGAATTGTAGCATATAAACTTCGACGTTCGCCAAAAGTTGTAGATTGCATGAAAGTTAATTGGCCTATATCATAAAATTTTGTTGATTAATGAATACCATACAAGACAAATACTTTTTAATAGCAAATGTATTCTTAATAAACATTAATTACCAAGATGGTTCGTTCACCCGTCCACGTAGAGTAGTAAGAACGATTACATAATGTTGCATTAATACAACATTTCGCTATTGAATAACAAAAAATTATCTTCAGTGTATGATAACAGTTGATTATGATTTATTTAACAGACAATACAAGTACAGTACAAAAGTCGTATAACTATGTATTTTACCAAAAAACTAGGTCATGTCGTAACACAGCATCACTGAGTTGAATTTAACAGCGCGGCACGGCTCGTGGCACGTCTTGGATAGAGCGCGGCGAAAAGTTTCAGCATCTTTCCAAACGAATTGTAGCCAAACCAACAACTTTACCGAAAAATGTTTTGAATAAAAGTTTTAGAGAAAGTAATTATCTACAACTTTCCCGCTGGAAGTTTGTTTCTAACCTAAAAATAAAAAATTTCCTCGCTGAGTAACTTTTTCATGTCTCTCTTTAATAACACGTAAGAGTTTTTAATTATTAAACATATTAAAACACGGTAAAAAAAACAATATTTATACTTTCGAATTCCGTAGTTCACGTACACAAAGGATATATAAATTTCATTACAATTCAAACATGGCAGTGAAGTCCAGGAGCGTGTAAACGACAGCGCGTTCATCGCCAGAATCAGCTCTGAGCACACAGCGGCCCACCATTTCTGTTCCGCACAGTCCGACGCGGACCGTTTTTAGCTCACTTAGCGATCTCTCCAGTTACCTCGATGGGCATTACTCGCCGGCCTCGCCGCGCCACGCAGCTCAATCATATCTGACAGGAGGGGTAGAAGAGGGGACGGTAGTTGATGGATTCGCCGCTTGAGCGCTTCAGTACGGTAGCTGACGACGCTCCAACTAGGAGAGATTCTACCGTTAGCCAACAGAATGCGCTCGAGGAGCTCGCCAAGGTCGGCTTCAAAAAACGACATTACTAAGTTTATCTATTATCAATGGTTTCTCTTATACGATTTTCATTGTTGCGCCGGACCGCGCGCCGCCGCCCACGCTACTTGGGGCTGCTAGTGGGACCGGAGCTTCTGCGGGCTAACCGAAAAAGTGAATTTTCTCGCTTATTTGTGGTCCGATTTTGATAAAGAAAATACCGTTGGATTTAGTATTAAAATGTTTCTTTTTTTGTTCCAAGGTAAAGTTTTGAAAAATGTACAGTTTTTTTATTATTTGTCTTTAAAAACTTTAAATGACCGCCATTGTGAAAATAAAAAAGCAAATCAAACAACAAATTTTCTAAGTTTTCTTTGATGTTTAATAAACGTCGGTGCAAGGTTTGGTTATTTTAGCTAAAGTAATTTTTTAGATATAATTTTTTTTGTAAAAAATACAAAATGGTGGCTAGCGGCTAAACGAAGGATTTTTCGACATATGTTAGGAGGACATTTGTTGTTAAAATTGATAAGTACTATTGGCCCACGAAGTTTGTGACATTCTTTAATGACCACCCTGTATACTGTAGTAAATACTGACGACACATACCTACCTACTTATAGTCAATGATATTGTGCTAATCATTAAGTTGTTTAAAAAATACAAAACAGAAGGCGATTTCCCACAAGCCTATTTATACCTACCTTCGAATTTAGGAAAACTTGTAGCACCATAGACTATAGATTATATGCACAAATGTAGATTAGATGTAGAATGGTAGCACGTTTTTACTTTTGTTATTTCAGAAAGTTATATTACCACTTGTATTTTTGTGTACCCAATTTTAGGATTTTAGTTCTCTTCATGCTCACTTGAATGGTTATTTAGTCAGATTTGTTATTGAAATACGTTAGCATTATTTGCAAATCATGTGGCACAACATTATCGCAAAGTCTAGACGCACCCTGAGGAACGTGTGCAAGGAGGCGTGGCGAGTGGACATGAACACAGGAAAACGGTCTTAAAATGTGACATTAGGCAGTGTGGAGTGAGGTGTTGCGCTGCGCTATGATGATGATGATGATGATGATGGTGATGGAGTGGTATACTCCAGGTAAGGCAAGAGACGACGCCGCGTGGGTGGATGAGGAGTAAGGAGTAACCTTTGTAGAAGTCTGAGTCATCTACAAGATGTACTCATCATACACAGAGTAACTTATCTCTACGTTACTCATGAGCGCCATGTTTACCAACTGATTCAACTGAGAACGTTAGCTTAATTAATCTACAAATAACGAGACTAATGACGATAATCACTGAACTTGTGTGTTCAGCCCGCCAGCATCTGGCATGGAAATAAGACTCTAGGAGTTTAGTTAAAAGTTAATCATTAATGAAAAAACTACTTTTTATACATAATACGAGTGTAAAGATCACAAATAGATAATTACAATAACAAACTACTTCAGGAGTCTTATATTTTTATGGAAGTTGTGTAAAAGACAATTAGGGAATCGAGGACATCGGACGTATTTGTACGATGACCACAACACTGAATGTTCTGAACACATTTAATTGTGTGGCCGTCGTAAAAACATCTAAAGTAGGTTAATTCATACATTCTCACTTGGCTTGGGTTGTAATTGTAATTTATATAAGTCCTAGAGTTTATTTGTTCCGCCACTTAACTTCTTCATAACAATAAGGTCCTATACTTGGTGTCCTAAAAAGAAGTATATAAGCTGTTGGAATAACACAGCTAGATTTTAATTGGGATAAACGGTTAGTAAAACCTTACATAGTAAGGACATATTCTTTTCAAGTATTTTCAATAAACCAGAAAATGTTCAATATGTTCTGACAGAACAGAGGACACAAACAGAATGTTACGAGGGTATTTTGCTAAATTTACTAATTTCACTAAAGACCTAATTTATTTGTTAATATTTGACAAAATATTCTGAAATATTGTCGTTTGAATCTTGATAAAGTGTTTAATTTTGTTTGTAAATTATTTTTCTTTCATTATGACAGAAATAAAATTGCAAGTTGTTTTCCTTAATATTTAGAATTCTGTTTATACGCAAACACAATCTGTCTGTAACACACTTTTATTTTGAGACGTCGTTCTTAATTTTCAAATTATTAATACACGAGATATCGTGCTTTACGTTTAACATCGGTTATTATGGAGTGTAAAACTACATGCCTGCCGTCTACAGCTATGTACATTTGAAAAGACATACAGCCAATTCGGTGTTGTTCTATTCCAATGTGGCTTATAATTTTTACTGTATATTCTTGTTAAAATAATTAAATGTTATGCAGCGACATTTTTAAATATTATTATTATTATCTTTATTATCTCTTTAGGACGCCGACGCAACCTAGGCGTATTTTAAGGCGAATATGAATGAATGATGAGTGTAGAATGAGTCATCATGTAATTTCCCTATATGTACATTGAATGGATTATGAAGCCTTGGTCGTCCTCAGGTGAGAGGAACAACGTCAGGACTAGGACTAACATACAATTATTAGTGTTGTCAGAATCACTTACTAGTCACTAGTAAGTGTCAGTTAATCCTAAAACAATGAGTTTTTATATACTTGCCATTACGACTCCATGCAAGCGAGAACGTATTTGTAGTTTATTAGCGAATTTCCTATGGAAATTGAACTATTAGCATGTCTCGCACGGTGAAACTTAAGCCCGGGACCGCCATAGAAGTTCCTAACGTGGCCCTCTGAACATGATTTGGGGGGTCGTTCAAAATTATATATATATATAATTAAACTCAAAATTATATAATCAAAATATATTATTATTATATTATTGATTATATTATTATAATCAAAATTATATATATATATATATATATATATATATATATATATATATATATATATATATATGTATGCACTCTAGCGGTCGCTTTTT
Source organism: Allygus modestus (assembly GCA_963675035.1). Lineage (NCBI taxonomy): Eukaryota > Metazoa > Arthropoda > Insecta > Hemiptera > Cicadellidae > Allygus > Allygus modestus. The sequence goes on from OY776116.1 coordinate 42,582,831, forward strand.
TGCCCTATTTATTTAAAATTTGGTAGGGACGTTCCATTCTATAATCGGTTGGACAAGTTCGTTGGGCAAAACAATCTGAAAATTCTAACCCCCTTTTTGGGGATTAATCTTCCAAATGTTGAGTTTTTGGGTCCAAAAAGCCGCGGACGTAAAACTGATGCATGTTTAAAAATGGGAATTAGTGAAGCGAAAGTTTTAAGCCCTCTCTCATCGTTCTAGCATAACTATTTACCGAGTTATTAAAACAAATATGAATAGACTAAACACAGTACGTTGTCTTATGGGGGTTTAACATTAGAAAAGCCTGTTATTCATTTGTTGGTGTCTTTTTATCATCCCCAGCAACCTCACGCCTACTTTCAAGCCTGACTGAACCTTCTCCCAACCTTCAAAATTGTATTCCCAGCATTGCAGGTAAATGGAACCAGGAGCATCAGAACAGCCAAAAAATCAGTGTTTTCGGATTTCAATAACAATTGGAATCAATGTATTTTTTACACTGATTTAATAGTGTAAAAAAATAGATTTAATTTTTTTGAGCTTTAATAGTTTTTTATGGAAATTCACTTCCCTCACGTCAGCATGCTGCGTGCGAACTCGTTTGTTATGTTCACACGATGCTTACCAATGTGAGTGTTGCGATCATCGAAGCCAAAAGTGGAGATTTTAAAGTAACATTTTGAATAAAAAACGTGAAATATTAAAAAAAAACTTGTATAGTTATTATTATAGATAGAGTAATAAACTATGATAGCTCTGTCTGGCGGCGGCGGGATGGACTATTAGTCTGCGTTGCCGATACCTTTACCGACGCTCGGCTCATCGTGTAAACAGTAGCGCGCACGACGGGACCAAGGTGAAGTAATAGGGACAGTCAGCGATAAACTATGATAGCTCTGTATATATAACCAGATATTTTAATATAGAGTATTAAAATAAATCAAAGGGACATTGAGCTATAAATAACAACTGGAGTGACCTTAAAAATGTATAAAAGAGGCAAATGAGTTGTACAAATCTGATTATCAGAAGGGGGAAGTGGTGAAATATTACTCCAAGTAATCTAAACAAACTGACTGGCCTTCCCCCGAGCAAAGCTCGCCCCCCAGGTACTGTTTTTAATACGATTACAATAAGTTAAACAGTGTATGAACAGTGGAGGGAGTAACTTTCCCCTCAACCCTTTGTTACCAGCTGACCATCAAGCCATCCCTCCAGTAGGGAGAAACATAGTACAGGATGAAGACGATTTGGCAGTGCACTTCGTCAAAGTTGGATTAAAATAAATGTCTGTATCTTTAAATATTTTGCAATTCACCGTTAGCTCAAGAAAAGGGTTATTATTTATATTTATTTTTAACGATGTAAAAACTTAATTGAAAAATTCGTTGGTTTATCCAATGAGCAAACACATTTGAAATCGGCCGCCCTTTTCCAAGATGGCAGTTACGATTTGAGGAGACTTTAGTATGTTCTACACAAGGTCGTTGGTTCAACAGGAAGGTAGAACATTAATTTGCATACCACCTTCCTCGTACATAAAAATGTTGCTGTGGGATCAACCCCTATTTATCTTTTACTGTTTGCGCAACCATATGAAATAATTTACTAATTTTAATCAAAATAAATAGATAAATGAAAAATACATAGAGAGCTATTTTTTAGAATATTACTGGGATGAATACGTAGACATGTTGCAATGGTGCATAGTCTAAACCGATATGTTATTACGACCAACTAAAGCTTCAAATGGTGTTTCTTTTGTTGATATCAGAATACCACCGTGTAAATGACGGGTTACTGCGACTGGATCCTTTTACTGAGTTAAGCAACTGAAAAACATTTAATTTTGCATTTTAGCGAATTTCCTCTATAGGGAAGAAGCTATTACCGTAGGTCTCATGGTAAGAATTTAGCCCGAGACCATGATAACTTTTTGTTTTGAGGTCCCCAGATGCCAAAAACACTATTCGTTCAAATTAATATATATATATATATATATGTGTGGTCGATTTGCGTGTCCGTTAACCCGATAGCTTGAGTAAATACCCCCCGTCGCAGCAAACCTGCGTACTCAGCGAATTTCCAATGCATTGATATGTTTCTCACTAGTACATAAAGCCACTCACCAATTTTGACAAAAATACATTCATAAATAAGTGATTTATTACATTTTATTTATTCCCCATAAGAATAAAATTAGGACTGAGTACGCAGGTTTGTTGCAACGAGGAAGATAAGAAATGAGTTTTTATGCAATTATCAATATAACTGAACCAGGTGAAGCTACTTACCATGTTTTATTAATTTATGTTCATAATTAAGGGAGATATAAAACTTTACTTATTCTCCATAAGAATAACATTAGGGCTGAGTATGCAGGTTAGCTGCTACGGGGACAATCAACAAAACATTTATTTTTTGTGCAATTATCAATATACCAGTACAACATGAAGCCACATACCAAATTTCATCAATATACATTCATAAATAATCAAGATATAAAATTGTATTTATTCTCCATAAGGATAACATTGGACAACGTACTGTGTTTAGCACTTTGAATATCTCTGCAACGGTTTGACGTAGAATCACAATTTAAACACCAAAATGATTGTTTTGTGGAGCTGAAGTGATTGGTAAAAGAAAATGTGAAGTTTAAAGTAAAATTAACTGAGGAAAAGCCAAAAACTGTTTTCCCATAAGATTAACATGGGAGATTTTATGAGCATGTTTTTTGGATTTTTTCCGCAACCACTTAACCTAGGTTAATAATTCAAAATACCATATTATTTGTTTTTTAAGCTCTATAACATGGTCTAAACCAAAATTAAGTGTTTTAAAAATTTTAGGGTAAAAAATGCAAAAAACTGATTTTTGGAAAATTTAAAACCCCCATAAACCCCCCTTCCCATGGTCCGATTTTTCTGGTTTTCGAACTTAAAGTCATAAATGTCAGTTTACACATTTGAGCCAAATTTCATCGAAATCGGACGTTTTTTACTCAAGTTATCGCATTCACGGACACACACACATATATATATATATATATATATATATATATATATATATATATATATATATATATATATATACACATACATATATATAAATTTGAACGAATAGTGTTTTGGACATCTGGGGACATCAAAACAAAAAGTTATCATGGTCTCGGGCTTAAGTCTTACCATGAGACCTACGGTAATAGCTTCTTCCCTATAGGGGAAATTCGCTAAAAACATCCGATTTCGATGAAATTTGGCAAAAACAAGTACTGTAAAACTACATTTATGACTTTAAGTTCGAAAAGCAGAAAGACCGGACAATGGGAAGGGGGGTTTATAGGGGTTCAAACATTTCCAAAAATCGGTTTTTTAAATCTTTTACCATAAAAATTGTAAAACATACAATTTTGGTTTTGACCATTTTATAGAGCTTAGAAAAACAAATAATATAGTATTTTTAAACATTAGCCTAGGTTAGTTGGTTACAGATAAAATCCAAAAAACGTGTTAATAAAATCTCCCATGTTAAACTTATGGGAAAAAGGTTTTAGCGAATTTCCCATATAGGGAAGAAGCTATTACCGTAGTCGGCATGGTAAGACCTAGGCCCGGGACCATGATAACTTTTCGTTTTGAGGTCCCCAGACCCCAAAAACACCATTCGTTCGAAACTGTATATATATATATATATATATATATATATCTATATATATATATGTGTGTCCGTGAGCACGATAACTCTCGTAAAAATTATCCGATTTTGATGAAATTTGGTATAAACGTGTAAAGCAACATTTATGACTTTAAGTTCGAAAACCAGCCAGATCGCTCTATCCGAAGGGGTATTTTGGGGGGGTTTTGTACCCCAAAAATGGGTTTTTTGAATTTTTTACATATAATTTTGGAAATAGTCAGATTTTATTTTTTCCCATTGGATTCAGCTTAAAAAAACACACAATTTGGTATTTTGATCATTTCTCTACGTCAATTGGTTACCGAGATATTGAAAGTGCTAAACACAGTACGTTGTCTAATGTTATTCTTATGGAGGAAAATAAAAATTTTATATCTCGCTTATTTATGAACATATACTGACGAAACTTGGTATACGCCTTCATCTGGTTGTGGACCATTGATATTTGCTCAAAAAAACAATTTTTTGACAAAGGCTCCCATAGCAGCAAACCTGCGTACTCAGCCCCATGTAATCCTTATGGAGAATAAGTAACGTGTTATCTCCCTTAATTATGAAAATAAATTAATGAAATTTGGTAAGTGACTTCACCTAGTTGAGTTATATTGATATAAGCATAAAACCCCATTTTTTTGTGTTCCCTGCTTCAGCAAACCTGCATACTCAGCCGCCATGTTATTCTTATGGAGAATAATTAAAATGTCATAAATTGTTTATTTATGAATGTATATTGATGAAACTTGGTATGTAGCTTTATGTGGCATTAAGATAAATATATATGCATTGGAAATTCGCTAAGTATGCAGGTTTGCTGCTACGGGGGTATTTAGCTTTCCTTTAGTTAATTTTACTGAAGACTTCACATTTGCTTCTACCAATCAGTTCAGCTCTAAACAAAACAATCATTTTGGTGTTTAAATTGTGATTCTACGTCCAACCGTTGCAGAGATATTCAAAGTGCTAAACACAGTACATTGTCCAATGTTATCCTTATGGAGAATAATTAAAATTTGATATCTTGATTATTTATGAATGTATATTTATGAAACTTGGCATGTGGCTTCACCTAGTACTGTTATATTGATATTTGTACAAAAAAATAGTTTTTTGCCGATTGTCCCCTTAGCAGCAAACCCGCATACTCAGCCCTAATGTTATTCTTATGGAGTAATGTTTTATATCTCCCTTAATTTTGAACATAAATTAATAAAACTTGGCATGTAGCTTCACCTGATCAGTTATATTAATAATTGCATAAAAAAGTCTTATCTTTCTTGTTGCAGCAAACCTGCGTACTCACCCATCAATGTTATTCTTATGGAGGATAAATAAAATGCTATATATCACTTGTTTATTCATGTATTTTTATGAAACTTGGTGAGTAGTTTTATGTTGTGAGACATGGACAAATCCGGGATTGAAGGTCAAACGATGATTCTCACTGCGCGATGAGATCAGAGCGGCCAGGCGCGGGTAATATCGATGTGGTTTACACGAGTGAGCGTGGATGTGCGTGTGTGTGTGTGTGTGTGTGTGTGTGTGTGTGTGTGTGTGCGTGTGTGCGTGTGTGCGCGCGCGCGTGTGTGTGTGTGTGTGTGTGTGTGTGTGTGTGTGTGTGTGTGTGTGTGTGTGTGTGTGTGTGTGTGTGTGTGTGTGTGTGTGTGTGCGTGTGTGTGGTCAGACTGCGCACATAATATACACTGAACGACCGAGGCTAGCGAATATTTCTCTTAGGTAAGTCGATTAATCGATACAACGCAAGTGAAGGAAAAATAGAGATACAAAAAGTGGTTGAACATTGAGTAAGAAACTTGTTCTTCTACTAATTCTTCTCCATTTTAAAATCATCTTCCTGTAAAGATAAGCGATTTGATTTCGCACATGCGAAGAGAGGGGTGTGTTTATGAGCATGCAACAAAACTGAGATCAAACCATGTAAAACACACCTATTGACGAGCAGAAACATTTGAAATCATGGACAAATAACTGAGTTGGACAGTTTTACTCTCACATTTTTATTTTGCTCAAATCATGGAGATCCTAATAAAGAAATACTATAGGGAAGTGTTGTGTCAAAGATCTTGTGGCGTTCAGAAAGAGACTCAGAAGATTTAACTAAATATCTTTATGGTTGGCACACTGAACTCAGCCGGAGCGTGTCTTATAATCTTCTCGCTAATCACTCAGTGTAAATTATGCGATGTTTACGGTCTTATTTTTAAGGCAACTACATAATACAGCGTATATTATTCCGTTTTAAAGGAAATTTCATAAGCGTCATGAATATAACATCTGTTGAGGTAGATTTTTCAATCGTTTTTGAATTGTAGATAAAATGCAACCCAACTTCCAAATTCGCAATCTATGTTTAGCAATACATGTGAATGTAAGGGCTATCTTTGTACAACTAAATCTGAGTTCCAACGGACGGATTTAAATATTCAACCCCTCATTGTAAACCCTGTATTGTGTAGAATGTCAAACGGATTGGAAGCCCTGAATTATGTAGATTATCAAATAATAATGAAAGTCTGACATACGTAGTAATTTATGGTGGAAAAAGCGTAAAGTATTAATTAAAAAATTCAATAGAAATTTGTAAGTTTAATTTATTGTTTTTTCCAGTAACGTTTGTTTTTGTAGTATCAGTTTTGTAGCTAACGCCTTATATCGATTTAAAGGAAATTCCATAAACTTCATGAATATAACATCTGTTGTGGTCGATTTGTCCACCGTTTTTGAATTACAGATAAAAGTTCTAACAAATGTCCAAATTCAAAATTGATCTCAGCAATATATGATGAATGCAAGGGGTGCCTTTGTACAACTAAATCTAGAGTTACAACGGGCGGATTTAAATAGTCAAACCCTCATTGGAAACCCTGCATTGTGTAGATTGTCAAATAATTATGAAAGTCTAACATATTTAGTATTGTGGAACAAGCGTAAAGTAAAAATTGTTAAGAAATTCAGTAGATATGTGTAAAAAATATGTTTTTTCCGTCAACATTTGTTTTTGTAGAAACAGATTTGTGGCTAACGCCTTACATCGATTTAAAGGAAATTTCATCATCTTAAAAAATTATTATGAAATTTCCCTTAAATCGATGTAGGGCTCATCGGTTGTGGTCAAATTTCTCATCGTTTTTATACTACTGTACTAGCTGCTGGTGACCCGTTCTCCGTACGGAGATTTAGCAGGCATAGAGCCAAGTATTTTAAAAATGTATTTATATGTCAATCACTCAATAAAATATAACTCCATACGGTTATCATTGGAAATTTCAAAGCCTATGGGGCAAAACTCTGAAAGTGCAGAGTAGGTCTTTCAACAAACCAAAAGGTACATCTAGAGACTAAGAGCTTTTCACTGATACCAAACATAATAGTTTTAGATGTCACAAATCACCGATAGACAAATAGGGAATAAATCAAAACAACCTCCAAATTTGCAATCTATCTTTGGCAATATACGATGAATATCTTTGTATCATCTTTCTAAAACTAAAACTGGAGTAAACTTTCATTAAAACAATAACAAAGTTCAAAATAAATTGTTCTAGAGACCGTTGTATTTTTTTACAACGGGCTTTGCTGCTAGTTTGTTTATAAAAGATAATTCCTAACAGTAAGTACATTTATTAGACGTAACCAATATTCTTACTGTTTAGAAATTATCTTTTATAAAAAATAGGCTATTTCATCAAATATTTGGTGGTACGCAAACACAGTTACGTCTCAAAATCCCCAAGCCTGAAAATGGCGAAAAACGGTCTCAAAATCACCACAAGAAAATTGTTCTTGCACGATGGAGGTCCCTTTACTCTCGCACGCGCACTCGCGAGCCCAACCCCTACTACCCGTGCGGTACAGTTATGTATGATCATAGAGTAAGCATACTCCTTAGGGGTATGCTTAATCTATGGTATGATTCATGCTTCATGATTCAGCTCATCGCTCTGATATTTATGAATGTAATCATAACTTAAAATAAGTTATATTTCTTCAATCTTCATTTAATTCCAAGAAAAATTAGTCCAAAAAACTTATAGTTGTAATAAAAAATATATTTTTAGTATAACCCCCTAAAAAATATGATTTTTTACTGAATTACATATATTTAATTTTAATGAAATGTATATAAAGTAAAATGTTCTTATTCTAATTCACATCCGCGCCAGAAACTTCCATTGTAATTGTCGCAGTACTGGCTGGCTGACGGGTAAAAATTGAGTCAGTGAGGAAATCGGAATAGATGATTCATTTTGATTTGGATTCAGGAAGCGAATTTTAGATGATAAGGTTGTGTCCCGATTGCGATCACTAAAAATGCCAAACGTCGCGGTTGCCCATCCATTGTCTGTCCATACTGAGAACAAATATTTGGGAAGTCACGTGGACGAGTACAATTGAAGATGTCAACTGGCATCTAAGACAAGGTCTAAAGGCCTCTTTGAATAATGTGTATTAACAACTTATTATCTTAGTACCTGGGGGCCGAGCTTTGCTCGGGGGAAGGCCAGTCAGTTTTTTTAGATGACTCTGAGTAAATTTCACCACTTCCCCCTACTGATAATCAGATTTGTATAACTCATTTGTCTCTTTTCTACATTTTTAAGGTCCCTCCAGTTCTTATTTATAGCTATATTTATCAATGTTCCTTTGATTTATTTTACTACCCTATATATGTAATCTTCACTCAAATATTTTAATCTCTGCTCTCAGGAAACCTCATGTTAATAATCATAAACAACATGCGTTTTACTTTGACAGTTCCCTGGTTGATTATGAACAGCTGTTACAATTCTTTTGTTTTGATTTGAAACTCCATAAGCCCAATGTTAATTTTTTTAATTTTTCATTTTAGTTTTTTTACATTATCTGATTTTTCCTGGGGATGAGGCCTGTCTAGAACTTATTTTTATCCCATAAATTAGTTATTTCGAACATTCGAAGGAAATCGTTGGAGCCGTTTTTGAGATCCGAGTCGCAAGCAAGCAAGCAAATCTTACTCATATTAGAGTATAGGATTTACATTATTTGATTTTTCCTGGGGATGAGGCCTGTCTAGAACTTATTTTTATCCCAGAAATTAGTTATTTCGAACATTTGAAGGAAATCGTTGGAGCCGTTTTTGAGATCCGAGTCGCAAGCAAGCAAGAGTATCATATTAGAGCGAGTCATATTAGAGTACTGTATAGGATACCTTTAAAAAAGGCTGAGTCCTCCCTCACTCATCACTAACTATCCAACTTTCCGTCATGCAAGAGTAGTGAAATTTGGAATAATCATCCAAACACCAATAAAAAAAACTACAAAATTGGGGGTTTGTGTTTTTTTTATTGGTAAATTTGGTATATTGTTTCTTTAGGTCTAAAATAAGAACGTTAAAGTGTTTTCATACCGATTCAACTAAAGGGCTTTGCCCCTCAGGGCTTTATAGTTGTCATGTATTCCTGGTCATTCATTTTGGTTTGAAGTGATGAAAATTCAAACAGATTATTTTTATTCGTTGTAGTTCCACTGGCTAACCACTTAATGCAGCATATACGACTGTCGTAGTACGCGGGCGCAGCTGCAACGAGTCTGCTAGTATACTTGCATAAAGCTAGACGGGTTCACTCACTCAATCATTCACTGACATAAACTATGAGGCACTTCCCGTAATTGAACCCCCTCAACCCCATACTTAAATTAAAGCTCTTGTCGAGAAACTGTCAGAAAAACTGCCAACGTTTTTGAGGCATTTCTGGGGCGGGGAAAATTCCAGTTTTTCAATTTTTCTACTTGGAGCGCGTTTTGTACGGAAACTGTAAGAGATGGCAAACAATTTTAAATACAAAAGTTGTAGAACATTTAATTTCCAACCAAAGATTTTTCGTCAGATTAAAGATCCGATCATAAGTTCAGCCGCTATTCATCGGAGAAGGAGTAATTTTGAGTATTTTGGCGCATTTAAATGTGTACAGTTTTGGAAAGCTGTTTAATGAAAGCACAATATCTTTGCCTAACACCACATGTTTGTATCACCTGATTTAAATAAACCGCCCGTGTAGGCGATACTAATTTTCTCACATGAGGTTTATTGAGCGGAGCTCCTATACTACACTCTGGCTTTTTACTTTCTCCATCTTTCTCCCTCTATACATAGTATATGGAGAAAGTATTGTTTTCGTCAAAATTTTCGAATTTGAGTTGTTAGTGGAAATATTCGTTTTGGTGCTCCCTGAACCCAAAAAAGTGGTTTTTACGTGATGTCTGTCTGTGTGTGTGTGTGTGTGTGTGTGTGTGTGTCTGTGTGGATGTGTACAGAGCTAGAGCCCTAACCATTGGGCCGATTTTTATGAAATTTGGTATGTAGGTACTAATCCACGATATTTCCAGGCGTTTTTTTCATTTTTTTGAATTTTTGATTTTTAAGGGTAATTATCCCCCAAAAATCATGAAAAATCAAAATTTCTCAAAAACGGCTCTAACGATTTTGATTAAACTTTAGTCGTTTGTAGAACTTTAGTTTTCCAACAAAATGACACCACCCGCATTCCTGTAAAAATTCGGGTTCAGAAATTACAGGACTTAAAACATCCAAAATTCAGTTTTTTGGATTTTTCATAAAAATACATAAATATAAAAAAATATTACTATTCACCATTAAAAAGAGCTCAAAAAACTAAATAATTTAGTATCTAGAATTACTATTCAACGACTGCTGGTTTAGGAGAAAATTGAAATTTTCATTTAGCGGTAAACGCAGTACGTTGTCCAATGTTATTCTTATGGGGAATACAAAAATTACTATTTCTCTCTTATTTACTAATCAATTTCATTCAAACTTGATATGCTTGTCAATTAAGCATTGACCAACAGAGTTAATTCGAAATATGTTGCCCCTTAATAACCCTGGGGGGGGGAATAGGGGGCATTTCCCCTCTTAAAACCACAAGTGTAGCAATTGATTCTGTAGCGCCTCCAAAGCAGGGATTTGGGTGGATGTTTTTAAAACAACTTGTTCACAAGATTTTCTGTACATTCGACCGTGCTTTGTATTCCATATTTAGTAAATAAAAAGTAATTTATTCATTAAAGTTGGGCTAAAAGGGAGAAAGTATGTGTCAGTTTCCTGATACCGTTTATTATTTACACGTACTCCTCCTGAACGGCTGGAGTGATTCTCACGAAATTTTGCTCGGTCATAGTAACCATCTATGAGAAGGTATAAATCTGAAATGGTCCAAATCGGACATAAGGGTTCTGCCCTACGGCCCTTTAAAGTTACCATGTTATTTTAATAGGAGAAATATTTTATTTGGTTTGTTTACTGTGTGTTGATTAGCTGTTATATGGATCAAATTTAAATGAATGTTACTATCAGCTGTTTGTAAATACAGTAGTTTTCTGTGAAATTGTTGTTTTGTTTATTTTAGTGGTTTGTTTGTCGATACAGTTCTGAAAATTATTGATTAAATAAATACTCGCTCCGCTCAATATTGCAAGCAGACAACTGCATTGTATACCTAGTATAAATCAGCTGTTACAAAACAAGGTGAGCACATTATCGCCTACACGGGAGGTTCAATATCGCGAATATCGTTTGTTATGATATTGGAAAATGTAATAAGCCGATTTTTTTCTATCGAATGAATCTAGCCCAGTAGTAGCACAGTGGGTATGTTGTCAGATGATTCAAGATCATGTGGTCACGGGTTTGAATCCTACTTTTGACGCTTACTTTTTGAGGTCTGCAATTTCTGTTTATTTTGACTTTATTTTGTTTTAGCGAATTTCCCCTATAGGGAAGAAGCTATTACCGTAGTCGGCATGGTAAGACCTAGGCCCGGGACCATGATAACTTTTCGTTTTGAGGTCCCCAGACCCCAAAAACACCATTCGTTTGATACTGTATATATATATATATATATATACTGTATATATATATATATATGTGTGTGTGTGTGTGTGTGTGTGTGTGTCCGTGAGGTGTGTGTGTGTCCGTGAGGTGTGTGTGTGTGTGTGTGTGTGTGTGTGTGTGTGTGTGTCCGTGAGCACGATAACTCTCGTAAAAATTATCCGATTTTGATGAAATTTGGTATAAACGTGTAAAGCAACATTTATGACTTTAAGTTCGAAAACCAGCCAGATCGCTCTACCCGAAGGGGTATTTTGGGGGGGTTTTGTACCCCCAAAATGGGTTTTTCGAATTTTTCACATATAATTTTTGAAATATTCAAATTTTAGTTTTCATTATTGGATTCAGCTTAAAAAAACACACAATTTGGTATTTTGATCATTTCTCTACGTTAATTGGTTACCGAGATATTGAAAGTGCTAAACACAGTACGTTGTCTAATGTTATTCTTATGGAGGAAAAGAAAAATTTTATATCTCGCCTATTTATCAACGTATACTGACAAAACTTGGTATACGGCTTCATATGGTTGTGGACCATTGACATTTGCTCAAAAAGACAATTTTTTACCCAAGGCTCCCGTAGCAGCAAACCTGCGTACTCAGCCCCATGTTATTCTTATGGAGAATAAGAAACGTGTTATCTGCCTTCATTATGAAAATAAATTAATGAAATTTGGTATGTGGCTTTACCTACATGAGTTGTATTGATATTTGTATAAAACCCCATTTTTTGTGTTCCTTGCTTCAGCAAACCTGCATACTCAGCTGCCATGTTATTCTTATGGAGAATAATTAAAATGTCATAAATCGTTTATTTATGAATGTATATTGATGAAACTTGGTATGTGGCTTTATGTGGTATTAAGATACATATATATACATTGGAAATTCGCTGAGTACGCAGGTTTGCTGCTACGGGGGTATATTTACAAATTCATTTATTTGTAATAATGTTGCACAACGAACAGCCACCATACAGCGCTCTGCGGAGTTACGTTAGGTTAGGTTACTATAATTTTGTCGTGAACTGAAGTCTAAATTTATTGTTATTTTTTCACGTAAATCCGTTTGTTGAACTCCAATTGAACATTGTAACCACAACTTTGTATTTAACTTATATCTGATTGACTTTGAGTGAGCACTTTATTTTTTGCTTTTATACACCTCGAAACAACCATCGTAGTCGGGAGTTCATTCGATAAAACGAACAAGCACACTGAGAAAAATACAGTATACGTACCTAATGGTAAAACAGTTTTACCATTATTAATTAATTGTCATACTTAAAGAAGTATAAAATTCCTTATGCAAGTAAAGATATTACGTATGTAAACATCTTTGATTATATGTTTCACCATGTCTTAACATGGTATTTCAGGAGTAGCATTATGCCGAGTGTAACATACTTCACCATAATGAAACATACTGTCGGTTATTTTAATGGTGTTTCGTACAAAAAATATGGGAGTAATTTGCCTGGATATGACGTCATCCCAATGACGTCATCCAGGTATTACTGCTCTTAATTCTGTTTCAGCCTTACTGGCAGATTTGTACTATGTAACAGCCCTTAAATAACGATTAAGTGTTCCATTACTTATTATACGTATAACTCTTACGTAAACTTGTAAATAAGTATGAATTCTTATTATTTTAGCAATCAATATTAAATCTTTCCAACAACAGCACTGAACATCCGTATCCTGATTTTAAAAGTAAAAACTCTCCACAAGACAAGTGAAAGATGCATGTTACAGCCCTATATCAAGTATAAATCATGTGCATTTTTGGACCTAACAGTGTGATATACTGTTAGACATACGTAACATTTGTTTAATAAAGAATAAACGTGTCTGTTATAACGGTCAATAATGATTCATACCTATACCTGTAAATAACATAAGTACACTGATATAAAAGTAAAAATTATTAGTTTAATATGAAACAACATTTTGATAAGTATATATTATATTTTCTTTGCAGATTTACCCATGATACAAGCTTTGAAATGTGTGAAACACTCGTGAAAACGTAAAAACGTTCCCTAAAACACCCCTAAAATTCTGATTCGTTCGCGTTTTGCCAGTTAGTCACTTTGAGACTTGTCGCTCTGTTCGGTTCGGTGGTCAGTGGTCAGTGATCTTGCGTATTGTGTTACTTGTTTAGTGTTCTGTTACTTAGTACTTAGTATTACCATAGACTATAGTCAATGGTATTACTGCGTTGGTTGTTATAATCCCAAGTCATTACTGTGTGACTATTCGCTCTGTTCGGTTTGGCGGTGATCAGTGGTCAGTGATCTTGCGAACTATGTTACTCGTTTCCAGTGTTCTGTGTTACTTATTATGCTGTGCTACTGTGGAGTTTAATTGTGTTGGGTACTGTAGTGCCAGTTCATTTGGTCCTAAGTTAAAGTGGATGAACAATGTGATGAACACGGGTTAAGTATATACATATATTTTTCAAACTTGTACTAATAGTATTTTTTTATATTATAATTATTTTTAATCAGTAAAACAGATAATCTTATACTAGAAAACCATATGTTTGTATCTTTAATCCCAGCTGTTCTGCTTCTTTTGTTTTGATTTGCAGTACAATGTTATTTAAATGGGCCAAAACCGTCCAAAGGGTTTCTGGTTCCACACACTGACTTGAGACCCCAAAAGGCACATCTAGACGTTAAGGGCTTTCAAACGACACGTAAATCATCAAAATCGACCCAGTAGTTTGGCCATAATCTTCTGGACAAAAATCGCCTTATTCTTTTAATATAATGATAATTCATCTTTTCTTAGAGAGTATGAAATTTCTTCTAAGTTTTGTAAATTGTGTACTAAAAATAAGTTTGAGACAAAATTATATTTTCCTTATTTACCAACCCGAATCTCCATATTAAATGTTTTATTGAAACACGTGAAAATAAACCACATTAAACTTATATACAAATGCTATATCAATTATAATATTAAGTACAATTAAGGAGTTAAAATGTTTTCATAAGCAGCAGTATGCAATAGTACCTACATAAGTATAATATTTCAACAAAGTATGATTCATGCACATTGGGAATTGAGAAACATACACAATTCAAGCATGTTTCACACATAGATAATTGAGCTGCATACGACAAAGTAGAAACCTCATGGTGAAACTTCTTTATAATAAGTATGTTTCATACATTGAAATATAAGTTACTTAGAATAAATCAGAAAAAATAATGGTGAATCTTCATTCAAATAAGTATGTTTCTTATAATAATACTTGAGTTACTTACGTCAAAGCAAGAAACCTCATGGTAAAACTTCAGTAAAATAAGTATGTTGCATACAATGACACGTTAGTTACATTCAACAAACCAGGGAATAGAATTGTGACATTTCATTCAAACAAGTAAGTTACATGCACTGTTAATTGAGTTGGGTATTTTAAGCAGGAGACATAATTGTGAATCTTCATTTCAATAACAACATTTCACTGGTGTGTTAGGTAAGTTTCATAATTAATTAAAGCCTGTTATCTTAAAAAAGTGACGTCACACTGTGTGACGTCACTGACCTGCTACAGTTCTGTAAGTATGTAACATCACTATGCATTTGGAATTAAACAACATGAAGTTACATACTTAAAGAATTAAATTTAAAAAAAACATTATTTAAGGGTGTTTCTGCATTATTTAAGGGTGTTTCTGCATTATTTAAGGGTGTTTCTGCATTATTTAAGTATGTTTTTTCCCAGTGCAGCCGGTTGGTAAAATGTTTCGATATCGAACCGATTAAGGACCGCCTGCGTAGGTGTTAATGTGCTCACCAAAGGTCATTATTGTGTAGTTTTTCTTTGGTTAATGAGCTACAATAGCTGACTCTGATTTAAACTTTAGTTGATTGAGGAATGCAAGTGAGCGAAGCGAACTCCAAAAGGGGGTTTGGGGGCGAAGCCTCCAACGGCGATAAGCCTAGTTATCTATATCTTTATATATATAATTCTGTAAGCGAAATTTTTAAGTCAAAATTGTGAGAGTTTGGCAAATTGTAGGATGATGGGAGACGGCTAAAATTAAAGGTCTCGATCTCAGGGACTCGGGAAAAATAGCTGTATTTGTAAAAGGTTACCAGCAAACTAGTAATAACGTAAAACATACCCCATAAGAAAAGCGTGGGGAAATAAAAACATCTGATTTGTTTACAGAAACCTGTGATTAAGTGTCTACTGTGTTTACGAACTGACATGTGTTCCTAGAAATTAGCCAGGGCAGAGTATTGGAACAAGTTTAGGGGCCATGGCCCCTTCAACCCACTAGGTATTACATACTGACGATGACGAATCATTATCTTTTATATTATTTATAATGTATTAAAATATTCTATAATACATTACGGGACTACAAAAAGGCCTAAAAGCCGCTTTGAATATTACCAGTCTTGATTTGAGATATAAGTTTGATCATTCTGTTAATATAAAAGCGGCTTTGTATTATACAAGTAGAAAATAAACAATATAGTTGTGCCGTGTGACCGACTACTCAACCGCCGGAGACAACTTTGAATGTGTTCGCAATCTGGACTCCTCCATAGGTAGGGCCTACCACAACCCCACACCCAACAAATAAATGGACGTTTGCAATCTGGACTGTTCGCAATTAGGGGGACACCGATAATAAAAAAAATAAATCATATTATTATACTTATTTACATATTTTACCTTTTCCCCTAAAATACCATCGACTATAAATACTGCGCGGAGAAAGAGTTGTTTTCGTCCAAATGTTAGAATTTCAGTTATCAGTGGAGATGTTCGTTCTGGTGCTCCCTCTGAACCCAGAAAGTGTTTTTGAAGTGATTTATGTCTGAGTGTCTGTATGCCTGTATGTATCGACAGACTTTCGAGAGCCATACCAATCGGCCGATGTTGATCAAGTTTGGTGTGGGCACTAATCCAAGATATCTCCAGGTATTTGTTTAATATTTATTTTGAAATTAACTATCCCGCCAAATAAGGTAGGAAGTTTATGTCAGCTTCTTGGTACTGTTTACTTTAACTAGTTTTTACTAGTTGTGATTTGAACGAAGTCTCAATGACATGGAATTTTTACACTATAATTTCGTGTGTATACAAGAATTAACTGATTTTATACACGCAATCCTAACAATCGACCTATTTGCACGTTGCAAACTTTCGTCAAAGTTCTTCTTATTTTGTGTATTATTAAAACGTTTAATTTATTGAAATAAATATTACAATTAGAGGCTTACAGGGGCTACAGCCCCTAACATATGATTTTTGTGTAAGTAGATAATCACAGCTGATCATTAGTTCATTTTGCTTATCAATAAAGACACTGTACTGTAGTGATATTTCCATAAGAAAATCATTGGACCCATGATTGTAGCCCACGTAATTTTTGACATTTCTGATATTTTCCCACCGTCCTTGGCTCTCAAGTATTAAAATGAATCGTCATAATCTAACCTAACTTCTTCCTAGCTCGAGATATTCGTGGGAACCGATTCGCTTACGGAATTAAATATATAGATTTACATATATTTAAGGTGCTCTATACACCTGTACCGGGGACACGCGTGAGTGCGCGTGCGGGACCAGGTATTAACCCGTATGATTAGAGTACCTCTGCAATTTGTGGGTTTTAGACGACATATTATATTAGTCTATTTCCTTTCGTAAACGCTCTTGGAACTCGACCTTTGATAATACTGAGATACGCCTGCAGTACCTCTCTCGTATTAGTGAACTTAATACAAATGTTACCATCATAGCATTCCAAACATAGTAGTCCCTCAAGTAGTCCAATACAAAATACTTACTACTAGAGTCTACAGGAACATCCAGTAGTAGGGACACGGATCGGTTTTCTCTCGGCGGAGAAGTTTTCTTCCGTCGAACGACTGATTTCCAAAGACGCTTGTACGGCTGAGACATGCCGTCGAGCAAAACACAAACACAATACAAACAAACAACACGAACACAACAAACACAAGCGCAACCGGCTCGCACCACTAGTCCGATGGGAGGCACGGAGGCGACTGACGGACCAGGCTCATCTTGGCTTGGCGGGAATGACGTCACCAAGTCATTCCCGAATTGATAAGCCCAGGGCGTCCTTGACAGTGGTCAACCACAGGAGACCACAGGAGAGGTATCAACAGTAACACCTACTGTACAATGAAGTAGCATACTGTCAATTGGTTAAAAAGGGAAGAGACGCAATTAGGGCGCTTTATGAAGTCAATGGAATGAATACAAGATATATTCTGAATCCAAAATGTTATTTGTGGTTATTCCCGGGGTAGAAAGTAAGAAATTTTAGTTGGGATGCATCTGAAAATTATGTTAATCGTAAAGTCTAAATGGTTCTAAACAGTGGCAGATCACAAGAAAGTCACACAGACGGGGATCATGAAATCACGAAACAACACTTTAAATCCGATTGCTACTGAAACCCACAAGACAATGAGAGGGCCCAGGCACCCAAGTGAAACCGGAAGTCAGGGTCCGCCATCTTGTCTATCATCAGCTGATCACTCCTGCATGACCAAGGTCGTTTCCGGTCATTCAGAGTGAACGTCTTAAATCTTGAGTCTGGGAACCGCCCAAAACACAGGTAGGGTCTGCGTACTGACGGGTTCAAACAATGTGAGGAAAATATCCGGTTAGCGTTCAATAATGTGAAAAGCCAGATCATAATTGGAATTAAAAATTTTAATTAAAGTAATCTGCGTGCACTGTCCTACCAAATTTATCATATTTTAAATTACCGGTACTCGATGAATGCTGAGAGGGCTCCTGTCATGAAAGATCTCATAACAGTAGAGTAATACCTATTGAGATTAAAATATTACTAGTGGCTTAAAGGGTAGCCCCTAACCTTGCTACAGCTCCAATACTATGCCTCATCTGACTTTCTTTACTCCTTACATGAGCAGAAATTAAAACATTACTAGTATCTTGAAGGGGCCATAGCCCAACGAGGTATATATCTATAGAGGTCTTGTCTGGGGTAAAAAACTAAGCCTACATGCTGATCGCCATTTTGACCCTATATACCCTCCGGTCTCCATGGCAACAATATGTTTAACCAAACAAATCCCCTCTTCACAACTTATGTCAGTCTTTATTACTCTTTGACCAGATGTTTTGTTTACAAAAATATCCTCCAGTGAGGCTTCACTTTTTAACACGAGACGAGAGCTCTATATTATCTACATCTCGTTCCAATACTCTGCCTCATCTGATTCTTTTTACTCTTAACATGCTGAGGAAAATAAAACAATATAAGTAAGAGCACAATATGTTAGTTTATAAACAAAGTTTAATGTAAACAAAGCAGAAGTTTTGAAATCCCCATGCTTTTCTTATGGGAGGATGTTTTACGTTACTTCTCGTTTGCTGGCAACTTTTTAGAAATACTGCTATTTCTCCCGAGTCCCTGGAATCAAGACCTTAAATTTGTCTTGTATGTACACAAATGTTTTCCTGTCCAATTCTCTTTAATAGATAAAATATGGACCACATTCAATCTCCCCATTCAATCAAAATATATTGTTTGATAATTTTAAAAACTTCAAAACGTGTTCTCAAAGTAGGATCTTTTAAATACAATTCTGTTTTAAAACTAAAAGGCAAATTGCAAATTGAAGAAAATTACACATTTGTATAGTAAAATTATAAGTACTTTAGTCTAGCGATAATTCCATTAAAGGTTTGACAATTGTGTAGAAGTTTAACATTTGTACTTCTCCCCCTCTAGACAGCCAATGGAGAAAGTATTTTTTGTCATATTTTTTAAATTTGGTGCAAATAATTGTTTTGGAGCTCCTTGAACCCTAAAAAGTATTTTTGAGGTGATGTCTAGTTTATTTTATTAATTTGTCTTTTTGTAGTTTACAACTAATAAACATTTGGATATAGAATTATATTTTATGTAGAATCCGAAAGGATAATTGCGTCTGTTGTGGGTTTTCATTTTGCAAATGCCTTTCTGTTGTTCTTTTTTAACTTCCAAGTGAGTGAGTAAATCAACAAAATCCTTTAATCAATAATTAAAAGTGGCGGCCGTGCTCAGTTCACAATGTAGCGACCTCGAAACACACGGACGAGGTGGCCGAGTGGTTAAGGCGTTGGACTGCTAATCCAATGTGCTCTGCACGCGTGGGTTCGAATCCCATCCTCGTCGCAATAGTTTTTGCTGCTCTGTATTTACATATTTCCGAAATTCACAAGTTTCATTTTATGATTTTGGTTAAATTTTCCATGTTTTATATTGGGATGCGTTTAAAATTAAAAAAATTTTATTTAAGAAAATTTAGATTAAAACTAGCACTTCTTTTAATCAGCTGGATAGTTATCATTCGTTATTTGTAGACCGCGCATGTGGGGTGTGAAGTGTAATTATCTTGATACTAATAGGCCAGCAGAAAACTGTCCCTCCTTTTTTCTCAGCTTCTATGCATCGTAGGAGAAATTCACGCATTCTGTTAGAATTGTCCTGTAGATGAGCAGAATCCCATTATAATTTGAACCGGCCCTCAGGGCTACCAAGGTTCGTAGAGCTTTCAGACCAGGTGTGCTTATTTACATAAGAGTAATGTTCGCAGCACAGATGTCTTACAAGGGCGTCCAGCTGATGCATAAATCAACAACATACCATAAAGTGTTGCCAACCTTAAGGGTATAATAATGGTACAGCTATTTTTAAATTGTCACTGGACATGCAGAAAGAAAATTTAAACACTTAATCCATTGATCTAATAATACAAATAAATCAAAACAATATTTTAGTTTCATAAAATAACAGCTTATCATAGAATGTAAGCAGTTAAACAATGTTAATTCTAATCACAATGATGAAGAAAATATGGTACTCATACGATAAATATTGTGTTTCCAGCAACACTGCAGATTGGATTGGTAATCACGTGACCTTCCAGCTGTTTTTACGAGGTCTCTTCCGGCAGAGTAGAAAACCTTAAATAGATCGACTCAGCACACCTGGTCTGACAGCTCTACGAACCTTGCAGGGCTACGCCCCTCAAGCTTTCAAAGTTTCAATGTCAATCTTATGGAAGACCAGTAATTGATTGAGTTATATATTTCACAGCTGATAACAAAATGCTAGCACAACAGATGTTTCAGGACTAATGAAAAATAAATAATACTACTGACTACTGGAATGGTTACTGTTTTCAGTTTTTTTAAACAAATAAACCTTGGGGAGTGAGGAAAAGAATGGAAGAGGGAGAGGGATGGGGAGAGGGAGAGAGAGAACAAGAGGTTATTCGTGGAGTTCAGTACAATGACATTGGTTCAAATGTTGTTTTGTTTAACTACTCACGCATGACGGGGCAAAACATTATCGCAAACAACTATTATTCGTGTGTACCACTTTGGGTTCACGTAAAATTGTTTTTGGTCGAATGTCGACCTCTGGGCGATCCCTAGTGCTCATTAATACACTTCTAGAAACTGGAACTTCCACATGTTTTTAAATGTTTTTGAAGTAGTTGAATAGAGCTCAAACTTAAGTCGTGTTTGTTCTAACCAAAATTGTCGAGCGGTAGGATTTATCAATTAGCTACGTGGATCTAATCTATCCAAAATGCCCTAGCCACCCTAAAAGTTTGTACTTAGTCAATAATATTAACATTGGAATGGTTTTAGTTTGAATACATCCTATCCCAGGACTACCTTAAAACTGGACTGTACCAGTTTTGAGGCTGACATTGGACAGCAAATGAAGTTGTCATTAGATATGGTAAGTCTTTTGGCTGTCCATTATGACAAACTTTCCTTTCACCTTTGATCCCTCCATTTGCAGCGGCTAGGGACAGAATCTCCGGGTTTGGTCCCCGGTTGTAGGTATCCCACTTGCGGTCAGTCCTATGTGCGGTCAAGGGCAAAATCGTTCAGTTTGCGGTCACCCCAAAAATGCCGTGGGCTAATCAAATTATATTTGTCCAATTTGCGGTCACATATTTGAACACCATATAGTGAGCCCCACAACAAGGGAGCCAGAGGGATGACGCATACAACAGGTATGTACACATGTAGGGGTAAGTGACTAGAAACCATGTCCCGCAGAACAAGCGCGCCAGGGGGATGGGGGGATGACGCATACAGCAGGTATGTACACCTGAATAGGGATGGGTGACTCGACACCATGCCCCCCCTTGTTTACTGACAAAACAACCCCTTATGCAAAACTAGTTTTCCCCAAAACGTAACCAAGATTCCACTGTCATTCGACATTCTACCGTAGTTGTCAACAAGGTCAGAACACCTGCTTGTCGTGTGCACATTTGAAGATATAGTGGGTTAATATAAATTGATCTATATTTAATTTAGTGTTGTAATAAGTGTTACGATGGAATTTATTGAAACTGATAAAGGTAAGCCTTGTTTACTTCATAATGGGTTTTCCTATAGAAAGTATCGTGAGAACAAACAAAGGGAAGTGACGTGGGTGTGTTTAAAAGAGAAATCCGTAAGGTGCAAAGGAAGGCTGGTGACAAAAGACGATTTCGAAATCATATTTAGTGGCTAGGTATTCTAAGAACGGGAAGAAGAAGTAATTAACTATCTCTCAAGATGTGACCGCAAACTGGAAACCCTTCCACCTCCAGAACCTTGATCATCCCTTATAAAATTACACTTAACCGCAAATAGGACCGACCGCAAGTAGGAGGACACCTGGTCCCCAACCTGCCAAACTAAGAATGGATGGTCCCTGGCTGTTGTACTTGGACACCCTGTCAGTTGGGTTGATCAGTTGTAGGGCAGAATGCGGGTCCCCTGTTTGAGAGCCTCATCCCAGCTGTCACAGGGGCACGGGAGTTGGCCCTCTGACAGCTGCCGTCCCACCATCCTTTCCTTTCCTGATCCTATCCTTCCTATCCTATCCTTCCGGTAATATGCGCAATATTCCCGCCTTTAGAAGATGTGCCTAGCAGCTATGCTGGTGTTTCCTAATCCACAATAATGATGAATGAATGCATGCTCCTAAAATACAGTTGTTGATGCAGTGGAACAGATTTAAAGTATGAGCATATGTTCAAAGTCACATCCAGGACCAATACAATCCGGGACAAATCAAATAAATTATTGATATATTATCCTATCATATACCCTAATAAGAGTAAGTTTGTTTGCTTGCTTGCAACTCAAGTTTCAAAAAAGTTTTAACGATTTCCTTCAAATGCTGGATAAAACTTCCTCTGGATAATGTGTTTTGGACACGCCGCGTCCCCAGAAAAATCTAATTTCGTAAAAAAAACTATTTTGAAAGTCTAAAACGTTTTTAATTGAGTATATTTAGTTGAGTATTGGTCTGAGGGATGGTCATGTATTTGATGGCTCATGTAACGGTGAATACTTCGTTGTGCAGTGTAGTCGGTGCACTTCATCCAATATCCAATGCACCTGGCGCACTTGTGCCTGGTGTTGTCTGGGAGCGAACACGGTCAATTAAAACAAAATAAGCCAATCATAATATATCTGTCCAATAATAATCAGTCAACCGTCAAAGTAACAAGTATTATTTATTCTATACTAGCAGATTGTCCGCAAGATTACCCGTGCTTCTCACAAAGAATGAAAGAATTCAGGAAAGAACAGCTGATACAAATTCCTGCTACTCTTGTTTGACTGTTTATGATCCATTAGGCCTATGGCCCATAAGATTAACATTGTAACTTTAAGGGTCACTGGGGCGGAGCCCTAAAGGATTGCCAACATGGGAATAGGCCTATATGTAGCCCAGATAAATTATCTACCTTCATGCAAATTTTCAGCTCAATTGGTTCAGTCGTTTTTACATTAACACAGTACATAGCCTACAAGTCGATAGGCAGACAGACACCTACTTTCTTTTATAAATGTATATAGGATAGGATATGGTAACATTCTGTAGTGGTATCAACATATGATTCAAGACAATAGTAATTTGAACTCAAGGATGTATACTCGAAATGTTGGAGACAACACTATGATCAACTAAACTGCGTGCCGTTCGCCGCCATGTTTTGGTGAGGAAAATAACTACTCGCTGAAATTGAACGAGTCAACAATGTGAGTCAAACAATATAAGATAATAAGATAATATAATATTATATAAGATAATATAAGATAATAATAAGATAATTATTTATAATTCAAGAATTAATAAACTAAAATATTTTTTAATTTGTTTACACTTTAATACATTTCAACAATAGAATATTTACGAAAATCAAACACACAAAATTAATATGTTCCAATTTTGCTTACTTTTATTCCAGTTATTTGAACGAATAGATTCACTTCGCAGAATCGAACGATAAATATGCCTCAGTAGTGTACCAACCTAACAATTTTGTTTAACTGGCTGATGAGTTAAAATCAAAACAGGAGTCACTACTCTCTGGCAAATAACCTTCAAAAAGCGTGCCGTCATATTTCTTATTTTGGTCAGTTGTGGTGTCAACTTGTTAATGGGACGCTGTCATCCGTCCTTGTTTATAACATTACTTCAAAAGTTTCCAAAGTCATATTCACGGGTATTTTCACATAACTCAAATAATAACTTTGCTTCAAAATAAACAATCCAATTCAATCTAAAATATGTGTCAAGATTATTAATATTTAAATACTTTGAATGGCACCGTTTTTTTATTGAATGAAATGGGAGATTTTAATCCCCCAAATTACTGCCAATATAACGGAGCAAAAATTGGCTTTCACAACGGCACGTTTTTTTAACCAAGGGTAGTGACTCCAGATTACAAGAGCTCTTTTGTCATTGGCACGCTTTTTGACGCATATCGTTAAGAAGTGTTGTTTCCAGTATTACCAGTAGACTCCCTTGCTTAAACCATGAAATTTAAATATAGCATCATAATACAGAGTGGATATATCCTAATAATAAATTAATCAAAGTGCATATAACAAAAATACTACCCGAAGGGGCTTTTCTTGACATGCAAAATAGAGGAACCACTGCTATATAAGTAATAATTTTTTAAGTTGTATATTCTAACCACTAATATTTTTGAGCGGAACTCACTGTCATCGGGTCTTACGAAAACTTTAAAGCCGCATCACTCAATAACGGGTAAAAACGCCATTGCACGATCTTTAAAACATAGAGTGGGAGGTTTTAAACTAAACAAATTTCAATTCCGATTTACTTCTTGGAAAAATCGGCCACTGGAAATTACTCTTATTACCATTGAAAAAACCGCATCAATGAATGAAATAAGGCAGAATATCGTTAAGTTCAATAACCACGTTTCAAAACTGAAAAGGAGCTTTGTTTAACTGGCGAGCCAGGGACCGTATTCCTAACTTAAATGATACGTGCCGGTATAGGTGAATAAAAATCACAAATTCATATTTGACTTGTAGATTTGATTGATATGCTTGGGGAATTGAGCCATGAAATCCCCAATAACCCATGCATTGCTCTTCAAAACGTTATTTACTATGCTATGAACTTCATGTCAAGCAGTAATTGTCACGTTTCCGTAGTGTAGTGGTTATCACGTGCGCCTCACACGCGCAAGGTCCCCGGTTCGATCCCGGGCGGAAACACTAAACTTTTGGTCATTTAAAATTATCTAGAATTTAGCTATTATGATGGGACTGCTCTGATTTGTTTGAAACAATTTATGACGATATAAGATTGTTTTAGAAAAAAAATTGTATTACAGTAAAAGTTGGCTGATAATGGATTTTATTATGTTAAAGGAAAAGATGATATTGTTGTCTAATTAAAATTTAGAAAACCTTGAATCAGTAGACTGTATTTTGTTATTTTTAAAATTTAGAAAACCTTGAGTCAGTAGACTGTATTTATTTATTTTTAAAATTTATCATAAAACTACAATTTTAGAGGTAGAAAACGCCCTTCACCTCTTACAAAACTCCCTTCTGAAAATTATATCAGATTATATATTATGTTTATACATTTTTGATTTTTCACATTTTAACAACTTTTTTAAGAAATCCCCCGAGTGCAAAAGTTTATATGACGGGGCATTAAAAAACGTAGAGTTATTATCAATAGAATAAACTCAAATAACTGTATAGTAAATAACTCAAATGGGATAACTAGACATGTAACTTTATGATTACAAGAAATTACAAGGGAAAAACAAAACCATAGCATCAGCCTAAAGATTGGGGAAAACCTCTTCACATTAAGTCGGCAACACAGATTGAGGGATGCGTGTCGTCGGTAATGTAAAATCGGCAACGTAGTCTGATAGTTCACACCGCCGCCGCTTGGTCGAGCTGACATCGACACCATTTATTATTTTGTATACAGTAATCTCTGTTTTAGTTTTTAAAGTTACTCGTTATGTCCTCAAAATGTTTGTTTAACAAAATCCACTTTCAGCATAAAAACTTAAAAACTAAGTTACACATACGTTCTCAAGTGCACTGTATTGTTATTGTAATCATAACTCATCGAGTTTACTCTCATTTTTCTTCCCCTGCTCAGCCACGGATTGATGGCTCATTTGCACTGCTGTGCTGAGCTAGTTTCCAATTATGATAATTCTGACGTCATTTCGTTTAACTGAGGACGACCCAGGCTTTGTTGGCTCATAGGTTCATTGTATTATTTTCTCTTTAAGGAGAAGAAAATGGGGAAAGACATACAAAGGGTAAATCTAACCCTTTGTGAGACAGCCATTTTATTTTTACAATTTTTATAATTTAACGAAGTTAATCTCAAAACAAAGCAACCCATGCACACACCGCTATAACGCTATCTTTTGTTAAGAGTGCAGAACTTCGTCTATAACGCTCCAAGCGTCAAAAGAAGTGTCTGAATTTTTACCTTTAGACCTGACCTTTTTAGCGTGTATGTATTCATTCCGTTTCCTGTGAGTCTTGACAGTAAATACACAACCACTAAGGTCAGGTGTAATGTAAACAAGTCAGACACTTTTTTGAGGCTTGGAGCGTTGTGGAAAAGTTATCCGTGCATGCATGATGAACGTAATGATGAGCCCAGCATCGTATAGTTTTTAAAAGTTATATTTTATTGGCAATGATATTAAGGTAAATAAAAAACCACAATGGATTTATTTTTGTTGTACTTAACCTAATACAATTTTACCGGTTAAAATAATCTGTTTTAATACAAATAAAACGTTCATGTTTGCCTGTTTACTGAATGATACAATCATAACAACAACAAAAATTACCTACAATTTTAATATTTTAGTTACGGGATGAGTAATTGTTGTAAGATTAGTTTTCACTAAGGTTTGGAGTCCCTTTTTGATACTTCTTGTTTTTGAGGAGCTAGAAAGGTTGACGGTGACAACTAGTATTAAAGAGTAGTGCTAGGGAAAATAATTAATCGGGATTCGGAGTAGGTCGATAATTGAGTAATGAGAGGATTACGCCTTCTTGTAAGTCTCCCGGTTCTTATTTTGGCGGAAGTAATATCATTGGTTATAAATATAACTTATATTTATAGTCAATGGTAATATCCAACACGTTTGAGTTAGAGATAACGTCAAAGGTTGGACAACAGCATCAGCACCTACCTAGTGGGGAGTTGCTGGCTGCGGAGGGTAGGATGTCCTCTCTCAGCGACACAGTCTCTGCCTCCGTATCCTCGTCCTCCTCGATGAGTGGGGGCGGAGCCTCCACCGTCGCGACGCCGCCCCCTGGCCCCCCGCCATCGTAGCCCCATCTCTGCCGGAACACCCGCGCCCCGCCGTCCAACCGCACCCGGGGTAGGTCCACGAACAGAGCGTCTCCGATCTGGCAACACATGGGGAGGTGTTAGATAAATACTATTTACAAAAAGAAATATCATTATGATGCGCCTTCAGTTTTAGATATACTATTCCCACAATACAGTACTGTGTGGGATTTGTAGTTTCTACATTGAAGGCTCTAATAAAATACGGTAAATTTTAATTTACTAAAACGAATTACAAACTCTGCAATTATTAAAAATTTAACGTTGAAGAGGTTATTACGTTTAGATTACAAACAAGAATGATTTTATGAATTGTAAAAGTTTTGATTGTTTTAAATAGTTATTTATGTATTAAGAGCTATTTACACTCGCAATACATACACAATTTTTATTAGATCTGCAATTCTTGGATACCACAAAACATACAAAAATTAACTTTCGTCCTTTTTGGCCGAACTCAAGAGGTTGAGGTTACAAACACCCGTACGCTTGATCCAAAGCAACAATCAAACAGCTGTTTATTAATTCAGTGAGCGGAAAAGTAAGGCGCAACGAGTGAATAATACTTTTCGCTCGCTAAATAAAATGCAGCTGTTTTACTAGGTCCATGTGATTAGATCATAAAGAAGCACTTTGGGTGCGGCACACAATACTTTGGGTGCACAATAAGTGCCATCCAACTGTGTTGTCTCCCTTCATATTTTTGATGTCTCGGCAAAGTTCGTTCTTCTAATGCGCAGTTTATTATATTGGTGTAGCGACATATTTTACAGAACCGATTTCAAAATAAAATAAACAATCACTAATGGAAAGTCAGTAACCCTTTCTATACACAACTATTGTCAGACACACCAAAACCACATAATAAAAAAATCCAAAACTAAGTTAGAACTTGTGTAGTACTTTTTCTAGCTAACGGCAAGGGAACAAATCAAAATAAAGCCAAATAACAACAATTATAACTGTGCGTACAAAAATAAGTAGGACAACTGAAATTAAAATGGAAATTATGCAGGGGTGTAACACATGCGAAACTAAATGAAAACGACATGGGTAACGTCAAACATCGGGGAAGCACCACGCAAACGACAATAAGAAACAAACCTTTAAATTGGCGCGAACACCATCTGGCGTCCCCGGGAAAATCTGTGGGAAACAGTACAATTGTCTTATAATTAATGTGTAAAAATACACAATCGTATGAAAACCACACACACTCTAAATTCGTTCGTAATAAGATTCCCGCATTTTGTTTGTTAATACTTAACAAATATCCTTGCTTTAGATAAATAAATGACTGTTGATTCATCGGTAAAATAAGCTTTAAACTGTCTCATGCTATTCTACTTTACGCGTCGTTTCATCCTTGATTGCCACCACAGGTATCGCTCTCTATCAGGGGAAAAAGGGAATGAGGAGAAGTTCCCCTAATACAGTTACTTTAATCACAGCTGATAGTTATCTAAAATTCAGTAAAACTAGTGGCTTGAAGGGGCGATAGCCCCTAACCTTGTTCCACTTATGATATTTTTACTCTTTACATGCTGAGGAAAACGAGTTCGCACGCAGCACGCTGACGTGAGGGAAGTGAATTTCCAAATAAAAACTTTTAAAACTCAAAATCAGTGTAAAAACACACATTTGTCCAATTTTTATTGAAATCTGAAAACATTGATTTTTTGGCTGTTCTGATACTCCTGGTTTCATTTACTTGCAAAGCTGGGAATACAATTTTGCCCAATATAAGGTTAGGAGAAGGTCCAGACAGGCTTGAAAGTAGGCGTGAGTCGTTGGGGATGATAAAAGTACTCTAACAAAGGAATAACAGGCTTTTCTCGTGTAAAACCCCCATAAGACAACGTACTGTGTTTAGTCGATAAACATTTTCTTTAATAACTCGGTAAATATTTATGCTAGAATGACAAGAGAGGGCTTAAAACTTTCACCTCTCTAATTCCCATTTTTCTACATGCATTTATTTTACATCTCGGGCTTTTATGACCATTTTTGGGCCCAAAAACTCGAAATTTGAAAGATTAATCCCCCTAAAAAGGGGTTTAGAGTTTTCCGATTGTTTTGCCCAACGAACGTGTCCAACTGATTACAGAAAGGAACGTCCCTACCAAATTTGAAGTAAATCGGACAAAAATTGCGACCGCTAGAGTGCATACACACACATATATATATATATATATAATTTTGAACGACCCCCCAAAACGTGTTCAGGGGGTCACGTTAGGAACTTCTATGGTGGTCCCGGGCTTAAGTTTCTCCGTGCTAATAGTTCACTTTCCAAAGGAAATTCACTAGGAACAAAGAAATAGGAAATAGGAAATAGGAACACATGTCACTTCGTAAACAAAGTAGACACTTAATCACATGTTTTAATGTAAACAAAGCGGACGTTTTGTAATTCCCATGCTTTTCTTATGGGGGATGTTTTAAGTTATTTCTCGTTTCCTGGTATGTTTTTGGAAATACTGGTATTTTTCCCAAGTCCCTGGGATCGAGACCTTTAATTTGAGCCGTCTCCCATCATCCTGCGATTTGACAAACGCCCACAGTTTTGACTTAAAAACTTCGCTTACAGAATCCTATAATCTAATATGAGTAAGGTTTGCTTGCTTGCTTGCTACAGAATTTGTACCCCCAAAACCAATTCGATAGCCCTGCGCTCTCTTCTGTACGGACAACATTACCATAATATAATATATCCATATATAATGTTCATTATGATTCCTATGTGTGAAAGTATTCGAAAACGCTTAAAGGCATTGGCCGTAAACAACCTTAAATTTATGCCGAAAGGATTTAATTTAATCAACTATTTGCAACCAAGGAGGTCTATTGGTAATACTGGAGACAACACTATTCAACAAAATGCGAGCCGTTCACCGCAATTATATTAAAGAACTACTCGCTAAAATAGAATGCGTCAACAAAATGAATGAAACTTATTTATTCATGGTAATAATTGATTAAACTTGTTAATTTTGCTTGTTAATTTTCCTACTCAACTTCACAGCAAGAATAGATCCATAAATAAAACAAACAAAACTAATATATTCCAATTTCGATTAATTTTATTTCCGTAATTAGAACGAATAGATTCACTTAGAAGACCAAACAACTTTTATGAACTTAACAAATGTATGCAGTTTAAAGAACAATAACTTTGCCTCACTAATGTACAACCTGATAAAAACAAAGGCTCGCTTTTTCAATGCAAATCGTTAAGAGGGGGCACCATTAAATCCAGGTAGATTTCTAAACCCATAAGAATAGTGTTATATTTCAAGTTCCAACCAGCACAAACGGGTGGTCGGATATTGTTTATTTATCGATTGATTAAAGAAGTAAAAATATCGAAGCTATTTAATTGTGCAACGTTTCGAATTTATTATTTTGTTTATTGCTAGTTTCGCTTCAAAATACTAAATACGAAATATTTTTTGTATCGAATTACAACGCAAATAGAAAATGTTTACAATTAAGGTAATCGACAATCACCAGTAAAACATTACAACCAAGTGTTAAAAACCTATATATTCACAAATAACTACTGGACGGAACTTGAAAAGTTAACATTGGCCTTGTGGGTGAAGAAGGTAGAAACGCAGTCTCGTGACTGCTGGTGCCCCTCCTTCTGCTGGCACTGTTGTCTCCAGTATTACCGATATACCTCCTTGTTTCAACGATATTATAACTATGTCATTTTATCAACACTTGTTTGCAATCCGTATAAATTTCATTAGCTTCACCATTATTACAGAACAATCAAATGTTTTTCGCTCGCTACGAAAAACTTCAGCAATGGGTAGGATTTCGCTGGTTTATACAGCCCATATCGCCAGTGGTCTCTAAATAAAACTAACGAATCTCTTTAAGTTATTAATAGTTGTAATAGATATGTTTTGGGCCATAATAGAAGAGTTATTTTTATAGATCAATAATACGTATTTTAAGGTCAATCAGCCACCAATGACTCAGTCACTCAACCTTCACCCGTTGCAAGAGTGAGGCCGAACCTCTAATCATTAAGATCATGAGGTGGTATGGTCATCATTGCATCAGTGGTAAGTAAATACCGTACTGATTGACAATTGTACATGGAAACACTGCGGTAGTCTTGTAGAAGACACTTATTCTTACAAGCGAGAGTCATTAAACCATTCTCGTTTATTTACGAAACTCCTTAACTTAAAGTACATAAATTGTTATTAATTTTATTTGAGACAGTTTTACTTTTAAAGTTAGGTTTCATTTTCGTTATCCAAATCAGATGATGCATTTTATGTTAATGTAAATGTAAAATAACTCAGTGGGCAGACGCTGGCGCCATCGTGCAGCGACTGTACGAACTACCAGCGCATGGTGTACTGCGTTACCGACTCGCCTTATCGCGCCAATAGTTTTTTACGTTCACTGATTGTATGGTTATATAATAATGATGATTTGCTAAAAAAATCATCGTTTGCATAGTTGGTTAAGTGTACTTCAAAATTTCATTTGTTACATTAATAACAAGTGTTTAAACAATCATGAGTTTTGTGACTGAGTAGTCCAAATGCCAATTCGTTTATTTGTCAACATTGACAATGCTAAACATATATCGTTGTAATGGAAATACAGTACAAATATTGTTTATAGGTTACTTTGTAGCAAGCTGGGTTTTTATTTTATTGCGTACGCTGTTCATCGCTATTAAAAAACCCTTTTTCAATAACAACTACAACACTACTCATATCTTGGCTCTCTTATTTTCGTCAATCAGTACGGTACGTATGAAGTTACCTCTGACGAGGTGGTGACCGAATCTCCTAGATTTAGTTTTCTGTGCCCTAATGATCATAGTTACTAGAGTCCAATAGGTTCTATCTTGACCTTGCAATGGACGGTAATTGGAGGACTAAAACTTTAGCTGTAAATATCGCTAATCGGCCTTTATCGAATTAATTAAAAAACATTGCTTGTTAAATTATACCATTGACTATAGATACTCTTTAAAGACAAAACAAACTATCTAAAGCTAAAATTGATGAAAGGTTTCAAAATATTTGTTACATACTGGTAACAAAGAGCGAGCAAAGGTTTGTTTAGCTGCCAACATTGTTACGGCTAGATGACAATTTCCGTAATGCAACTACCGATTCGTAGGTATGTGCAAAGTTTTTTATGTTTTTATTCGTGGTTGAGTAGAACAGAAAATACCAAAAATGCGTCAAGAGAATTTTGTCCAGTGTTGTCTTGACACCTTCTAACCAAATAGAGTAGTTAAAACGTTAAACTAGGAATTTTAATGTAGAAATGTTGATTTATTCGTCTTGCGTGCTGCCAGTAAGTTCTTTTTCAGAATTTGTAAATTGTTACAACACTTACCACTGAGCTAAACTGTCCACTAACATTGTTTGGGAGAGGTGAGCTATTGGGTACTTTCAAAAATAAATGAGCCCTTGTAAAAAAAACTAGTCAATAGCGTTACCCAAGGTACAGAACATTTACCGTACACGAATCTGGGTCAGATATTTCGTAATGACGGACATCCTCAGTTGATTTGGTTGGAGGAATGTGCGAAAACCTGTTGGACAACGGCTCTGTTACAGAAGGCGTCGGACCAACCTGCGACACCTGCTACACAGGACACCGTGCACCGAGCCTGGGACGTCTGCTGTGTTAGTATTGCCACCCGCAAACAATGTGTGCTGGTCGCCCTCTCTTCGCTCGGCTATTCGTTGTTGGACAACGGCTCTGTTACAGAAGGCGTCGGACCAACCTGCGACACCTGCTACACAGGACACCGTGCACCGAGCCTGGGACGTCTGCTGTGTTAGTATTGCCACCCGCAAACAATGTGTGCTGGTCGCCCTCTCTTCGCTCGGCTATTCGTTGAGCGCTCATTATATGCTATTTGCCAAGTGCCGTTTAAAATGCGGGATCTTGGAATTAGGCACACGCCCTGAAATAATTATAGTCATAGTAAGTTTAAAAAAAATTGGTTGTCGATTCTTTTAGATTTGTATGGGCTGCAAGGAGGAAGAAAATCTCAAAAAAGCGTAAAAGAAAATGTACATCAATTTAAAGATCATAACTAGTAGGTCCTGCCACAAACCCGACCTCAAACAGAACACTGGGTCAAAAAGGGCAGCCGTTCAAACATTTTTTGAAGTGCTATTTCGAAAATTTTAAATTGCGATTACTGAATATTAGTTACAATCGTTCTTTTGAGGTCTGGTTTATGGTATTGAGTATTGCCATTTAAAAATAGATATTATATGACCCATGCTAACTAAATGCACCATATGTTGATGCATACATACCGACATAATCCTAATATTAAGGTAGTAGGTCAGAGGAAATCTTGTGGATCTTAAGGTAGTCGTAGGTGATAATTCATTTGAAACGTCTACATAGCGATACACAGTCCCACAACCCGGACATCGAAAGGGTGACTGTAACGGATGTAGGATATAATCGCATTTGAACACTTTTCAAATAGCACTCTAAGAACAGTTTAATCAGCTGCCATTTGTCTCATAGGTCGGCATTTTTTCTCCAGTCAATACCTTTAAATGTTCACCTGTGCTTTCCTTTAAGATTGTCTTCTATTTTATTTGTAAATCCTACGATAACCATAGTAGCACAGAAAACAAAAAAGATTGTTTTAGTTTTATTTGCTAGCAGTCTATTGAAATGAAGAGACTTTGCCATTAAAAAAATGGCACGGAAGTGTTTTTTCCGACAAACTGTCTTACCATCTGCAGAATAAAGTATAGATATATCTCGTGCAGCGTCTTCACCTGATCAAATCAGCTTCAGCTGTACAACCAACAGCCTAATATTTTTGTAAATGTTGGGACGTTGGGACCAGGAACATTGCTATACATAACGTTT
This sequence comes from Allygus modestus, assembly GCA_963675035.1. Taxonomy (NCBI): domain Eukaryota; kingdom Metazoa; phylum Arthropoda; class Insecta; order Hemiptera; family Cicadellidae; genus Allygus; species Allygus modestus. The sequence goes on from OY776116.1 coordinate 42,617,044, forward strand.
TTTCAAGGTTTAACATTAATAGTTAATGATGAGTTCATTCTGTCAAACAATTATGCTGACAGTTGGAAAAATCTAAAGTCGTGGCTCAAGTTACAAAACTAACTGTTTGCATTTCTAACTGCTTCCCCCTAAAGCCAATGTTACCTTTCAAAGCCCGTCCCTCCTCATCAGACATCAGCAAATTCTGATTTATGGCTCATTTTGAAGAGCATAGCGATTTCAGTGAGTAAAAGGTCGCAGTACATTCTCATAAATCCGGACTGATGTAGCGGACGGCCGGTCCGGATTTGAAAAATCCGGATTTCCAGGAGGTGGCCGTGAGTCCTGCAACTTCCGATCGCGCGACAACTTGTATACTGCCTCGTTTATTATAAATTTTAATGAACATCACGAACTTTAATAGACATAAATTTTACTGAAACCACTGGAGCGCCCAACGATGCAAACTACACGTGTGTAATGCAGGCTAATCGCGTCAAAACTGAAGGCGGTAAAATGTGAAGTTTTGTTTTCGTTTATATTTCCAACAAAATAAGTTAAGAAAATCAGTGTCATCGGTCCTAAATAGCCGGAATCCGAGCTAATCCGACCCGGATTTCTGAGACTTATACATCACAAACAATAATCGTCCAATAAAATTCCAAAATATATAATATTTACGATTTTTTGTATGAACGAATTGCGATATCAAAGTTATGCTAACGGCTGAAAAAATCTAGACTTTTTTGTTCTTTGAAATGTACCATAAACCTACGATTTCGGATAATTCCTTGAGTGTGGGCTTTGAAAGTTATCATTGGCCTTAATGGAGAAGCAGGTACAGTCCGTTCCACGAGTGAAAACTTAGACCGTCCGTAAGCCCGGTAAAATTAACACCAGTCTTTTGGACGGTCTGGTTTTTCACTCGCGCAACGCACTTTAGGAGCCGGTGACCTGAGTCTCCTTATCCCCATACCCACCAGCACGGTGTATCCTCACTCACCGACAACTCCTCGCTGCGGTAGGCGGTCAGGGTCTGCTCGTCTTGCAGTAGCACACAGAAGTACGGCTCCCAGGCGACCAGTGGCAGCCGGTCGTCCTGGACCGTGGAGGCCGCCACATGACCCACCGTCAGCTCCTTGTCTGCAACAACAAAAATAAATAAATAAATAAATAAAATAAACATGAGGGAAGAACACTTTTAGAGAAATTGGAGGTGTAGAGAAATTGAAGGTGTATTGTATACAGAATGTTCAGCCCAAGTGTTCCAATAGCTGTGTTATTTGGTATTTGACAGTTAACTCCTTATGGGAACTCCATTTACTTTTTCAAGCTGCATTCCAATTTCAAAATTGTCCCGCAATTTTCCAATACGGCTGTCAACTTTTTTCAATGGAATTTCCTTTAATTTATTTTTGGATTGGGTAGAAAATTTAGTTTTAAAATGTTTTAATGTGTTTAGTGTTATTCCCTAAACCTAACCGTTTAGCCACCAGAGCTAAGGTGAGATACTCGACGCAAAAATCAGGAAACATCACCTAAATGTAGCTCTGGAGGTGGAACGGTTAAGGTTAGGAAATAAACACCAAGAATAAAACGTTTAAAAATCAATATTCTACGCAATAATACTATAAAATTGGGGTGTCCCTCAAAAAATCAAGAGAGCGGCCAGATTGAAGAAATGGCGGAAAAATTATTCCACCATAAATGCAGGAGTGCACATAAATGCAGGATAAAAAGGTGTAGGGGGCCCTCCATGTTATCTGTGATACCTAAAATAAACAAGTTAACTATAGGAACACTTTAGGCTGGACACCCGGTGTATTCAACGGTCATGGCTATAAATTGAAGAGGTAGTCAAACTCCCCTCCTCAGATTGTTTTCCGGTTTTATTTAATTCCCTTATGGAGGCGACCTTTGCTTTCCCTATCCAAGTTTTCATCATTAAATAAATGATTTATTTCCTTATTTATCATCAAAATCTTAGTATATAACAGGCAATGCCAGCAATGCCCACTCACTCAGCACTAATTCTCCAACTTCCCGGCATGCTATAGTGGTGATTTGGTAAATTCATTCTTTAGGTCTAAAATAGGAAAGTTAACGTGTTTTCATGCCGATTCAACTATAGGGCTTTACCCCACGTAGCTTCAAAGTTGCCATGTATTACCATAGAATAAGCATACTCCTTAGGAGTATTATTAGTATTACTTCATTACTAAGGAGTATGCTTAATCTATGATATTACTTATGGTCATTCACTTTGGTTTGAGATGATGAAAATTCAAACAGCTGATCTTGATTCGTAGTAGTTCCACGGGCTAGCCACAGAGTGCATAGTCATAGTTTACGCGGGCGAAGACGCAATGGGTCCGCTAGTTGCATATAAAAGGAAGAAACTTAGGAAAATCTTAACACAGGTACAGTATGTGTGTACAGTGGTTAATTATTGACATGAAAATGGACAAATAATGTTATGAGTCTAGTAATTTCCTTTCACAAACAGAACGCCCCTTGAGGTCATAGTCATGCAAACCTGAACTATTTTTCAAACTAGTGGCTTGTTTTTATTAATCCATACAACCAATATTAATTACAAAATTAATTTTTGAGTTCAAAACATATCGAAGAAGAACTCTCGTGTTTGATTACATTCTCAATCTTACATCTCTTGGAACAAATTTAGTGCCGAGTTTTATTTTTATAACCCAAAAACTTTCCTCCACTAATCAAAATAGATGGAATAGGGCAAGTTCAAAATCAATGATACTACACAAGAGCACAGCTGGCAATGCTAAGTGATCCACGATCGGTCGTGCTCAGAGCGGATATCGGTCGTGGCAGAGGCAGCTAGCGTGTATCCGCGGATACGCCCTTACCCAGCTGTAGCGTATATACGTCGCAGAATGACAACGTTAGGTTTTAAATGTACATACATAAGGATGAACTAAGATAATGACGTTTATTAAATAAATATAGGTTGTAAAAAATCGCATAAACAATGTTATTGAAATGATACAAGATTATTCTTGAGAGTTTGTTGTTGAAACCCTTGAGTTAGCTTATGACTGTCAAAACGTTCATTCCCATATTAAAAGAGTTTAAACTACACATATTAACCAAATACCCAATAGTTTCGTTATTAGTCATGATCAAATCACCTTTCTATGTATAACAATAATCACGACATAAGGTATTTTGTGAATCAAAACTTTGCTTAGTGCTTAACCAACTGTCTGTTATATCACTGAAAATCCTTTGGTATTTAAAACTTCCACTTCTACTTAAGTAATTTCAACAAGTTAATATTGTTTGAAAATTATAACAATTTTTAATTTATTGATTTACAAATAAAAATCCTCCAATCCACAAGTCGACCGAAACAGGTTGAAAAGAAAGCGATGTAAATGCGTTCCAAGTAGAAAGTAAGATAACGCTTATCTTTTCAGTACTTCAGCACCCCCGATACATATAGCAGCTAGATATGACCACGTGCGTGAGGGGTTTGTCACATGAAAAGTCGGAAGTACGAAAGAGAAAGTAGGATAAAATATGGCTTATGATAAAACCAGAAATAAATGTTCCCATGCAGAAATTATGTTAGTTCATGACAAAGGGTGGCCGAGGAAATGATTTGCGCATATTTGACAAGTTGTAATTAATTGGAAACACTTCGTAAGGCTGCAGTCAAACCGCCACCAGTTTTTGGGTCCATTTGAAATAGCTAAACCGCCACCCTCATAGTGAGGATTATGAAGGGTCAACTCGCAAGATCAGAAATTACCAAATCGCTATTCCCGCTCGGCCAGGTAGTCGGGAGTCAGGAAGCTTCTGATGTGGGAAAACGGGAACGTTTTGTCCCCGCGGTCTCCCTGCGATTTCTATTGCCGTTGGTTGCAGACAGTCTAGTCTAGGGAGTTAAAGAGTTAACGGCTTTGAACCATTATCGAAAGCATTTTTAATGGAAGAGAGTTATTTTTCCACTTCCTGAAATGTTAAATAAAAAATGCTGCTCTAAATCAATTTCAGCAGACAAGTCGTAACGTTTAAAGCAAGTGTCAGTTACATATCATTAATTCAACGCAAAATTACAATTGCAAGCTATAGTAGTCTATTAATTTGTTTTATATATATATATATATGTATAGGCCTAAATCGGTTACTATTATATAAAGTAATCATTGGTTGGATATAATCATCTGTTTGTTAATGTTATCACTGTTTCATGAAGTAGGGCTAATATAAATTATCTACACATTTTTCAAAAGGCATTTTATTAATATTGTTCAGTAAACCACTATATCACATCAATTTTAATTTTGAGTCGTGAGGTAAAACATATTTCCCGGTTGCATATTTTTTGGTCATTGTGATTAATTTATCTTTATCGGGGGAATATGTACCACTGGGCCGACAATGAATGTGTAATAGGTAATGTCACCGAGTGATGACCGGGAATATAAAATTCCCGTTTTCCCCTAATCTGAGGCTACCTGGCCGAGCGGGGGTAGCGATTTGGTAATATCGAATCGTGCGAGTTGAGTCTTCCTAATCCTCCCTAATGAGGGTGGCGGTTTAGCTATTTCAAATGGACCCAAAAAAGGGTGTCGGTTTGACAGTTCCCCTTCGTAAAGCATCTGTTAATACTTATAAATCTTCAATAAAGATTGCAAACTCCATCCAAGTTGATTGACTGACAGAAATTTTCAAAGGTACTGCATTTTAGGAAATGATACCAAAATTACACAATTTTACGTGATTCCGGGAAAACAGTATTGTTAACCTTAATTTTATTACTTCAACCTATTCCACTTATTTGAATAACCATGTAAATAAAATTGAATTAAACAAAGGGTTTGAGATCTTGTAAAAGTAAATCGTGGAAAATATTGTTGAATTCCAACAAAGGGTGGAATAAAACGCAGACACCGCACCGGGTTGTAAGGGTGTGGAGTTTCCAACGATGTTATGAGTTCCCTTTTGATATTACCATACAAAGTGAGTGAAAGAGCATAATCAGATCATGTGTATGTATCTGGGCACCATCTGGCGGCAGACCTGTGTATCTGTCGCTATGGCAACCTAACCGGCGCGGCGCAGCGCGGCACAGTCACATGCGTCTCTAGAGTCAACGAGCGTGCAAGAGATGTGATTATAGAGATAGGTGTGGAGCTGAAGGGTTCCTTCACGTAGGTATAGAGAGAGGGTGAACAGTCTAATAAATAGAGACAAGATAAAGCTACATCTAGGAGAGAAAATAGGAAGACAAAGAGTTCAGGGAGCGTCGTTCCTGTGACACTCCGGAAGATAACCCGAAACGTCCCTTTTGTCGTTTAATGCCGACGTGTTCGCTGTACGCTCGCGTTGTCACCCAGAAGATCATACGAACGACCAAAACGCGCGTTCTGGGCTTCACATTGGTCAAGAACAAAGCGCAAGTGAATTCAAGTGCTCGGAACGCACTGAAAACATGATAAAAGTAGTTGTAAACCGTGAGGTTGGTTCCTAAACCGTGAGTTTGGTTCCTCCCAAGTTGGCCCACCCATAAAATTATCTTTAGGGGTTTTATCTGTGGCTTAACTTAACCAATTAATATACAAACAGATTGTATTGTTAGTGTATTCACTAGTTTAAAGTACAAATTAATTTCACTTCAACAGTAATTCAATTTAATAACGTCTAATGTTTCAAAGGACCATTACCAAAGCAAAGTGCCGCCTTTCACATAGGCTCGACACTTAGATTTGATTCCGTAACAACTGATTCACCCGCATTGACGTTCTTGAGACCGTCCATTCCCACAGTAAACACAACATACAACTGGCCAATATAATCTCTGCAATTCCAAAGACAGACACTCGGGCAGAATGCGGGTTACTGTTACTGGTTACCCCAGCGACCATCAGGTGGCGGTAGTGGTTACTCAACTGCGCCTCCGGATTGCGCTTGCGCAACTCAGGAATTACAATTAATTACATTTAGCGCGGCACGCCAGCAGCGTGGGACTGCGTATTGTACTGACGACTGACGCGCCATGCCGTGAGTATGCAGGAAACAGTGTTGTCACCGGCCGGAAACTGATAGTTGGTAAACTTGTTTGTTAATTTATATTGCTTTGTAGGTTGCGTCTTCGTATGCCCACGAATGCGCGTGGTAAGGTCGAGGGAGTGACTTTTAACACTGTACAGCCGCTCGGTATGACTCCAAACACTTATGGGAATCTGCGTACTCCTCCGAAGTGACGAGGTTGCAGGGGCGAGTCGGGAACGTTCACTCGTTTTAGCGAATTCCCCCTGTAGGGAAGAAGCTATTACCGTAGTCGGCATGGTAAGACCTAGGCCCGGGACCATGATAACTTTTCGTTTTAAGGTCCCCAGATGCCAAAAACACCATTCGTTCAAAACTGTATATATATACAGTGTGTGTGTGTGTGTCCGTGGGTGCGATAACTCTCGTAAAAATGATTAGATTTTGATGAAATTTGGTACAAACATGTAAAGCATCATTTATAACTTTAAGTTCGAAAACCAGCCAGATCGCTCTCTCCAAAGGGGTATTTAGGGGGTATTTTGTACCCCAAAAATGGGGTTTTTGAAGTTTTTACAAGTAACATTTTAAAAAGTCAAATTTTATTTTTTACCATTAAATCCAGCTTAAAAAAAACAAACAATTTGGTGTATTGATAATGCTCTACGTCAATTGGTTACCGAGATATTGAAAGTGCTAAACACAGTACGTTGTCCAATGTTATTCTTAAGGAGAATAAGAAAAATTGTATATCTCGCTTATTTCTCAACTTATCCTGATAAAACTTGGTATATTGCTTCATATCGTTGGGGTTTATTGATATTTGCACTAAAAACCCTTTTTTGCCTGTAGTTCCCGTAGCAGCAAACCTGCATACTCAGCCCCCATGTTATTCTTATGGAGAATAAGTAACGTGTTATCTCCCTTAATTATGAACATAAATTAATAAAATTTGGTGTGTGGCTTTACCTACTTGAGTTATATTGATATTTGTATAAAACCCCATTTTTCGAGTTCCTTCCTTCAGCAAACCTGCATACTCAGCCGCCATGTTATTATTATGGAGAATAATTTAAATGTCATATATCGTTTATTTATGAATGTATATTAATGAAACTTGGCATTTGGTTTGATGTGGTATTAAGATACATACACATATATGCATTGGAAATTCGCCGAGTACGCAGGTTTGCTGCTGTGGGGGTATTTTTTGGAAATCCGTCCCCTTATTCACCACTGAGTCGCTGAATCAGCACCGACCATCTGTCTCCATCCGGGAAGCCCTTTCCCCCTTGACCCTTTGAATGCCTCCCCTAACAGTCTATAAGGTATATAAGCTTACTGTATTGGACAGCCAAAAGATTAACTCAATGAATCAAACTATTAAGATATTATTGTACTACAGAAACCTACAACTACACATAAAACCTGTAGGGATTTTCGTTTTCCAAATGACAAGCAAAAAAACGACTTTAATATTGTTTTGATTATTTTTCATATCTTAGTGCATTCAGCTTTCGGCTTCTATGGAATTCGGGTGACTTTATCCCAAAGCTATTTCAGTGTACGTAAGAAAAATCAGGGCTTCGTGCAATCTTTTTTTATGATAACATAAAACTGTCTCCTTTAAAATGGTTTACAACTACACTGTCTTGCATACCAACACGGTTTCGATCACTACTTGTCAAAATGGACAGTTAAAACATTTACAACTAGAACAGTTAACGGCGAGTAGGCAGTTTCTGACACAAGACGCCGTTTCCAACAGCGAGACATGTCTATCGAGCAGTAGTGGGCAATAACTGTGGTCCATAACCGTTAGCGGCACACACGGCAACACGTCCACGGCTAGCGGAGGGACGAGAGCAGCTGTAATGGACGGTGACGTCACTGCTATCAGCTGGTCCGTGCTCTACGCGACACCCATCGGCACCAGACCCCAACACTATGCTTACGTTGTAGAATAAACTAAAGTGGACATTCATCCCAATTGCTAATGGAATAACATCATAACGTTTGGGGATCAGGAGTCTGAACCCGTCATCAGGTGCAACATAAACTCGTCACCTCCGCAACGTGGATTTAAAATACCCCCGTCGCAGCAAACCTGCATACTCAGCGAATTTCCAATGGATATATAACATAACACATTAACACTTAACGGGATTCATAAGAAATATATTCACAAACAAGCGATATTAAAAATATTAATTATTCTCCATAAGAATAACATTGGGGATGAGTACGCAGGTTTGCTGCAACAAGGAACACAAAATAATGGGTTTTTATCCAAATATCATTAGAACTCATCTAAGTAAAGTCACATACCAAGTTTCATCCATATACATTCATAAATAACTGATATATAACATTTTAAGTATTTTCCATAAGAATAACATGGGGACCAAGTACCTAGGTTTGCTGCTACAGGAACCATAGGCGAAAAATTGTTTTTTTGTGCAAACAACAATAAACCACAACCAGATCAAGCCATATGCCAAATTTCGCCAGTTTATGTTCATAAATAAGCGAGATATACAATTTTTATTTTTCTCCATAAGAAAAACATTAGACAACGTACTGTGTTTAGCACTTTCAATATCTCGGTAACCAATTGACGTAGAGCAATGACCAAAATACCAAATTGTTTGTTTTTTAAGCTGAATTTAATGGTATAAATTGTTTGTTTTTTTAAGCTGAATTTAATGGTATAAATTAAAATTTGATTTAAATAAAAATTACATGTGAAAACCCGTGTTTTTTGGGGGTACAAAACCCCCCCAAAACTCGTTCAAATAAATGGTACTTTACACATTTGTACCAAATTTCATTAAGATCGGACCTTTTTTACGAGAGTTATCGTGCTTACGGACACATACACACACACACACACACACACACACACACACACACACACACACATATATATATATATATATATACATATATAAAAATTTGAACGAATGGTGTTTTTGGCATCTGGAGACCTCAAAATGAAAAGTTATCATGGTCTCGGGCTTAAGTCTTACCATGAGACCTACGGTAATAGCTTCTTCCCTATAGGGGAAATTCGCTAAAACAGCTGGAACTTAAATTAAAAACAGCCAAAGTGAAACTGCTGTTGAAATTTTACTTAATAACCACGACATTTAAACTACTATTGGAGTTTTGCTTAATAACTGCATAAGAATAATATTGTAATATTTAATTTTATACGATGAAGTCTCCTTACACTTCAAGATATATTTACTGCAAATGGTATAGGGCAGTCGATTTCGTTTGCAGTCATACTACTAACATACTCTAGCCTAATGAGGGAATGTAACATTTTTACATGAATTAAGTGTTACAGCACGTGAAGATCGCAAGCAAATGTAATATTTAAAAAATCTGATTATTTTTATTAAGTAAATAATTAATCGCCACCTTAGCGAGGACGAGCTGCCTGTGACGGATGTCAGCGGTTTGGGGAATTATCTAGGAAAATGTATAGTAGTACAGTATTATTATTTTCTATGGCAGCTGCAACAACTTATGACACTCAATAACAAAATCATATTGGATAGAGCGTTGCGTGTATGGTTTATCGGCTAATAGAACACGAATTTGATTACCTAATTAGAAATACACTTTTAGAAGTACAAAAGCAATATTGCACTAAAACAACTACTCAAAAGCGAAATTTTAATTGTTAATTAGTCGGGGCTAAAAAAATAATATAAATCTGGAAAAATATTGAGAATGTTGAAGCTTTGTTTGCTTTGGGCGGTGTAAGATGTTTTCTTTGATTAATTTTGAGTAAGTTTTCGGTGAGTATATTCAAACACTGAAGGGGATTGAGAGTTGTAAGACAACAAAAAGTGAATTTTATTAAAATTATGAACTACACTCTCCGTAAAAAGTAACATTCTCTACAGCATAAAGTGGAATTTCATAATATACTTTAAAGATAATTGGCATTTCAGAGATTTTAATATTTGAGTTCTTTTGAGATCTATTTATTTCATTCTGTAAGCCACAATTTGACAATTACATTGTGGGCGAACGAGAGGTCGTAGAAAGCTGGGAGGGGTCTCATTTTAAAGGTCTGGGGCATGTTTTTGGGAATATTAATTTTTCTTGACTAAGCACCGAAAATTTGTTACGGAATAAAATAATTCCGATTGGAATAGCATGGTAATCCATAGGCATAAATCTGTTTATATCTTTTATCATTGACTATAGCAATGCTTTTAGTGTAAACAACACCTGAGTTTATATCAGTTGGAAGAATCATAACCATATCTGAATGTATTAAATCGTTGAGTGAAGTTGAAGTATTACTAGAATATATAGGGGCAATTGCACCTACGGAGCCACTAGTTCATAAGAAATTTAACAAATCCAAAGTCCAGCGTCTAAGTAATTTATCCCGCACAATCTCTTGCATAATAAGTGAATTATTAGGAATGACTACACACAATTTCGAACACGAAGCGCATACCATCTGTCCTATAATATAGCGTGAGTCGGCTCATTGAGAGAGTGTGAATACCATTGTTGAAACCGGCCGATTTGCTGCTCCAGTTAACTAAAATTTAAATTTTAAACGAGGGATTTTAAGTTCACGCAGTATAAATCATTGTTCGAAACATTTTGAAAGGAAATCTACACGCGAAACGAACAGACAGGAGCAGGAGCGATGGTGTAAGCGTGATCAGTGAGAAAGGTTTAACACATCTCTGTGGCGGGTTGGTTTCGTCAAAACGGTTAAATATCCCTGGAAAGTTTGATTTATCCTCATTCAAACAGACCGACGTTTCTGTATACGAACTACCGACGTCACCAGAAAGGGCAATCGAACCATTAGCGATAATAAGCACAATCACTCTTGTTTTCAGGACTCAAGAAGCGGCGAAAGGTGGAAAAGGTCTTATAGTGAAAGGCGTGCTTGTGGTTTCTATTGATGATTGTAATTGGGAGTGTTGGGAGAGTGGAAGACAGTTGGAACGAACAAAGGTAACAACCGCAGTCTGCAATTAAGACAGGAAAGGATCTGATTGTGTAGGAAGTGTCTTCCAATGGGACAATTAAAGTCATTTGGACTCTGCAATTGAAAGTGTCCACATAGGTGTTGCATAGGGGAAGTCATGTTTTAACAACTTGCGGATAACTAGACAATTTTGATGTTTTGACCTTATGCGGGTTTTCTTTTAAAATAAGTACATGTGTCACCTTACATGGTAGAATGAGGGATACTATGCGGAGATCACTTGATGGCAAGCTAGTAAACATGGTGGTGAAGGAAAAGTCACCTCTATACTCTATAACCCTTCCTTACGTATGCCATTTGAAGTGATTTGATTTGTTGAGTGTTATATTTGATCACAGTTGATTGTTAAATACCACTGCGTTTCACTGATATGGGCATAATTGGGGGGGTCACCTTTCTCCTCAACCTACTGTTTAGTATAACTGGCCATTAAGTAATTTCCACACTCAGTACTTAAGTTTGCAGAGCGATAGGAAAAACAAACTCACACCTGATTACGAACTCCAGTTGACAATTAATTCAGCCCTAAAAATGTTTTCACTAAAACATTTTGCCATGTGGAGCTAATAGAGCTTAGTGCGGTTGAATGTTACCAATTGGGTTTCATACAAGGCCGGCCATTCAGAGATGAGTTTGTACGGTTTCTCATCTCACTTAGGAAATTGCCGGAATGGTTCCTGAAAAGGGCCGTATCTCGCCAGGAAGGGGAAGATGGGACACAGGCCTTCCTTACCTGGTTAAAAGATTTCCCCAATTTTGTTGGTGAATTCCGATACCGATAAACTGTCAAAAATTATTGACATAGGATAAATATTATTATCATTATTACTATTTCCCTAAATTGTTGAAATTATTAATGCGGTGTCGCCTTAAGAACTTCGTATCTCCAATGTTTCTTGGTTGCAAGTTTACAAAATCCTGGCTCCATAATCGCCCCTAGTATTTAGCATGTATACGGGGTATTTGTGTATATATCCAAGCCACCAGCTAATTATTCGCATCATGGACGATGCGAGGTTCCATTTCACTTGGATCGTTTAACGTTTCATCTTCATGAGTTGCTGCCAAATGAGTGAACGATTTATATAACTCGCGGATTAAGCTTCTTTCTGATTGATAAATAATGCTTCATGAAGAAAAGTTCACAAAATGACTTATTACAATTATAATAGCCTAAAACTGATTGTAATATGATAATTTTATTTCCTGATTTTTCAGAAGTGCAATACTGTCAACGTATACAACACATTTTCGTATAACTAAATCGAGGATAATCTGTCGTAAATTTAAAGTTGCTTCATGCAATTACAGGAAGATATTTGGCACCAGTATTTACTGTGCAAGTCTCCCTAATGATAATGAGACTAGAATCGTGAGTAGGAGTGCATGCAATGTGCATCGTTTAGAGAGAGGGAGGGAGTGCAGGCAATGTGCATGAAGAGTGAGAGGGGAGTATACCGGTATAGTAGAGGCGAGAACAGCACTTGGGTGGTCCACTTGTGTAGGGTGCGAGACGAGCTCTCAAAACTGAGAGGCTATTTGTCTCACTCTGACCTCTTAACTGATCAGTTAGGAGATATACTATTTTAGGAACAGACGCAAGCAAATAGTACAACAAGGTAAAACCAAGTTTGTTTATGGTATTCCAAAATTGTAATAACAAAATAAACTCGTTACTGAAGCTATATATGGTAATAAGAGAGTTAATTATTTAACTGAAGCAGACCTAACAATGTAAAAAGTATATTGAAACTAAGTGTAATGTAAACAAAATTTGCCAATTAACAACATATAACAACTTTTAAAATAATATATGCAATTTGCGATTTGGAATGATTAAAGTTTACACTGAAAAACTACATTATCGGGCTGATTCGACTAGTTGGCTGACGGTTTACTGATACTTTGACTGATTTCAGTCAGTATTATCTATCTATCTACATTATTAATATAATTAGGCCTACTTGATATTCGTGCAATTTTTGACCTCTTAACTACTATTTCGTATGTATGTTTGATATAAATCAAAAGCTCACACCCTTCATTCATGTGCCGTTTTGGGGTTTCAGAACCATTCTTCTTCAGCCCCACGGGCTTTCAGAGTCGGAATGTTAATCTGATGGAGTTATTTTATTTAGGTAGTCAGCTGATAATAATACTAACCATCCGACTATTATTAAAATTATCTCGTTGTCTGCGAGGTCCCAGTGCGGAGAACGGGCCGATGGCTATAGTTTATAAACTGTTACCTAACAACGTCAGGATTATGGAACTGTTGAGTACCTAGCAAGCGAACACAAGTTCACTCTTGAAATGGTTTGAAGTAAATGTTGACCAAAATATCCTATAAGCTTTAGTACGAGCAACGTCTGTTGGTTTGTTAAGTAAATGTTGAGCAAAATATCCTATAAGCTTTAGCACGAGCAACGTCTGTTGGTTTGTTAAGTAAATGTTGACCAAAATATCCTATAAGCTTTAGTACGAGCAACGTCTGTTGGTTTGTTAAGTAAATGTTGACCAAAATATCCTATAAGCTTTAGTACGAGCAATGTCTGTTGGTTTGTTAAGTAAATGTTGACCAAAATATCCTATAAGCTTTAGTACGAGCAACGTCTGTTGGTTTGTTAAGTAAATGTTGAGCAAAATATCCTATAAGCTTTAGCACGAGCAACGTCTGTTGGTTTGTTAAGTAAATGTTGACCAAAATATCCTATAAGCTTTAGTACGAGCAACGTCTGTTGGTTTGTTAAGTAAATGTTGACCAAAATATCCTATAAGCTTTAGTACGAGCAACGTCTGTTGGTTTGTTACGTAAATGTTGACCAAAATATCCTATAAGCTTTAGTACGAGCAACGTCTGTTGGTTTGTTAAGTAAATGTTGACCAAAATATCCTATAAGCTTTAGTACGAACAATGTCTGTTGGTTTGTTAGTGTGTTAGTTAGTTTGTTTTTACAAAATTTATCTGAGAATCCAACGGAGAGATTTTGCTTACATTTTGGAATTAGAGGCTTTTGGACCTTAAAATTCGATCGGTGGAAATCTCAACCCCAAGAAACCTTCAATTTTGTTAAAAAACTTTTGAAAGTTAGAAATATTAACATTGGGTTATGGAGTTTCAAATCAATACAAAAGAGTCATCACAGCTGTGAATAAACAACCAGTGGTCAAAGTAGCACTTACACACGATAACGTATCAACAAGTGTTGTCTTTGATGAGTGACTAGGACCATTGCATGAATATTGCATATAGAGTGGTCATATCAAAACTAATCAAATGTGTATACATGAAATAATACTACCTGAAGGGGGATTGAGTTACAATAATAACTGGAGTGACTCTAATATGCGGAAAAGAGGCAACTGAGCGGAGCAAAACTGCTGTTAATAGTGGTGACGGGGGGGGGGGGGTGAAAAACTCCTCCAGAACTATTTCACAAATTTACATCAAACAGAGAGACAATTAATTAGCTTTGGTAATGAACAGTGAGAATGACATTAGAAGATTACAAACTATAAAACCATACAACACTGACTGAGTTTTTAACCCACGAAAACTAATCAAATATCAAGTCTCGGTCCCCCCATACTATGGGTAATATAACATTGACCAATCACGAGCCAAACCAGTAGGTACGGAGAGCGAACCCGCCACCGAGACAGAAAGGGTGGGAATTGAAATGAACCTAGAAACAGAGCCGAGGTTTTGTCATGTCGAAATTCTAATGATGGTGTCCGTTTTCTCAACTCGTGACTATTAAAAGGGAAGATCCTCGCGCCCTTGCCCATCGCGGTGGGTGGTCTGGTCCGGTCTGGTCGGCAATGTCGCAGCACTGCCAGTCCGGGTCGTGCAGCGTCTGTAATGGTCAGGGAACCTCGTGCTGAACACAGACCTTGTAGCAGACAACAACGAGCATTTCAGTATTTCCCCTCACTTTAATCAGCGACAATTCCTGTGTCTACCTGCTTCCCGCGTGAGGCTTTGCTCCAAAATGAGCCAACAATCAACGGTATAGGGTAACCCGTTGAGGGGGGACGGGCTTTGAAAGTTAACATTGACCTTATAGGGGAAGCAGATAGAAACGCGGAATTTTTCGTGACAGAGGCATAATTTTAAGGAGACATTTCATTTACCAAACTGTATCAAAACCGTTAAGTAAAATTGTATCTGTTTGTTGTTGCCTATCACAATAGGAGGGAGCTTATTGCTTAATTTTATAGCTATTGTACCACAAAGGCATGATAGCCATATTATTACTTAATTGTATAGATATTATACAAAGGCATGTACGCTTTTTAAGAACTTGAATTGATTTTGGCTTTTACAATCTTACTAAAGTTTTCCATATGAATCTGTTCATTTTGTTGCGGCAGTTGGAACAACGTCTTGGTTTAGTAGAACAACTGGTTTGTCATGAACATGTCAGGAGCTTTTCTTCTGACAGCCTTGTACCTAGAGAGTTTTTTTTTGCCTTGGAAGAACATTCTACTCCTTTGATTCCAAATTTGAAATCCTCTATTCCTCTAATCTTGCCTAGTGTGTTTTTCTCGCATATCCACTCTGTTCAATTTTTATCTAAATGTGTTAGAAGTCACGAAGCCCGAAGCCTATGTAGACGAGAGACTTGGCAGTTCGTAGTGATCATAACGAAAAAAAATACTGTTCTCATACTTTTAAACGAGTGTCCATTACACAAATGGGGACTGCTAATGACAGTAAAATTCAGGTTTGGCAAGTTTTATCACTTTCTGAGATGGCCTAGCGATGAGGCGGGGCCGAGGTCAAAGGTCATACGGAACCAATCTGCAAGTGGTCCGGGGATACGAGTGGCGCCGGCTTAAGTGACTTTTATGAGCAGTTTTGTGTTTGAGTTAGGTCTGATGCAGAGCCAACCCCAGCAATGGCTCCGCAGCATTGGAGGTTAGAATACCAGGGAACTCTGATCCAGTCTGCTGGTCCATAAGGGGATAATGTTCTTTTGTAAAAGCTCTGACAGTTATGCCTTGATATGTAACATACTCGTTTCTGACGTACCAAACAACTTCCCGAAGAAATAGATCGCTGTGATCAGACAAAAGTTAAGTTAAATAATCTCTAATAACAGAATTGTTTAATCAAATTGTTAACAAAGACTAACATTATTAGAATTTGAAACTATACACAGAGGGGATCACATTGGTTTCATTGTAAAATTAAAATACTATTGGGGAATTGAGTTTGATTAAGTTATATAGGGATTAGAGATGGTTAAATATCAATAAAATGGATGTATTACAGATGTAGATGTAATAATGTATGTATGGCTAGTACAGTAACTATTATCATGGTACAATTTTCTAAGATATAATATCTGTAATACACTAAAGGGATATTTGAAAAATAACTCCTCCATTATTTCTGAACCTTTTTTGGCTGCGGAAGTAACAAAGAAATAGCCTCGAATTGTAGTTGTGCAAAGTTGATTTTAGCGAATTTCCCCTATAGGGAAGAAGCAATTACCGTAGTTGGCATGGTAAGACCTAGGCCCGGGACCATGATAATTTTTCGTTTTGAGATCCCCAGATGCCAACACTATCCGTTCAAAACTCTCTCTATACATATATGTCAGTGGGTGCGATAACTCTCGTAAAAATGGTCCGATTTTGATTAAATTTGGTAAAAACATGTAAAGCAACATTTAAGACTTTAAGTTCGAAAACCAGCCAGATCGCTCCATCGTAAGGGGTATTTCGGGGGGGGGGGGTTTGTACCCCAAAATGGGTATTTTGAGCTTTTTACATATCATATTTTAGTAAATCAAATTTTACTTTTTACCATTTAATTCAGCTTAAAAAAAAAACAATTTGGTGTTTTGATCATTGCTCTACGTCAATTGGTTACAGAGATATTAAAAGTGCTAAACACAGTACGTTGTCCAATGTTATTCTTATGGAGGATAAGAAAAATTGTATATCTCACTTAATTATCAACTTAGCCTGACGAAACTTGGTATATTGCTTCATATCGTTGTGGTCTATTGATATTTGATACAAACTATTTATTGGTTGATCGTTTCCGTAGCAGCAAACCTGCGTACTCAACCCCCATGTTATTCTTATGGAGAGTAAGTAACATGTTATCTCCCTTAACTATAAATATAAATTAATACAACTTGGTATGTGGCTTTACCTAGTTGAGTTATATTGATATTTGTATTAAAACCCATTTTTTGTGTTCCTTGTTTCAGCAAACCTGCATACTCAGCCGCCATGTTATTCTTATGGAGAATAATTAAAATGTCATAGATCGTTTATTTATGAATGTATATTGATAAAACTTTGTATGTGGCTTTATGTGGTATTAAGATACATATATATGCATTGGAAATTCGCTGAGTACGCAGGTTTGATGCTACGAGGATATTTCAATATATTTGGGCACAGGCCACCCTCATTTTTGCCCATTAGGATAACATGAAGATAAATTTTAATTTTAAACCAGCTGTTCATACAATTAAACACAGTTTTACATCATTAACATATATTTAATGAGCTGAAGATTAATATTAAAACTACTGAAATGCCAACATAGACTGGTTATTGCTTATGATAGCTAACTCTTACGTGCGATTAAAGCAACTGGACCGTTAGTAAATTTATAAACGCCAGTCGAGCTTTTTTCCACATGAAAAGTGGGTTTACGTATTTAAGATATCTCGTTACTAAAAAAGCAACAATTATAAGGATGACAAATTGAAGTGCTACTCAGGGTATATTGACACAAGCAGGGCAAGAAGTGTGTTTAATCGGGACAAGGTGACCGCAAATACTGGCGTGATGAATCAGCTGACAATCAGCTGGGGAGAAAAGAAGAGTATCTAACAAAACAGCTGGGCGTGGTACAACAATACATCAGATGATCGGGCAGACACCAACAACGAAGGGACAGATAATGTACTACATTCCCGACATGTGGAACTTATATGGGAAGGCAACACTGTGTTAAAGAAGTTAAAGGTCTAGAAGACAAAACAAACAAACAAACTAAAAGTTCTGATAATTCCGAACCAAACTGTCTTAATATATAAGGAAACAAACAAGTAAAGTTCTGTCTTTTTGCACGTTTCTGAAGCTATCGTACCTACTAGGCTTAAACTTGGAACATTTTTACTTTATAAAATTAGACGGGGAGATCTCCACTGATCCCAATTTCGATTTTTTTGCCGTTTTTTCCCTCAGATATGACCTTAAAATAGACAAAAACAATTATTTCAAAATTGTAAAATGAACTAATGACCAGCTATGATTATTTATAATTTCATTTAATCTTCTGATTTGTTCACGTGTTAGCATGTGTTTATACTATTTTCCTTAGCATTTAAACAGTAAATAGAACATACAAAAGCAAAATTGTAGGGGCTTATAACCCATAAAAGCCGCATTGAATTTTTATTTTTAAACTGATATGCACTATTTGAACTATTTTGTAAACAATTATTTTTAACTAAGCTTTAACTTTACCGTAAATTATTTGTTTCTAATTGTAAAACTTTTGCCTATGTTCACAATATAAAAGAAAATCAAAATCATGCATAGGTATCAACGAACGAATTTAATGCCTACTTTCAAGTAGTTTCTCTAATAAATTCCCTCAATTAGAAAATTAAAATTTAATTAAATTCCTTCTATTTGCGACAAAAGGTTTCGAATGACATAGTATGACTGGTATGAGAAATGGGAAAAAAGAGTCGTAAGTCAAGGACTGATTGTTGATCAATGGTATTCATACGCATCCCAAGGAAGTTGTGTAGGTATTTTACCACCGTTTTATGATAAACCATTTAATATATAATTTAAATAAACAAAACTGGTGTAAACGTGAATTTAGACTATTTAGACTCTTCTACAGCCCTTTGTTCTTCAATTCCTGGAAAATATGTCATATAATTTATATTAATTTTGAAATAAAAATTTCACTTATTTATTTTACATCCTTACTTATCTAAATATAAATTAATTATTTATTTCGTAGCTTTACAGCGTAATTGCGAACGTCTTAGTAATACTATTTCAATATTTCCGACACCCAATACTGTAATCATAGATTTTGCAAAAGCAATGGAACATTATGATGACTTACCAAGTTTTTTCGTAGCTTTATAGCGTAATTTGAACGTTAGTAAAACTTTTTCAATAGTTTCGACCCCCAATACTGTAATCATAGATTTTGCAAAAGCAATGGAACATTACGATGAATTACCAAGTTTTTTCGTAGCTTTATAGCGTAATTTGAACGTTAGTAAAACTTTTTCAATAGTTTCGACACCCAATACTGTAATCATAGATTTTGCAAAAGCAATGGAACATTACGATGACTTATCAAGTTTTAAGTCTATTTATTTACTAAAATGAAATTCCAATTACATTTACAAAAATATACCAGATTATTATATTAGCTCTAAATTAACGATTTAGAAAACAATGTGTTTCTACTCTATGACAAATACATTAGTAAGATATCCATAAAAGGGTTTGTAAGGCAGTTTTCCAATTTTCGAGGAGTGGCAACAACCCACATTCCCACGATGAATTTAAACATTTGCCTTTATAATTAGAATTACAACACAGTGGTCTTCCTACACGATAACCTTAACATGTCCCGATCGTCGGGGGCAGTCTGCGTTGACACGTGTCTTGATCACTAGAAGCCTGGACGGAGAACACATCACAACACGTGACAGGTGCATGGTCAAATTATACGAACAGAGTAGAGTGGAGGTTTCATCTTAGAAGCACTTTGTAGAAATACGTTTTGAGAAAAACTAAGCAGATCCGACTTAAAGTGTAAATTGATCCGGCTAAAATGTACAACACTTTTATCTATAAATACTAATGAATGAAATGTAGGCAAAAATACTGTTAAAGTCAATGCAGGCCTTGACGATTTGGATTTATCTTATATAGGTTGAGCTGAAAATTAGTAGGAAGAGATCGTATACAGGGTGTCTCATGTAAGGTGTCTCAAACAGATTGTAGACGAACCAATTGACTTATAAGGATGAAATAATATTATTTTTCACTAAATCGACACCAAGGAATAACGTAAAAATGGTTTTAGTTTGTTACAAATACAGGTTGTTCCAAAAACGGAGGGTCACTTGTTCGAATCTCGGAATTTTCAAATATAAACATGTATCAAGTTAAACATCATTTTAAAGTTCTACACTCAACTAACATTTTGTCAAAAACAGAACTCAATTATCTTAATCCGTTTCAAAATGGCGGCCATTTTTTTGAAATATATTGACATTTACGGAATACCCTGTATCTGCTAAACCACAAGACATATCTTAGTTCTGGATTAGAATTCTTACTCGTTTTAAAATCAGCGTTACCCTGTTATGCTACATGACAGTATTTAAAACAAAATAGACAAGTACAAAAAATACTTTTTTTGAAAATGTTTATGTGCCCAAAATTCCAAAACGTCAAACAGTAACATATGTCTAAAAGTATGACATCATTAAGGTCTAGGAAATCTTGGCAACTTTCTAATTTACACCAACCTCGTATCTATTATGTTTTTTTAGCAATCAATGAAAATCATCATTTCCCCATATGAAATGCATGTAAACTATACATAACCCATTTATAAAAGAGGTAATTTGTAAGTGTTACGCACAAATAACATGCACTTTATATTAGAAAATGATGATTTTTCTTGATTGAAAAAAAAGAGATTCGAGGTTGGTGTAGATGAGAAAGTTGCTAGGATTTCAACGGATATACATGTTACTATTAGACGTTTTGGAGTTTTGGGCACATAAACATTAACAAAAAGTATTTTTTGTACTTTGATTTTTTTTTTTAAACTGTCATGTAGCATATCAGGGTAAAGCTGATTTTAAAACGAGCAACCTGTTATGTAGGAAATAATTTAGTACTCCTCCCCAATTAAATCCTCAATGTTATTCGTCTGGGCATTTAGTTTTATTGGATTAAACGTTTACTTAAAACAAAATCTATACTTGATCACAGTTCATGACTGTTCAAAAGAGTCGCCACCGAATACAACACAAATCGGTTGTAAAACATATATAAAAAAACTCATTGGCGAATGAAGGAACACAATATTCCTCATCAAGGGGCTCCAGTTCCAACAGATGTTACTGCTTCTCCCATAACAATAAAGTTTATTTTTAAACCCGGCTCTCATTTAAATATTATTCTAAATAACTTATTCATGACTAATTAAAATATCAATGAAATGTATAGCGATTCCAGTGAGCAGAACTATGGTGATATCACAAATAACAGGAGTTTAAAAAAGCTTCCAAAATATTCATTATATGTGATTCCTATTGCTTTATTATAATTGGTAAAAGAGCGAGTCAATTACACCCCATAAATCACAAGAACGAACACAATAAATTAGATCAACTTACTTGGCAAACATTGAGAACCGCAACTACTTCTTAATTTATAGTAAATTAATCTAATACAAATTGATTGTGACACAAAAACCTATTTTTATATATTAACTAAAATGTAAAAGTTACGTAGATGTTGTTAAATGAGTTTTATTATAACTTTAAATAATTTTTAATGAGAAAAAATAACAAATATCGTTGTAGCCTAAGAATGAAAGATTATGTTCTTTTTAAAATTTTAACCAGCCAGAATTGACCTTTAGACCAAGCATTTCCGGGTTTTCTTCAAGAAGGGACATCCAAGTTTACACTAAACTCTCTATACAGTATAGTTGATTTAACTGTGTGAATGATTCCAAACTAGAAACTAGATGGATGTAGACGAACTGCATTTGCGCCAGATGGAGTCCGCAAATAAATCTGCCGGGTTGTAAGAAATGCACATTAATCATTGTCGATGCTAAGATGTGAAAGATATTCAGTGAGAGCTCCTCGACGCGAGACTCCTAGGCTGACCTTGGCGCGTGTATGGCGGTCACGGGGTCCGGCCTACATAGCTCCGCACAGCACACTCCACAGCGACGAGGCTCGAGCATCGATATAAATGGCCGCGAGCCGCAAGCCACGAGCCGCGAACCACGAGCACACCCGAGTGTGAGGAGACCAGACTGGACAATACACCACCAACAGGGATGTATGGCGGTCACGGGATCCGGCCTACATATCTCCGCACTGCACACTCCACAGCGACGAGCCGCGAGCATCTATAAATGGCCGCGAGCCGCAAGCCACGAGCCGCGAACCACGAGCACACCCGAGTGTGAGGAGACCAGACTGGACAATACACCACCAACAGGGATGTATGGCGGTCACGGGATCCGGCCTACATATCTCCGCACTGCACACTCCACAGCGACGAGCCGCGAGCATCTATAAATGACCGCGAGCCGCAAGCCACGAGCCGCGAACCACGAGCACACCCGAGTGTGAGGAGACCGGACTGGACAATACACCACCAACAGGGATGTATGGCGGTCACGGGATCCGGCCTACATATCTCCGCACTGCACACTCCACAGCGACGAGCCGCGAGCATCTATAAATGGCCGCGAGCCGCAAGCCACGAGCCGCGAACCACGAGCACACCCGAGTGTGAGGAGACCGGACTGGACAATACACCACCAACAGGGATGTATGGCGGTCACGGGATCCGGCCTACATATCTCCGCACTGCACACTCCACAGCGACGAGCCGCGAGCATCTATATAAATGGCCGCGAGCCGCAAGCCACGAGTCGCGAACCACGAGCACACCCGAGTGTGAGGAGACCGGACTGGACAATACACCACCAACAGGGATGTATGGCGGTCACGGGATCCGGCCTACATATC
This sequence comes from Allygus modestus, assembly GCA_963675035.1. Classification (NCBI taxonomy): domain Eukaryota; kingdom Metazoa; phylum Arthropoda; class Insecta; order Hemiptera; family Cicadellidae; genus Allygus; species Allygus modestus. The sequence continues at coordinate 42,639,883 of OY776116.1, forward strand.
TCCGCACTGCACACTCCACAGCGACGAGCCGCGAGCATCTATATAAATGGCCGCGAGCCGCAAGCCACGAGCCGCGAACCACGAGCACACCCGAGTGTGAGGAGACCGGACTGGACAATACACCACCAACAGGGATGTATGGCGGTCACGGGATCCGGCCTACATATCTCCGCACTGCACACTCCACAGCGACGAGCCGCGAGCATCTATATAAATGGCCGCGAGCCGCAAGCCACGAGTCGCGAACCACGAGCACACCCGAGTGTGAGGGGACCAGTCTGTACAAGGCATCACCGACAGTGATATGATCCAACCCGTAAGGCGGAGCCAGGATACAAATTTTCAACGTCTATATCTGTCAACAGTCTAACGCCAATGGTATTTTAATATTAAAACGTTAAAAACTTATATGCTTCCTGTATGCCTGGTGCATTAGACGCAGTTTGATGGAGCGACACAATAAAAATAATTTAACAACATAACACATTTATTTAGTGGAAAAGCGTTGGTCAATAAGATAAATAAGATAACGGCATGACTTTGTCGTTGAGTTTTAACGTTTAAAGATTTTTTTCAACTGCTTGTCTATAACAGAGACATTTTGCATACGTTGGTAGAGGATAACGGTCCAAAGGCGGACACACACTACCGGACTTTTCCCCGAACAAGACATCGGATCAGACTTCGGACCGAGCACCGAGCGCGGATTTTGAAGAAATATCAAAGAAAGATCGATCCGATGTCTTGATCGGGAAGAAGTTCGGAGTGAATTTTGCTACCCTCGTGCCCTGCTCCCTGCTCGACGCGATGTCTTGTACGACCAAAGTCCGGTAGAAGTGTGTGGTAGTGGCGACAGTCGTAAACCTCTCGAAGTCATGTTGACACTCCAAGTATAGAACCCCCGACCTCTTGCACCGATGTCCAAAGCGCTAACCGTGAGGCTAGCGAGACGCCCTTAAACCCCTCAACTGCATAATCGGTTGTGAAGATTGTAAGTCTGAGGATAACATCTTAGTCTTGGATTAAAATCGTTGTTTTAGATAAGTTTAAAAAATACTGATGCGAAATTTGCTAATATGCATCTACGGAAAGACGGGTTTTGAAAATAATAAATTCAAGGCTACACTCGTACATAAGTTACAAATTGTCAATGTTTATCAGAAGATGAGGAATTCTTTAATTTCAGGATAACAAAATAGTTCAAACTACGAGAACAGGTATCCCAACGTACGAACAACACATAGCAGAACTGGAATAGAACTTGCGAATCTTGGTAGGGGTACAGAGTGCATATTTTGAAATAACACTTTTTTTACTCAGAACCCAGAGTCAAATTATGTTTCATTAAAGATAAATAATTTTCCAGGCGAGCGGTTTTGAATATTACTTTGAGCTAGAGCTCTGACAGCTTTATTTAAGCCGGTTCATTCAGGGTCAACAACTGAAACGCTCTTCATTAATAATTGACAGTTCATTTCACAAAATCCAGCGCGGTTTACCTGAGACCTACTACTCCCACCTTCCTTAATCCTTTGTTCAACGAATATTTTAGTAATGTAAAATAACTTGACAGGCTAAGAGGATGCTAATTTTATCATGGTAATATATTGAAGTTTTAAATAATGTAACAACAATAACAAGTAACGTATGGAAGTTTAAAAGTTTACATACTTTGTAAAGTTTTTTGATTATTCAAACCTATGATTTATACCACCATTGATTCAAGAAACTGCAACAACCACTGTAAAGTATTATGTTTTATTTTGCGCATCCATTTGTATAATTAATTGTATAAATACATTAGTTAATTAACTTGTAATAAGTAACTAGCTGTTACTCGTTGACTTCGCTCGTAATCACATTCAATGTTCACTTAATGCTATAAATATTTACTGCAACAAAAATCGATGAACCACTTCTTAGCGAGCGTCTGCGACCTAAGAACAAAAGCTTCGTTTTAAATTCATTTTAATCCGTTCAGTGGTTCCTAAGATTTCGCGATGAGTCAATGGTATTTGTATTAAGTATTTATAGAAGATTGAGGTATACAAAATCAGTTTAGGTAAATGATCAAAATTGATTAGTTTTTTTACCCTTTCAGTTAATGGGAAGATGTATATTAAATTGAACAAAATGTACGCGGAGTAATTTGAGAGGACTGCACTTATAGTTTATAAAATCCTTGTTAATAAATTACAAGGGACTTCGCCTATAGACGGACCACAAACATACTTCACCTACAAACCTAAAGGCCAAGACGTGATTGACAAAATTCGTCTTTCCCAATCACAGCCATAACTGACCAGCGCCACTGTGATTGCTTGTTATTTCAAAATCCCCAAGTTTCATCATACAACCGTCAAGCCTATGAAAACTGCGTCTAGTCAAGTAATCAACGTGATGGTCATAACACAGAGACGACCTTGCGGGAAATTACAGCGATGTACACAACTTTATGTGGTGGTTACACAGTCATACAGCCCAATTTGGCGGTTTTCGAGTAAACGAAAACACCCAATTTGAAAGCGCATCGATTCAAGGTTCAATACCTTACTGGATATTTGAGTGATGATTAAATAATTTGTATCTACATGTCACTACTAATAATGCTAGAAGACAACGACAACATAAAACCTTACTACACGGTTCACTATTAATTAAATTAAACTGTCAATACTGTAATAGTTAGCTAAAAATAAATTGCATTCTGTAGTATATATGACTTACGCTAAACAATGGCTTAGAAGCAACCAAGTACATCTCAGACTATCCGGACTAATGTGGCGGAATATTGATCCGGATAGCGAAAAATCCGGATAATCTGAAGCTACTATAACTTTGCATGGGATCGAGACACTAACACCTGCAATATTTTAATACTGAAAATTGAATGGAAAAACTGTAAACAAGAAGAGACGAGCAGTTTCTATGATACTTCACGCGAACAATAATTTATTGCGGTTGCAACTGAGACTTAAAAGGCGCTACCGCGGGAGAAAAATTGTGTTTTGACTGTAATTTACAATTTTATTATTTCGGAAAATCTCGCCCAGTTAATCCGGGACCCGGATGATTCGGATCCGGGTAATCCGAGATTTACTGCATTTTAAATGTTACTATAAAATACATAATGACCCATACTTTGAAACGGTTTATGTTAAAAGGAAAGAATTTCAGGGGTAAATAATTCCATCCTGAGTAAAAAGTTATAAACATAAAGAAAGGATTTAATTAGTTCCTTTTTTTAATTGATAACATAAATCTAACATATTTAAAGTAAACTAAATTTCCTACATTGAAATACGTCCTTTTAAAAGTGTTTAACTGAATGAAATAATTGAACATGACCAAAAATTGAACTTTGGTAAAAATGTGGGCTTGTGATTAATTATTTTTTAAATGCCGAGAAGACCGCTTTACAGAAAACTAACTTCATATTTCATAAAACACGATATGCAAAAATGAAACTGAACTAAAAGTACACAAAACTTCAAGGATATTCAACAGTGACAGTAAATGATCGTTAACAAAGCGATTTTGATTTGTTTAAATCCCGAGTTGTCTTTGTCAATTGATACTGTAGTAGCATGTCAAGGTTGATTGCTCTGACCCTAACTTGAACTCGGTTTCCCTGGGTTCTCCTGTCTGTATGGTCCTACTCAATATTCAACATTGACCCGCGGCTCCAGGGAAAGGATACCGGTCCCAGTCGGGCTCCTCGCCACTCGCCACTCGCCACAGTCAACACCCCGGGCGAGCGGCCACAGTCACGTGGGATACTCTGAAATTTGGCCAACAGGAAATACAAACTTTGGGCGTCCAATTATTTTGGTTATTTATGAGCCCTGCTTGACCGATACCCGATATACTTCCGGGCCAGAAGACCATAGCAAGAAAAGATTTAAATTAAAACAAATAGGGAATCGAATCGTGCAGGCTACGTTAAATAGTTGTCTCTGTTCAATAGAGAATGAAACGATTGAATACAAAATAGAATTGTAACTAACGTAAATTAGAGTTAGCTTAGACACGCTGATCAGAGAGAATCGCCAAACAGAAATTCACAAGTTATCGAATGTATTAACAATCGAATATGAAAACAGCCAAGTTACCGTTTAAATAACAATTAGATTATCCACCGGAATGTAAATAGATTTTGCTTGTTTTTAACAACAAAATAAACAAAACATTACATTTTTTCGTAATCAATATTAAGAAGTAGTTTATACTCCAGCATTCAAGTCATCCAAAGGTCGCTGCAAGAGTGCAGGTATTTACCACGCATTGGTATTTACCAATAATCCGGAGGCTAAGAAACGTTAAAAACTATAACCAATATGTTTGAACTAAAACAGAGCACTTGTTAACGTAGTTTTAATTCCCAATAGATCAAACATGTAACTAGCTATCGTAATTTGTGGGAACGTCATTTTGCCTCCATATGCTTCTTATTCCTGCGTTAAAACAACGCGGGAATCGGAAAATTTCTGGAGGCAGAATCCCCTTTAGTTCCTTTCTTTAACTTCACCGGTAATGTTGCAACGTACTGACTGCAATGCATCTTATTCCCCTCATTTCGCCTGACAGTCCTGAGTGAAAGACCTCTGGAATTAAAGGAGTTTAACCCCGCCGGTAATTAAGAAGTGGCCATAACAACCTTAAAAACTGGCTGAGCCATTAACTGTGTGAAGTGTGGGACGGTTATTAACAAAACAAAAAGCTCCATTTAGGCTACGACCAGTCGTCAGTCGTCAGTCGTCAGTCGCCCACAGCACCTGACCGGACCACTGGACTCGCGTCTCGACTTTCAGCAAGCCTTCTTCGGGCTTCGGCCGCCCGGGCCGCCCCCGCTGTCGTCCGAGCTGCATATCATCAAGAGTGCGAAAGAGGGGACATTCTAAAACATTCTCACTTTTAACGCCCGGAATAGTAGTAAAGTAGTAAATGAATGAAAAATAATATTTCAGAATCCTAGGTTGAATTGATCCTAACGAATACAACCAAGTGATCAACAATTTTTCTACTCGTAAGACTTTTGGTTTTAATAAACGACAACTGTAGAAAATATCCCTTAGTTTCCAGTCAATATTACTTGTGTCCTTGTAGAAATGTTTGTAATTTTTTAAAATTAAATAAATGACATAAGACTAATACTAAGACTAATTGTATTTTATGGTTATTTAAGGAGTAGTTGCATAGCTTTGTAAAACCCGGTTTTTTTAAATCAGTTTTTTGTACATTAAAACACCAACAAATAAATTGGTTTTTGTAACTTAACTAACATTCTAACATTCGATTTAATTAGAATAACAGTAAAATTATAGATTCAGGCTACAGGACTATTTTGGATTCAATCTGGATAAGTACTTAACTTTGACTATGACAAAGTATTATTGTGTTTACTTAGCAAGGTGCAGTTTGTGAATGTTTTTCTATCACTAAATTTTAGACGAGGGCACATTAAATTAGAGCAGTACAACTACTTGCTGAGGAATCTGGAGTAAAGTTGCCAAGAATCGAGGGAAAAACCTGGCGCTCGGAGGCGAGCGGGACGGGTTTGCGAACGCCATCGCCGTCTGATCCGCAGTTACCATATGATTGACAACAGATCAGATGATAGTCACTGAGCCACCTTTCACTGCTGAGGAGAAGGGGGAGGAGTGATCAGCAATGCGAATCAGGCCGCGCGACTTTATATTGGAAGTAATGTAGGATGACTCAAAAACCGGACTAGATAATAGGCGTTGAAGCTTACTATTTACTAAAGCAGGGCAACCAAATAAACATAGATGGCCACAATCAGTAAAGAAGGTCACGAGGTTTTTAGTACCATTTGAAAAGTAGTTAATTTTAGCGAATTTCCCCTATAGGGAAGAGGCTATTACCGTAGGTCTCATTTAAGCCCAAACCGAGACCATGATAACTTTTTTTGAGGTCCCCAGATGCCAAAAACACCATTCGTTCAAATTTTACCCTTACTAGAGTATTCTTTATTGTCTATTTAATAGCCTAATAAGCTTCCTGATGGATATCTGAAATCTTGTAAAGCATCATACTGCCTTATCTCCTCAATCAGATGCCTGATTGAAGTCAACAAAATAAGCAATCTTTTTGTTATCACTCAAACTTGTAAACTGAAAACATAAGACTAACATAAATTTAAGACAATGTAAATAAGCAAAACATGTCACCTTGTAGTTTCGTTTGTTTATATCGTGTCTCATTAAGACGCTTGTGGCTACTGCACGACGCGGGAGGAAGTTATAATAATTCCCAAGGACACGGAATTGCCACAACACGCGGGGAAAGTTGTGCGTGACAGCGTGACGTGCGTGACGCGTGTTGTGTGACGCCGCGTCGCGCCAACCTTGCCCCAGCCACTCTCCCCAACATCGGTGTTTAGTAACTGTTTTATAATATAGCGGTCATCGCGTGCTTCTAATGGCAGACGGTTTGGAACCATTTACTCTTGGCTAGACCAATTTGTTTTGACTGAACGGAACATGCCGTCGTGCCGCATTCCTTGGTAGTTTGGGACGGATCGTTGAATTCGTGCATTATATGTTAATCGTATATTTTTCCTCTGTAGATACAAATCAACAATAAATCAACAATAAAAATCCCCTATAAAAATTTTAGATTTGTTTATTTTGCAGGTTGGACATAAGAATTCCCTGGTTTTTCAACAAGCACCAGCGTTGGTCTAAAAAACACTAACTAATTGTTTGAACTTTTATAAGAAGTTTATTGATGAAAACAGTTTTTAGACATCGAAAAATAAGCATTCCCAGGATTGCGTTGTTATAAAACCGTTCTGACGAGAGTACTTTTGACAAAAACCTCCTTTACAGACTTAAGTACGGCACAAGACTAGTGCTTATGTGTAAAAAATGTTATGAAAACATTTTCATAAGCGAAAAGTTAAAAAAAAAAACATCCTTTTAAGGTCAAAAGGAAGAAGTGATACAGGGTTATAAGTGAAAGATACATACGATAGTAAAATGTGTAGATTCTACCAATTTGTAAAACCACATTCTGGCTCTAAAAGCTGGATATAACAAATAGCCCATACATTTGACAAATGATTAAAGAATAGAAATCAGACAGTAACAAAACCAGGTCATTATCACTTATTTGATTCCAATAAAATCTATCACGAACGAGACATCGGCCAAACACATCGTTAAAGTCATTCGCATGGCGACAGTCGCCGATACCATCGTACGAGAGAAAGGCTCGGGCTGAGTAACGAGTCCAAGGACAAGTCTAATTAATACGTTCCGATATTTATCATGATGTCTACGGTAATGTAACACGAGTTATTAGGAGATATTATCAATCCTTGCATCCGCCGCGAGTCATCACATCAGTCGAAACCACTCAGACTTTGGAAATAAGAAATACAATTGATCCTAGCGGTGTGCAACGCTGTTGAAGTACTTTGAATTGGGATTGTCTTAATGGAATTATAGGACGACTCGTCTTATCATCCTGACTTCGTATGCCAAGTATAAAAGAGAGCTGAAATTATTCAAAGATAATTTATTCATACTAACACTATCAAAAGGTATCTTCCATTAATTGGAATTTCAAGTGGCATTGCAGAGTTGCGCGATAAACTGAAAAATACCTGAGTTCATGAAAAGCAACAACACTGTATACTCCTTACGTATACAAAGGTATATTCACATGTCCGTCTCCTGCACTTAAACAAAAGGAAAGGTAAAGGTGAAAGTCAAAGATCGTCAGCACGATGAAAATCAAAGTCCAAAGATGACTAATCTACAGCTGAAATTGTGTATGTATTTGCATTTGAAAGTATCGAACAAATGTCTAGGCATACTAAGTAATATTGGTAAAAGCTTGACTAAATTATCTGAATATCTTATTTCTTACTCCTTTTTGGAAGCTAAGCTATTTCTTCACTAAAATTACTCCACCTTGACGTAGCAGAATGAATTGAATATTAATGCTTTCAAAAGGCTACAAACCAGGAAAAAGTAGTCTTGGAAAGTAGCATTCAATATAAGGGAACTTCAATCGGAAATCACATAATCAGAATAGAGGAGTTCTCTTTTCCTCCGTTTTATTTATTTTCTAGCTCCCTAACAAATTGTAATAACCAATTTGTTAATTTTTCTTAATGAAATACGGAACAGAAACCCCGGATTTATTGCGATTACCATGCCACTGATAACAATATTTGGAATTTAAATGAACACAAATGTTTTAAATTAATTATTGTTCTTTACAAAATATAGGGAATAAAACTAAATCAAAGTTTACTCCACATATTTTTTTCAGTCGAGAGTCGAAGAGTCTATCAAAAAGCAATAGCAGACAGAGAAAGGCAATCCCTGGACGTTTCGACTGAGTTGCTTCTCACGGCGTCAGGGCAGCACGTCTTTGCTATTATTGCCGCATGATCTAACTGCGACCGCGCCGTACCGCGCCGCCAGCCGTCGAGTCCATTATTGGACCAGAGAGCAATAACAAGATATAATTTTCATGATTTATAAGATTAAGGAATTTTTCAAGAATACGAAATAGGCCTAGACAAGGTTATGCAGAGCAGTAACATCATGAATGTTAAACTATTGGTGACAGGAGATTATAATATTACTGTAAAATGCTAAAGTAATCAACAATATAACACAAATACGAGTAACTCAGTTTAATTATACACAAACTACCGGTACGTCAATTTTAACAGTAGCTTCTGAAATTAGTGTGGCAAATGAAACATGTGCGTAACTTGCCAACTGAATAAATCAGAATCGTCAAGCGTTAAATCGTATCTCGCTGTACAACCATCAACACAATTTTTCATTGATAAACAAGACGCCTACACTGTTCCAATCAAAAATAACCCCAGTAACTTTCATATCAGGGAAGCCCTGACACTAATTCACCAAATTGCCATATCGGTGCGAATGAGTGGTTCTGAAGAAAAGAGACCAAGCGACCATTATCGGGGATGACCCTGGACGCGCAGGATTTGTCAGGAATTGCCAGGAATGCGGGAGTGAGACCGTGTCCAACCGTTGCCACGACTGTGTCCTGTCATTGCCATGATCATCTACCTCCTGGCTTCACTGGTCCGTGTCCAAGCCCGCCGTCCAACCTCTAAACCGCTGTTTCCAACACTTCTTGCCTCGTTTTCCAAAGTGCATTAGACCATACTGAAGAACTCAGGTTCAATTCTCCTGTCCGTCTTTCTTGATTAAATTGGCCCTTCGAGTTTTTTTACAAAGTTCTTACAAGGACTTTTTCTAGTGCCAGAATTTGGAATTAGTGCGTTCTGTTAAACAAAAATTTAAATATATCAAGATTTAGAACGCTATGTTTTAGCTATCTTGCCCACACACTTGGGGATAGGGTGTTTCACAAAAATGTTTTGATTAGTTCCAACACGAAAAAACCTAGAAGCCAAATCTTCTCTGGTGTTGTGTTTTGCCTATTTACGGTTTCACACATACCCTTAGTCTACTTAATAAACTACTTATTTCAAATTACCTATATTAAAATATATCAATGACTAAATTCAAGTTATGTTTAGTAATTTTACAATTTCTTGGTTTGTCCCAATTACAGTCGGTAACAGAGTTGATGAACATTTTTGCTGGTGGCCTCCTACGCCCTAACGTCAATCTGCCAGGCAATTCTTTAGTTTCACTCTCCAGCTACTGTACAACGATTGTGTGTATCCGACCAAATGTTTGTGCTGAATATTTGTCAATGTTTAATCAAACGTTTAACTTCGTGTAATCTCCCATACTACCGGGAAAACAACTCCCAACACTAAGGTGGACATTTTTCTTACATCATTCATAAAGTAACCATTTAACTTTGTTCATAGTTGATCCCCTCTTCTTTTGAAAAATAGTCGAATCAAAACTATTAAATTTATAAAAATAATTTATTTGTTTATTTTCATAACAACCCAATTGCCATGAATATGGTTTTTTTGTTGTTGTAATATTACATAAATATTAAAATTTGCATATATATAAACTAATTAAAATTAATCTGAAGTTGCGAAAACGTCCTCAATTTTGTATAAACACTTTGAAAGAAGTTCTTTTTTAACATTTTCTTAAATTTATTTGGATCGTTAATTTTCTTGAATTTTTCTGGTAATTTATTATAAATTTTGATTGCCATATATTCTGGGCCTTATTGGCAGAAATATGTTTTGCATATTGGAGTGTCAATTAATGACTTTGTTCTTGTATTATAGCAGTTAATATTCATTCTCATTTGAAATTTGGACATATTATTGTGTATGAAACAGGAAATTTGTAAAATATATAATGATGCTAGAGTTAAAATGTTCTGTTCTTGAAATAATGGCCGTCATGAACCTGTTTTAGGAATTTTAAAAAGAGTTCGTAAAGCTCTTTTTTGTAGAGTAAATATTTTGTTTGCATTGCTGCTCGATCTCCAGAACATAAGTCCATATGAAATCCGAGACTGAACATATGCATGATACACTATTTCAGTCACGTTAATTGAGCAATATCTTTATATTATTTTAATTATGAATATCCCACTGCTAATTTTGTTACACAGGTCTTCTATATGAAAGGTCCATGATAAATCGCTTAAAACAGTAAGTCCAAGAAAATTCGTAGTATTACTAGATGAGATGACTGTTTCATCTAGCATTAGATATGGATTTGTATTTTTTGATGGATCCTTATTAAATGTCATGAATTTTGTTTTTGTATTAATTTTTGAATTATTGTCACTAAACCAGCTAAGGATGTTAGAAATTTTAATATAATTAGATATTTCTAATTCAGAACTATTAAAATTTTAATTATAAAACGTTGTATCATCAGCGAATAATATTATATCACCTTAATTTCGAACACTAATCAATTTATCAATGTATAATATGAAAAACAAAGGTCCAAGTATTGTTCCTTGTGTCACTCCAATATAAATAGTAGAGTATTCTGAGCTGAATTCACACATAACTGGATAGTCTTTTCTCTTGATTTCAGTATAAACTTGTCTATTAGATAAAAATGATTCTATCCAATTAAGGGCTTTATCATTTATTCCATAAAACATCAATTTATTTAATAAGGCCTTGTGGTTAACACTATCAAATGCCTTGGCAAAATCTAAGAAACCTGCTGAAGAAGAGATATTTTTTCCATGTAATTTTATATAGATGAAAGTAATTTGTATATTGCATCCGTGGTGCTTTTTTCTCATAAAACAAAATAGATTTTCAGAAACTAAAGAATATTATTCTATGAAATCCATAATTTGAGCATGGACTATCTTTTCATCCAATTTTGAGAAAACTGAAGTTAAAAGAGATATTGGCCGTAAATTGTTCATTAAATGTCCATCTTGTTTATTTTTATAATAGGAATTATTGTTTGATATTTTCAATCGATCTGGAAATATTCCAGTGTTAAATTAATTGTTTATTATGAATTTTAAAGGTGACGCTATAAGGAAAACACTTTGCTTCAATATACACAATGGCACGCTGTCAGGACCAGATGATGATGAGTTTTTGAGTTGGGATATTATTGAACTTATGTATTCCTCTTTAATTTTATGAAACTGGAAAATTGAATCATGAATATGGTTAACACATCCTTTGATCATTTGAGGTTCATTAAAATTCTTCATCATGTTCGGTATAATGGTATAACAGAATTCATTAATTTTATTTGCAATCATATTTTAATCAGTAATTATTGTACCATCTTCTAAAATTATTTCTTCGAGTTCATTCTTTTGAATCCCTCCAACTTCAGATCTAATAACATCCCAAACCTTTTTTGATTTATTAATGTTGGTTTTTACTAAGTGAGAATAATAACTTTGTTTTGCTGACTTAAGTACTAAATTATATATTTGTTGATATTGCTTAACGTATTTTCCAAAACTTTCTGATTTTTCGTATCTTCTTTTGGAATATGGTTGGTTGCTTGAGAATTTCTCGAGATTTCAGGATTCCTTTTATTAGCCAAGGTGACTTCTTTTTTACGTCGATTCTCTTTCTAAATAATGGAAAGTTTTTATTGAAATAGTTAAAAAAAGTGTCATAAAATATGTTAAACTGGTCATTTACCAAGGTAGCACTGTAAACTTGAGTCCAAGATTTATTGGCAAGATCGTCATTAAAATTATTAATATTTAAACTTTTGAAATTTCTTACGCAAGTATAGTTTGAAGTTCTATTATTGTTATTTTTACTAGTAAAATCATAATGGATTTGCCATAATGGTTCGATATAGCAGATATAATAACACTGATGTCTTTAATATCGTTGCTATCAAAATTGGGAGCAATGTTGTCAATACAGGTTTCAGAATGTTTTGTTACTCTCGTGGGAATATTTATAGTTAATTTCAATCCGTAAGATTGAAACAGATCCTCAAGATCTCTGTTAGCATTATCATTACATATCATTACTTTTAAGATCGTGATCTCTTATACAAAATATATCGGGATTTTATTCATCAAGGAAAATTGAAATAGCCTGAGTGCAATTTTATTAGATAGTGTTTGCAAATCCTATACTCTAATATGAGTAAGGTTTGCTTGCTTGCAACACGGATCTCAAAAACGGCTCCAACGATTTCCTTCAAATGTTCGAAATAACTAATTTCTGGGATAAAAATAAGTTCTAGACAGGCCTCATCCCCAGGAAAAATCAAATAACGTAAAACAACTAAAATGAAAAGTTAACAAAATTAACATTGGGCTTATGGAGTTTCAAATAAAAAAAAAAGAATTGTAACAGCTGTTCATAATCAACCAGGGAACTGTCAAAGGGACTCATGTTGTTTATGATTATTAACATGTGGTTTCCTGAGAGCAGAGATTAGAAGATTTGAGTGAAGATTACATATATACGGGTAATAAAATAAATCAAAGGGACATTGACTTATAAATAACAACTGGAGTGACCTAAAAAATGCAGGAAAGAGGCAAATGAGCTATAAAAATATGGTAATCAGTTGGGGGAAGTGGTGAAATATTACTCCCAGTCATCTAAACAAACTGACTGGCCTTCCCCGAGCAAAGCTCGGCCCCCAGGTACTGCTGTTGTAAAATGTTTAGATAAAGTATGATACAATATAGGACAGTTCCTTATGTATGAATCATAATCGTAACGGGAAGGTAGAACTAAAACCCGTGCGGGAGGGTGAGTTTGTTATTATATTTATATATTGTCTCTCCACATATCAATAACCGTTTGTGACCCTTGAAGTAAACGCAAATTTTGGCTCCTCAAAGCAACCATACCTTTTTTTTAATTACGGCTAATCTTTTCATCTTTATTAGACTACTATAACAAACTTGAATCGCGTCCTACTATATTCTGCAGCCGAGATGCACACGCACACCTAACCATATCTTTGTTCACCGGGGTTGTACTGCTTCTATAAGCTACAATCGATTCAACATTACTCAAAAGCACACTTTGTGGATTAAGAATAAGATTATATTATTTTACAAAACAAACAACGGTGTTACAACTGCGAGCATCAACACCCGGTGCATTCACTACTCGCAGTTCCCACGTGTATGATGGCTCATTACAACAATGGCGGAAGTGCGACAACAGCTTGTAGATCGTCTTCAGCTTTTTCTGTGAGAACCGCGAAACCGGATGGAGAAAGAAGTTCGCAAGATGGACATCCTACAAGGGAACAGAACTGAAGAAAACTACTTGAGAAAACAAGATCCTTTCTCTTATATGATGGCAGATAGTGAAGCCACGATTCAATTTATAACAATAACTGTTAACCTGTCATTGACCTCGAAGAAAAATAAAATTCAATGTCTCTGAACATATGTTTGAATGATGTAGTATTCCATGTAAAAATGTTGATTGGTATGAATACTGATGTTACAAATGTGCATTGTCTAAAAAAAGGCAGAGAAAGGCCTGTTAAAATTAAAGCAAAATAACGAATACTCCAAAATAATGCATTGAGTCTTTTATCTTCTTTCGGTGAAAGCTGATATGATAAAAGTTTCAAACATCAGAAATCTGTATTGTACGGAAGATAAGATGATATATTTGTTGGTAAGCATAACGATACCTTTGTTTACGTATTATTTATTATTCAAAAAGCTATAAACTTTTATAATTTTTGAATTTAAAACAATCATGATGGCACAAATTACTGAAAAACAGCACAAATTACTGAAAAACATTTATAAATTCGCTGAATTTAATTACTGAAAATTCCACACTATTGAATTTTCCCATAGATTGATTAACCAAATTAAAGTGTAAAACTTCAGTAGAAAATATGATAGTTACACTCTAAAAACTAGTTGTTTTAATGATCCTGATTAGGTATCTTCATTTGCAATAACCGAGTATATTATTACGATGCAATACAATCAAGTCCTCATTAATCATGATGGTAATATTCTACGACTGGGCACGATAATACTCGGCCTATTAGCTCAGTGAAAGTAAAGTCAGCGAGGAAAGCACACAACGAATTGCAACTAATGCAGGCTACACCACATTACTAATAGAGTCCGGCATCAGCAGTGAGCGAGTGAGAGGGCACTACTGCACGTCATGTATAATTACTGTATCTAGATGGAGCAAAGACTGATGGATTCCGAGCCCAACTTCCTGTTCTGCTGATGTGTTTATTGCTTGTTACTCGCCTCACTTCACTTTCCCTGTCCCACACTTAGTTTATGAACATGATACAATGGACCTCTCTCTTGGACTGCTCAGTATGAAATATCTAAAATTTGTTTTCTCCCTGAACAATTTCTTCCTGCTGCGAAATGAAATTGTAGATGGATGTTGGACAAATATTTAATATCTACTTCTCGCAATTTAACTTCAGAAAGTAAATTTCAAAAAGAAAATATCTAAATTTTCTGTTTTTACTCCTGCTGTGATGCAAAATAAGTTAATAGAAATACAAGCTCAATAAAGTGTGGTAAATAAACCCAATTGTATAAAGGGATATTATTAAATCGTTTCCCTTAACTTAATCGAGGGCTCTAACAACGGTAAGCAAACGCTGAATCGCAAAAGTTTGTTGGTGTTGAACCAAGTTTGACTGAACAACGGACCAGGGGTAACTTGATTAAAAACTAAATGATATACACCTAATTAAATATTTAAAAGTATACAGTAATCCATCTATCTACCTATACTATATTCTATCTTCGATATAAATAAAGCAGAGTTCTTGTCTGCGTGGATCGCCGTACGGCTAAACTACAAGACATGACATTTTCAGGGTAGGTTCCTTTAGGTTACAGCTGTTGTACCTCTAAAGGATTCTGTTTCCTCTAAATCCTCTAGGGCTACTCCCCGTAGGACATCCAAAATTCCAATGTTAATCAAATGAGACCATACGGTTACAGTTTTCTGCTATTTATGTTATTCAAGTAAACAGCTGACAGTAGTAATTTACTTTTTTAACTACATTTTATACCCGGGTGAAACCGGTGTAATCAGCTAGTAATATTATAAACAAGAGGTGGTTTCTGCCTGTCTGACTGTCTATATGTGTCTGATGTTCCAGGTAAACGCAAAAACTATTGAACCGACTGGGTTGAAACTTTACAAAATGGTAGATCTTGAACCCATGCAACACATAGGCCAATTCACTTCCTTAAAATCCCCTCGGGCTACGCCCCGTGAACGTCCTAATTTTCAATGTTTACATTTCAGAAGAAAGTAAACATTCAGAAATCGTAATGCGAACAGCTGTGGACACTTCCATTTGACAACTTAAAGAGCAGAAGCAAGAACAGCTGTTTCAAAGTAACTAAAATGCAAATTGCAGTGACTATAGAACGGGCAAAGCAAAAATCTATCCGAACAACGGGTACATCAGCTAGTTAAACTATAGGTAATGGTGAAAATGCGTTTAATCACTGATCCATTCCATCTGACATTTAACTTCTCAACATCATAGCTCCGACACGAGCTACACCCAATCACAAATGTCGGATGTATGAAATGCAAACCCATACTCACCATAGGGCGGCACCGGCTTGAGCATGAACAGGTTCGCCGGGGGTATGGCGAGTCTCCGGGCGGCGTGTCTCTGCTGCACGCACTGTTCACAACACAAGGAACACTCGGCCCGGCACTGAGGTCCCGGGGGTCCGGGTTCAAACAGGGTCAGGTCCATGTCGCTCAGCTCGTCCTCCGAGAAGGGCTCGAACTCGGAGCTGTCCGAAAGGCTGTTCTCCCAGTCCGGGGGTCCGGGGTCCAGGTAGTCCCTCCAGGAGCCGCGGACCCGCTTGGCCTCGGGTTGCGGCGACCCCGGCACCCTGAGGACCTCTACCTCGGTACCCGGCCTCGGCATCTCCGGCACAGTCACACCACAAGGCACACCATGGAAACACCTTCGCCTTCTGATAGCTGAGGTTCTTGACGGTTGTGAGTTTCAGGATATTAGGGGTCTCAGGTTTCCATCACTGCACTATATAAATCATACACCCTTAGTTCATTGCGGCAATCCTAGTTTTGATTGGTTGTCACAAAATAGGGCTAAACATCTGCTGAATTTTGAGTATTGCAGTTAGAAAATTGTCAATAATTACATGAAAAAAATATAAAATCTTAGGAACACTTTAAACAAGAAGAAAATTCGAAAACCTTAATACTTTAAAACGGAGAATAGCCAAAAGAGACGTTGGTAGAAGTACGGGGTTTTTTAATAAGGATATACAATCCTTTCAAGTTCGAATTCCCTGAGTCATAAGTCGTAAAGCTACATGAGCTAAATCAACACAGAAATAAAAATGATGGGAAAGGTCACTCGTTAGATCTGACTCATGGACTTCATAGCATCATTCCTCCGCTCTATGACACAAACGATTGCGCGAGTCTAGACTAAATCAACAAATGAGTCACATTCGAAACCTAAACCAAGACATGGCACGATTCAAATCGAGATAGGCAGAAAACCAACCCCGATGTGGATAACAGATAATACCAAACGGTCGGCTGATAAGCTGAGATCTGACACGGATCGGATGCGTGACTAGAATTGAGGAGCTGATAATGATCATCGACCTGACCGTAAGTGTAAAGCAGTCACGGTATCGTCCAACTTGAGATATTTTATTACAGAGACGTGCTGGCTTGAATACTAAATTTGATTTAGAAACATACATATTCAAGGCGCCAATGCGGTAAAGCGCAGTACTTCTTCACACGCAAAAACTCTTCAACATATTCAACAAGTTGGTAGTAGTCACTGGGAAAAGTAACGCACTTTTGTCTTTGATGAGATAGCAAATAACTACATAATCAATTAGGGACCTGCAGTTCGGAAGAATATCGACTCTTCATGCGGAAACAGGATAGAGCTTGAGATCACAAGGTACACGGACGCGCCGCGTTGCTAGATCGTGATGCCCACAGGACCTACATGGGGGTTCTTGTCTGTGGAGCATTACATACCACGATACCACACAGAGTGCCGACAGATTGTGGAGGCCCAGGTCAGAGGTCAGAGAGACCTGCTTCCTTCTGCAACCAACTGACATTTAACGTGGTCTATGTGCTATTTGTCGGCACTCTAATCTTACAGACTTCTTTGCCATGATTAGTTAGTAAGGATTTCTTGCTTATGGCTTTCTTTCACTTATGTTGTTTTTTAAGAGGGGTTGGTACATATCTGTTGCACGCAATATTAACGATGTATATTCTTTGTTTTTCTTTCTAGTCTAGGTTTTGGAAGGAAAGATACATCCGTTATTTAGAACAAATTCAATAGTTTTTAGTAGAGACGAGCATTTAGTTTTAAAATACATGAGAAATCAATCTCTTATGAATTATCAATGTCCCCAAAAACTAAAGATTAGAACATGACATAGTACACACATTGAAGAGGACTCTACCAACAATTAATAAAACGTACAATATTCATTGTCATCAAAGTAGAACGTGGCATCTTTAATCATCTTTCATCTTTAATCCTAACGGGCTCATTAGGATAGATTACATTTGCAATCACAATATCGATAGTTATTTCCTTCGAACAAACATGCGATACCTGCGACCTGCGACAGTTTTAATGATGATCCATTTTGTAACCGTTCGGCCTATAACCGTTCCAACAATCAATCGCACAATAACAGCTGATCGATCGCACGGACGTGCCAGCTGATCGGACTTCCTGGTCACAGCTGATCGGCGGCAGGCGTGCCAACTCTTGCGAATGATAAATCCCTCCACAGGAATGTTAACGGCTATTGTATCCACCTAGGATTGTTTCCCACAGCGGCAAACGGCCGCTTCGCGCTAGCAACGGCGCCGGGTCGAAAACTCGTAATGAAAGTTGAAGTGAACGGCCGCAGAATCGATAAATCTTCCGAGATTGATTGATTACTGGTTACAGGTCCTTAGGTTGCATCACTTATTCCTACGCCTGAAGACCATTGAGCAAATTATGATTTCGCAAAAAGAAATATGGATGTAAATGACCAATTTGGCTAATCAATAACATTTACTTTTTATAATGTCAAATGGGAAATTTCTTAAATAAGGTTGGAGTTGATTAGACCCATCAAACATCACAAACTTGAAACTTCAAGAAATTTGTCTATATGTTGTATATTATTGTGTTGCTTACATAATGACTGGGTGTATTTTGGGCTGTACTCGAATACGGCACCAAGTCTGACCCTCATTAAGTGTTTAACGAGGCGTTATTAATTCCACGCTTTAATACGGCACCAAGGCAATTTACAGGTAGGGTAAAGAGGTTCCCCCTTTACAACCCCAAATATACTCCCCTAATTCTCTACTCCCTCCCCCCAACTATTTCAGTCTCATCTGCCTCTTAACTCTCTCAGTGTTTTAAAGCTGTGATTTAACCTGTGAACACAGAATGATAATAAAACGAGCACGCCTTTTAAAAAGCAAAACCGAAAATATCCCCGCATATTCGAACTTCGATAGGTCCTCAAGCTTATTTATGGGGGTCCATAGTTTCAATTTAAAATAAAATCGTATAATTCCGCATTAAATTGAATGTCAACCTTATAGGATTAAGGTAACATTGTACAAATCTGAAGAGACTATACACAGGGTGAGTCACCAGTCCAGCATGTCCAGCACGGTTTAGTCTAAAGTCATCAAACAAAATTCTTCCACACTAAAACGCATATGGGCTATCTATTAAAAATATTTCCATCAAAATCGATGTACAGAATGTTCCAAAACTGAAGGTCACGGGTTCGAATCTCAAGATTTTCTTATGTAAACATAGGGAAAATTATACCTCATTTTAAAGGTCTAGTTAAAAGAAACATTTTGGCGAAAACATTTATCTTCATTTATCTTTATCGGTTTCAAAATGGCGGCCATTTTTGTGTAAAATATTTACATTTACGGAATACTCTGTACTGTCTAATCCACTACTCGTATCTTTTTTCCGACTTCAATTTGTTTCTCATGATAAACTTAGCTTTACTCTGGTATGCTACATGACAGTTTTCTTTAGAAAATCTATATTTTAAAAAAATATTGATTTTGGAAATGCCTATATGCCCAAAATTTAAAAAGGTCAAATGTTAGCGGATGTCAAAAAGCATACCATTGAAAAGGTCTTGTAAATCCTAGCAAATTTTAAACTTACACAAACCTTGTATCTATTTTTGTTCTTCTGCAATCAGTAAAAACATTATTTTCCCATATGAAATGCATGTTAACTGTCCATAACACATACAACGAATGTGGCCACAGAATACATTCAAATTAACATGCATTTCTCTATGTTAAAATAATTTTTCTGCTGATTGCAGAAAAAAAAGAGGTACAAGGTTTGTGAAAGTTTGAAAGTTGCTAGGATTTAGAAGACCTTTTCAATGGTATGATTTTTGATATCCGCTACCATTTGACCTTTTTACATTTTTGGCATATATGCATTTCAAAAATAAATATTTTTTGAAATATAGATTTCCTCAAACCTGTCATGTAGCATACCAAAGTAAAGCTGATTTCATCACGAGTACGAAATTGAAGTCGGGAAAAAGAAACTAGTAGTGGTTTAGAAAATACCGTAAATGTTACGGTACACAAAAATTACACAAAAATGGCCGCCATTTTGAAACGGATAAAGATGAGTGAATTCGGTTTTCCCCAAAATTTTCTTTTAACTAGACCTTTAAAATTACCCATAACTTTCCATATGTTTAAGCAAGAAACTTTGAGATTCGAACCCGTGATCTTCAGTTTTGGAACATTCTTCGGTTTTGATGAAAATATTTTTTTACGATACTATTGGAATATCAGCTGCTTTTCCATTGCGTATATTGCCAAGTAAAGTTCGTCATATTCCCACCAGTGAGGAAATATCAGCTGATTATAAATCAGCCTAACAATACAATACAATATTGAAATAATGCCCATCTGTTTAAAACATTGTGTTGGTTTTTGTGTTAACTTTACTTCGTCTTTTGTTCATATTTTTTGCTGTTGTATCAAATAGTCTTTTGCTGTAGTATCGTGAAAAATAGTGTTCAAAACTCGTGGGAGAATGATTTTTTCCTGGTGCTCGTCTACGACTCGCAATTTAAATACGACTCGCACCAAGAAAAATCACACTTTTCCCACTTGTTGTGAAATATACTATTAATAGATAGCCCATATGCGTTTTAGCGGGGAATAATTTTGTTTAATGACTTTAGACCAAAACCGTTCTCTCGTTATACATGCTGGACGGGTGGTCTGACTACTCATCTTGGGTCTGTCTCACTCTGTACAAGAAGTTGCTAACAGTATGGTTTTAATAGTAGGCCCTACAATGCGACAAAATCTCCTATAAATTACTCTCGTCTAAAGGCACAGCCCCCGATGCTTTGTTGTAAATGCTTGTCATTTTGCTATTTCGTACCTAACAAGACGTGCTATGTCGTACTGCTCTATAGATGCGAAAAAGGGTCATAACATGTTTTTAAATATAGTAAAACCTGCGGTTGGATTCTCGTCTCCCCAAGCTAATCATGGTCAGTATAGTAGAAGATTACAAAACCCAACGATTGACAACAATTCGAAAAGCCCAAACACCGTCTACAGATTGTCACGTAACGTTTAAAATTGTGTAACCACTCATTTTGGGTTTTCCTACCTTCATTTTGAATATCTCGATCTCAGACATGGTGTTATTGCGAGCAGGCCCATTGTGATATCAAGATCCAACTAGTTCAAAAGTGAAAGTACAAAGGCTCGAGACACTCAAGATACTATCGGATGATGAACTTGAGACAGTTCCGACGGTTGTGAGGTGGAGGTGGAGGTGGGTAGAGGCAGTGTTGGGAGTGTTGGGCAATGGTACGGTCCACCGGCCGCACTCTCTCGCGCACATATCACGTTTCATTGGTCGTTCGCGGCTTTATGGCGGCGCTAAACCAACATTCGATTATGGCAAAGGTCAGCTTGGAGTAACAATTTTTTAAATCGCCTGAAGCCAGTTATTATCAGGCGCAACGATGTGTTGAAACGATGAAACGCCTGCGCCTGTTTGAGTTGAATTTAAGAATGTAAGATGGTGCTACCAGTAGATTGACAAAAATTTAAGTGAAAACAACCCGTCAAAGTTTCCTTATTTACTTAGTTTTGAAGTTTTTGCTTATTTTTCGCATTTTATGAAGGTAATCATCAAAATGAGACTCATTAGTTTTGATGAAGTGTTAAAGGAGAAATGGCCAACCAACAAATAAGACCCCTGGACATTAATATGTAACTATTTTGTACCATCAGAGAATCTTGTTTCACTTGTAATATTGGTACCGATACGTTTTGCTTGGCAGAGACAAATGGTGATAATAGTAGGTCGTTAATCCTCACTGTTAGATGTTTTGTACAGGAAATCTAATAGTGATTATAAAGGGTAAATCAATCTTGAACTGCAAAAGAGAACGAATTTAATTCGTAAATAAACTTTTTTTTAAGAGAAGAATCAATCTTGTATCCTATTCGCTTTTAGCAGTAAAAGGGAAGCAAAGACTTTTAATGACACACCATTTTACTACTGGGGAACAATAAATATTGCTTTAATATATTATGCTTTTCAACATCACTACTGTCAGTTATTCAGGGTAGATATCACTAGCAATTTCATACCCTACCATATTTGTTTCTAGTCACAGTAAAATCCGATTTTACAACTATGAAATAATCACTTTACATATCACTTCTCAAGGGTGTTTTATATTCTCGGTAGGCCAAATATCCCATACAACCTCATAAAAACCAATAATTTAGGTATTATTTGAAGATTACCTTCACTGTTAAATGTGAAAATGAACAACCAATTCAGAAACCATACAAATTATAATGAAGGGACGAGTTACAAATGAAATGCAATTAGTTCCCTGAAATACGAATTGCCATCACGTTTGGAGGTTTCAGGATCAAATCTTGATAAAAGAAACTCCAAATTTGTTGTTGCTGTCTTGATGAAACTAAAGATGGAGAGACCATATAAATCGAACAAAAATATACATTTTGTAAGAAAATATAAACTTTACACTATAGGACCCCAAAGATTTTGGAAATAAATATTTTAGGCCACAAATTACATTGTTGATGTTACATATACTTTCATTTCAAGCTTTTGAGCTTTTTATCGATTAAGATTTGAACCTGAGACATCCAAAAATGACGGATGTCAATAAATGTAAAATATGTTGTGTACTAATAATTGCATTGTTAATTTAGTCCCTTAATTTTAAATTTAACTAGAATAACATTTTAGCTTTCCTATCAAGTTCCAAACCTGAGACCCCTAAAAATAATGGCAATACACATTTTAGGTAAAAATTGCATTGTTGATGTAACATGTCCCTACATTTAACATTCAATTCTTGGCGGTACGATATTGTAGTGATGGTGTTATTAATTAATCTTGATTGGCTACTCATCACCAGAAAATAATGCCCCCGTCACAGCAAACCTGCGTATTCAGCGAATTTCCAATGTCTTAATATCACATAAAGCCACATACCAAGTTTCATAAAAATATATTCACAAATAAGCGATAGATACAATTTTAATTATTATCCATAAGAATAACATAGGGGATGAGTACGCAGGTTTGCTGTAACATGGAACAAAAAATAATGGGTTTTTATGCAAATATCAATAGAACTCATCTAAGTAAAGCCACATATCAAGTTTCATTCATATAAATTTATAAATAAGCGATACATAACATTTTAATTATTCTCCAAAAGAATAACATGGGGACCGAGTACCTAGGTTTGCTGCTGCGAGAACCATACGTGGAAATTTTGTTTTTTTGTGCAAATAACAACAAACCACAACCAGATGAAGCCATATACAGTACCAAGTTTCGTCAGTTTATATTCATAAATAACCGAGATATAAAATGTTTATTTTTCTCCATAAGAATAGCATTAGACAACGTACTGGGACAACACTTGCAATACCTCAGTAACCAATTGACTTAGAGCAATGATCAAAATAACAATTAAAAAAAAAACTGAATTCAATGGTACAAATTAAAATTTTATTTACATAAAAAATACATGTGAAAACCCCAAAAAAATTTTTGGGGTACAAAACCCCTCCAATCCTCTCTTCGGATGGTGCGATTAGTCTGGTTTTTGAACTCGTTCAAATAAATGGTACTTTACACATTTGGACCAAATTTCATCTAAATCCGAAATTTCGTAACGAGAGTTATCGTGCGTACGCACACACACACACACGCACGCACGCACGCACGCACGCACACGCACATGTATGTATGTATACATATATAACAATTTTAACGAATGGTGTTTTTGGCATCTGGGGACCACAAAACGAAAAATTATCATGGTCTCAGGCTTAAGTCTTACCATGAGACCTACGGTAATACCTTCTTCCCTATAAGGGAAATTCGCTAAAAACTTACTAATTAAAGTGTTTTTAGCGAATTTCCCCTATAGGGAAGAAGCTATTACCGTAGATCTCATGGTAAGACTTAAGCCCGAGACCATGATAACTTTTCATTTTGAGGTCCCCAGATGCCAAAAACACCATTCGTTCAAATTGTTTTATATATATATATATATATTTATATATATAATATATATATAATATATATATATATATATATATATATATATATATGTGTCTGTAAGCACGATAACTCTCGTAAAAAAGGTCCGATCTTAATGAAATTTGGTACAAATGTGTAAAGTACCATTTATTTGAATGAGTTCGAAAACCAGATGAATTGCACCACTCGAAGGGGGGTTTTTGGGAGGTTTTGTACCCCAAAAATGTGTGTTTTTGGGGTTTTCACATGTAATTTTAATTTAAATCAAATTGTATACCATTGAATTCAGTTTAAAAAAACAAACAATTTGGTATTTTGATCATTGCTCTACGTCAATTGGTTACCGAGATATTGGAAGTGCTAAACACAGTACGTTGTCTAATGTTATTCTTAAGGAGAAAAAGAAAAATTGTATATCTCGCTTATTTATGAACATAAACTGGTGAAATTTGGTATATGGCTTGATCTGGTTTTCGTTTATTGTTGTTTGCACAACAAAATTTTTCACCTATGGTTCCTGTAGCAGGAAACCTAGGTACTTGGTCCCCATGTTATTCTTATGGGAAATACTTGAAATGTTATATATCGCTTATATGAATGAAACTTGGTATGTGACTTCACTAGGATGAGTTCTATTGATATTTGCATAAAAACCCATTATTTTGTGTGCCTTGTTGCAGCAAACCCTGTCTGTGTACTCATCTCCAATGTTATTCTTATGGAGAATAATTAACATTTCAAATATCGCTTGTTTGTGAATATATTTCTTATGAATCCTGTTAAGTGTTTTAATGTGATGTTATATATTCATTGGAAATTCGCTGAGGATGCAGGTTTGCTGCGACGGGGGTATTATTTTCTGGTGATGAGTAGCCAATCAAGATTAATTTAACATTTCATCAAAACCTGTCAAAAAAGAGCATATTTGGCGAGTTTCATATAAGTAAGTCGAGACTCAAAAAATGAACTAATAGAAAATACAATGCATATCAGTACTTTGTAAAATCCTATCTCATGATAAAACGGAATCCCTGAATTCCTTCGTTGGTTCCCAGCTGACAACAAGGACTGACGTCATCGTCAAAAACGCAGATCAGCTGACTCAGTTAACAGCTGTTTAGGGCCAATAAAGAAATTTGCGTCATCCCACGACCCAGCTAAGCTAGCTCGCCTGACCAGTCACTCACCAAGTTTGTGATATATATCAAGGACTTAAGAATTGACACAAGGATTAATTATAAGTCTAAAATTGAAGGAAGTTAGATAAATTTAAGTGTTGGTTTTAATCGCACTTACGATAGGAAACTACGAATCCAATTTACATTAGATTTATTCGAAAATTTTGTTCTGCATGAATGGAACTCAAAGCGGGGTGACTCCTTTTTCACCCGAGTGAAACTAGGTGCTCTTTCTACTTCGGCCGAGTTTCTCTCTAACTCTAACAATCCACCAATTTGACTGTGTTTTTGTTTGTTTTGTGAGTGCGACGAAAGCATCGGCTGCTTTGAGTGTTGGTACCTATAATGCTTCTTGTGATATATTTGTTCGATTTATTTGTTGACGTTCATTTTCTCCTTTAGCGTACTTTTATGTTTTATCCTGTGTTTGTTTCAAGTCAGTCATCTACTTATCGTAGACAACCCTCACAGAGCAGCGACCATGGAGGTAGTTTAAATGGACTTGGTAATGATTCCTCCATGGCGACGACGCGCTAACAGCGTAACGGCTTCGGTGTTGGCACTTTGGCACGGACACTCAACCCGGCTTGGATACCGTCCAGCTCTGCGATCAACCTGCTGACGAATATGTTGTGGTATCCTAATGAATAGATCTGTATACGAAAACATATAACTGTAAATTATGTTAAAACAATAATTGAATTTTTAAGTTGTACTTTAGTAATGTGGCTCAAATTCTGTAAGAAGTCGCTTCTGTGACTATGGTTTCAAAATTGAATTTGTTTCCTTCGTTATTTCACTTTACCCCTATTAAGTAACTGTATAATGGGTATTGTTGTAGTGTTTTTATCGGCTGACTCATGAGGGACATAATCTAAATTATTAAATTACCTGTACAATATTTTTTAATGAATATTCTTGGAATAAAATTTAGCATATATTTTGTAATTAATCATTCTGTATATGAAATTTCCTCTTCAAAATTACACTCAATCTAAATTCACAGTACCTATAATTTTTGTTACAAAATTGTTTTTGATTTTCACTTTGAATGTATGCATTTTAAATATACTTTTTGTAATTTTTGCTACACCATTTCATTCAATGTTTCCATTGGAAAAGAAAATGAATTTGTGAATGAATTAATACTGATGCTTGGTTACTTTAAACTCACTATGTGCGAATTCGTTACTGTCCCAGCTTCGTTTCCTTTTGAAAAATTACCTTTTTTCAGGTTTCCCACGCAATTTACTATAGCCAAAGGCTCTATTGTGGCAAGGATGTTGTCCGACTTTAAAAGGCTTTAGGTATGCATAAGCTTTGCATAAACTTGTTTATGCAAATGTAATATCAGAATATGCTATCTTTCAGTTATAGAAATATGCGTATTATAGTTAGATAACGCAGAAATCACAGTGAGCGATTATCTAAGTTGAGCTATTGGCTGAATACTGAGATAATTTGTGTTTATTAGTTGTTATCTTTAGTTGTCACTGATTACACAACTGGACAAAGTGATCAGTTTATTTCCAGCCATTTATATAAAACTATTTTCTATACCTTATGGAAATAAAATCATTTATCACTTACTACAGAGATGTAAAAGAGGTATAGATCTTTGCATTTGTGATCACGCTGTATATTTGTTCTGTATAACTGATTTCTGTTGTTTGGTTGTGTGTACGTCGTGAATGTAATGTTAGTGTTTGTATTAATTGTTTCGGGCTACGGGTACAGAATCTCAACAAGTCTGTCCAGACCTAATTTAATATACAGTATCATAAAGTCATCACGTCTTTTC
Source organism: Allygus modestus (assembly GCA_963675035.1). Lineage (NCBI taxonomy): Eukaryota > Metazoa > Arthropoda > Insecta > Hemiptera > Cicadellidae > Allygus > Allygus modestus. The sequence goes on from OY776116.1 coordinate 42,666,918, forward strand.
TGCAAGTCAGGGAGATTTACTGAATTATTCAACGCAATCCATTGCGAAAAAAACATGAAATATCGAATGCAGTTATTCTTGTAATGTTGTAGAATTAAGTATTGAAACACATTTACGTTTTTGAACTGATCGCTCCCTTAAAGGTTTGCATTTTCGCTTTTCAAAGTTAGGAGGGAACACCCGGTATATGTAAATGCACTGCGTTTAATTAAATACAATTCCAAATTAAATACCCCCCGTCGCAGCAAACCTTCATACTCAGAGAATTTCCAATGGAGAATAAATGTCTTAATACTACATAAAGCCACTTACCAAGTTTCATAAAAATATATTAACAAATAAGCGATATATACAATTTTAATTATTCACCATAAGAATAACATTGGGGCTGAGCACGCAGGTTTGCTGCAACAAGGAACGCAAAAAATGGGTTTTTAATATCAATATAACTGAACTAGGTGAAGTCGTTTGTCAGTTTTTATTCATTTATGTTCATAATTAAGGGAGACAGAGCATTTAATTATTCTCCATAAGAATAACATGGGAGATGAGTACGCAGGTTTGCTGCTACGGGAGAATTTGGCAAACAATTGTTTTTGAGCAAATATCAATAGACCACACGAGATGAAGCTGTATACCAAGTTTCGTCAGTATACGTTCATAAATAAGCGAGATATAAAAATTGTCTTTTCCTCCATAAGACAACATAACATTAGACAACGTACTGTGTTTAGCACTTTCAATATCTCGGTAACCAATTGACTTAAAGGAATGATGGAAATACAAAATTTTGTATTTTTTAAGCTGAATTGAATGGTGAAAACTAAAGTTTGACTATTTCAAAAATTAGATGTAAAAAATAAAAAAAAAAACATTTTTGGGGTACAAACCCCCCCCAAAATACCCCTTCGGATAGAGCGACCTGGCTGGTTTTCAACTTAAAGTCATAAATGTTGCTTTACACGTTTATACCAAGTTTCATCAAAATCGGATCATTTTACGAGAGTTATCGTGCTCACGGACACACACACACACACACACATATATATATATATATAATTATATATATAATTATATATATATATAATTATATACATTCGTTAGTTTCGAACGAATGGTGTTCTTGGGGTCTGGGGACCTCAAAACGAAAAGTTATCATGGTCCCGGGCCTAGGTCTTACCATGCCGACTACTGTAATAGCTTCTTCCCTATAGGAGAAATTCGCCAAAAATAAAATTTTGGAAAATAACTTTCCGTAGCTTTAAGCAACGAAATAAATTCAAATTGTTATAAAATATATTTTAAAGAATACCTTCTCCGTTAACGCGTCTGTCATTGCAGATCTTAAATTTATTATCGCCAGAAGTGCTTTGCCGGTTGTTATCGATAACAAGTGCGAATTATATATCCAATTTGAGGGAATCAAAAGAGATAAAAGTTGCTTATCAGTAATAAGCGGATACGAGTAATGAACTTCATACTTAGATGGCTTTCCTATAGCCGAGAATAAAACTGCTGACTACTGACAAGACCTGTTACACGTTTGGAAACACGTTGTATGTGGCCATTTTACTAAAAGTAAACTTCATCACGTATGTATAGCAAAAATTGAATACAAATTCTAAAACATCGACATTAAATGATGAGCTCTGATGAAGATGCTATTAATATCCTTGGATAATACGAATTTTTTTTAAATAGTCTATAGCCGTTTAGTGAGTTTTAAACAATTTTTTTGCATTCGAGTTAGTTATAAACGTTGTATAGGGATTATCAAACGTCGCCTTGTAGGCCTATACAGCTTTGTATTCATTACACAAAACGAGTTATAATCATAAACGAGTTATGGCCAATAATTGTATGTTGGGAAATAGCCCCTACACACCTAATTCGGTGTACTCAAAACCAAGTCGATTGCATGTGATAGAAAATAAGTTGTTTATTTAAAAAATAATAATAATGAAACGATTCCAAAATCAAATTTATCTGTTAGGTTTGTGTGAATAGTTTGCTTGAAAATCACAAACAATATGATAATCAAGAGGTGGAAATCATAATGTATCACACCTTTAATTGCAGTAACCTTTAATGTTGAAGAGCGTCTATTCTGACAACAATTCATAGTTTTAGGTGTATCAACACTCTTTGCTTAAAGGTGTACGATACGTATTGTAAAAAAATGTAAATAAACAAATTAATAAAGTAACAAAATAAATAATGATTACAGCAAGTAAACAAACACATCCACCGCAATGAACCAAGGTGTCACTATCGATATGATAACAAAGCACACTTCACAGACGCACAGACAGACCGGCACCGTCAACTCTCCACACTCCACGCGGGCAATGGACGAACTAAACACCTAAACTAACCTACAAACTGGAGTGCCGCGAACCCGAGGCACTGCCGAACGCTTCCGAATGTACACGAACGTTTACGAACACACCAACATATCGTTTTATTCCTTTTCAATTTATAATAATTTGTAGTTAATGTCAAGTGCTGACTCAAAAAGTTGTAAATGTCAGCTATAAAGTAGATTAACAGCTTTAAATGTCGCTGTACAGCTCTCCTTTGAATTTCATTCGCCTGACTCTCGTATTATGCCATCTACAGTTGTTATTTAATAGCTAATAAATCATTGAAAATAAATTTGAAAGTACTTTACACTGGAGAACCCAGATTACACGTCTAGCTAATAACCTAAGCAAAGTAGAAATTTTCTTTGTTCAATATAGATCACCTATCATATACTACAGTTATGAAACCAGGAATAAAGGTCATTCATTCTATGCTCCTCACAAAAAATCAATTTACCCTAAAGCTCATAGTAAATAGGACAAAATAATACAATAATCTTGTCCAAAATGTTGAAAACGAAAAATTGTTCAGTAATAAACAAAATTATAATTCACTCTTAATAGAATACCATTTTTACTCAGTCCATGAATAAATGCATCATAATAACTAAGCTTTCTTTTCATCAGTATTTCACATTTTGTATCCTTTTGGTTTTAATTGCTTTAATACTAACAACAACGTGACTCTTAATTAGTTAAATATCTTACATTAGTATTTCCTTATCTAACCAAAATTATTTATATTGATAGCAGTTTAGTAGTATTTAAATTGATTGCTATTGCTATTGTTTTTTAATATAAACAATATTTAAGATACTTATTAAACATTATTTTGTATACTCATAAGAATATTCAATTTAAACAAATTCGAAATCTGTTGTTGTAGTTAACTGTTACCGGGCATTTATACGATAAAATATAAGAAAATGCTACATTGTAGCATAAATAAAATACACATAGAGTATATGTGAACTGATGTGCAAGTCCGAAAAATTGGCCTCACGCGTTGGGAAACTTTACTGATGTTTCAACTAATAATAAATGCAGGAATGTTTGCTTGTAAATATTTATAATTATGTTCGAGTGATGGTTCACCACAGCGTGTTGTGTTACATTCCGATCGCCCAGCGTTTGTGTTACAGTCCGATCGCCCAGCGTTTGTGTTACAGTCCGATCGCCCAGAGTTTGTGTTACAGTCCGATCGCCCAGAGTTTGTGTTACAGTCCGATCGCCCAGCGTTTGTGTTACATTCCGATCGCCCAGAGTTTGTGTTACAGTCCGATCGCCCAGAGTTTGTGTTACAGTCCGATCGCCCAGAGTTTGTGTTACAGTCTGATCGCCCAGCGTTTGTGTTACAGTCCGATCGCCCAGCGTTTGTGTTACAGTCCGATCGCCCATCCAAGTAATCCATTAAAATATGTAGGTTTATTAAATTCAATATAATGAACCTTGTGTCAATTTTCGCACATTTTTATAAGATTGTAGGGCAGGGTTGAAGATTTTAAACCATATTCCTTTCTTCTGTAGGATAGGTGAGGGTATACTAGCTTTTTCCCAAACTGTAAATCAATATGTTCTGCTATCAAGCGCAACTTTTCTTCCATATTTATTCGGTGAAACAACACGTAAATGTAAACAATATTAATAAACTGAAGGATATGTAGAATCCCTGCAAACATATTGTCAGCAGGAAAAGTTAATTGACAGAATGTTGGTAAATAAATTACTTAACAACAATACCTCAACGTGTAACAATCTCCAGTTCGCCTTACCTGGAAAACATAAGAGTACATTAGAGTGAAGAAAATGCACAACAATTTGTATTATGATTGGTTGTATACAGGTAACAAATACGCGCACTATGCAATGATTGCAGAAGTTTTGCAATAATATCACAGGTAACATATTTCACTTCTCATAGAATGTATCTATATTTAAAAGGCTAATTTAGGAATGTATGAAATGTAATCATAAATCCGCCGTGCCCGATTTGAAAGTGTTGTCCGAGACAAAACGCAGACAAATTGCTTATCAAAATGTTCAAAATGTGTCAACATTCAGAAAATGTCGAGGCTTCACCCCATTGGCCCTAAAAGTTACAATATTTATATACAGGCGACGCGACGATAATTTTATTTTGTCTGGTGATTATCTTAACACGTGTATGTTAGCCGTTTTCCACAGAATGCGGCACAAACAAATGTTGTTGGTCTCCATGAATCTTCCCGGTGCAACTGGCATATTCAGGCTTACAAAAAACTACAACATTCCCACTACTTTACCACTTTATAAATTAAAACTGGATATCCGAAGATGTAATAACTCGTTTGGAAACTAGCGTTCAACGCTTTATATGTAAAAAAATAACAGTAACTCATTAGTTATAAAATACTTTGCAAAATACCTTGATTCACCATCATAAACTTTATGTTTCCACAATTCCAATTATTCCTTACTTTATAGTAATATGGTCGAATTTGTGCACATTATTTTGGAATTGTATGTACTTTCCGATAATATAACAGTAAATAAACAATAACACATTTATTAAAAATGTAAGTAAACTATAGGCGACTTGCTACGAGTCAGTGACGAGGTGACTGGTAGCCGTCCCAGCTATTGTCCGGTGGTCTCGTCTCTGCGCGTGCGAGAGCGAAGGTCGCTAATCCTATACACGCCCTGCGAGATTGACCAAACTGTAGTATTATCTCGATGTATTTTCACCCCAACAGTATCGTCGAGGTTCCGGGTGTAGGTGTAATGTATCTGCTCCCAGCTTTCCCCCGGCTAATCACCAGTCTAGTGCACCTATTAGCGTATCACCCGGCTCGCTGCTCGCCGCTTCCCCGTTAACTAACCTCTGCTTACACCACAACAGCTGTTACGTGGCATCGGCGTCCCTCGCGCTGCGAATGACCATTATAATGCAATGACAGGTGCATCTACGTCTACATTCCACTCTGTTGTTGGCAACAGAAATATAATAATACACCTGAATACCCTAAGCTTGATCCGCTTCGTCACTCTGACCGTATCTCATAATTTTCTTGGTAAAACCCCCCTCCTTGTACGAGGCATGGTCTGCTGACTGCAACCACTGCAACTAAGTCAACTTGCAAACGTCAACTAAGTCAGGGGGGTCTGAGAATTCGGCGCAGAAGAAAAGGGCCAAAAGCGGTTACTTTGACAACTACTAATAAGGGTGAAATCCATAACCGCCACATTGTATTAAGAGTCTCTTTAACTCTGGAGAATTCCATACCAATGAACAATTAAGTCGATGTAATAACACGATGCTTCATTCGATGATTCAAATTTCTTTGTTACATTCAGTAGTGTAAATAATGAGGCAAGCCATCAGATTAAATGTCGAGGCAGGAAAATCAGAGCAAGGCGTAAAGGAAGGAGGAGGAGGTAGTCAGCCATTAAAAGAAATTAATTAAAAACAAAATACAATTTAGAGTGAGCTACTTTGATCCTCTTGGCTGTACTCAGAGCATCCCTTTTACGCTAAAAACATGACCCAACTAAAGCTCCTGTATCATATTCTTGGACACGGTTCTTAGACTACCTTCCGAACTCAACTTTTTAAAATTTGGCTTTTAAAATTGCATTAAATACAAAAAAAGACTAGATTAAGTTAATAACAACTTAAAACTGCATCCACCGTGCGGTTATAGACGACACCTGACCTGACCCCGTGTTAATCAAGCACGTGGGGAAAGAATCCCGCTGCGAAAAAACAGTGCCGCCTCCAGTACTAAAGATATATAATACTTTCCAAGATGACGGGCATGCAGAAGAAAACAGGTCGAGTACAGTCCAGCACTCGTGGAAATGTTGAGGCCCGTTACCGACAGGCACATACAGTTCGGGTCACAGAGCTTGGCGTCTGGTTAGCGTATGCTCTGGAATGACTTTTCGCCTCTACAGTATTACAGTATACGTTTGTTCCAGAACAATATATTCATTTATTTAATTTTAAAACATTGTCATTGGTTATTTTCGTTATTTTATGCTTTTATTTACGAGAAATTTGAGTTTCTCACCTTTCCCAGGTGCCAAGCACCGTGGCCCGAACTCTACCCCAGCTCTCGTGGAAGTGTTCAAGCCGCCCGTTACCGACAGGCACATGCCGTACTTCGAGAGTCGAATTACTAAAGTCATGCTTAACTATCTTTTTACCCGTATTACTTAGCTTTCATCTGGCCAAAGGTGATTTCCTTTATACAAATCCTCTGGCATCCTCAAACAGCAAACCTCCTCGAGCCTGCCCCGGAGTATGACCCAGTTGGCGGAGTGCCTGAGCGCGAGCCCCAACCATCACCTGATTATGGCCTAGATACCGCCAGACCGGTTCACAACACTTCCGGTTGGGCGAGTCACCTGTAATTGCCGCACATCGCTTGTCATTGCGCATCCGCCGCTAGCGGCCGCAGGTGAACCGGTCCGTTGCCGCCGGCTAATTATTTGTCGTGGAGTTCGATATTATTGTATTACCAGGTAATAGACAACGGTTTCATTGTGAGCACAAGTAGTGATCAGATTGTGAAGACTGAGCGGAAGAAGTGAGAATGCAGGTCTGATAAGGCCCAGCAAGGAAATAAATGTGAGGGAAAGGATGGTGTGGGTGTTTGAAAAAGGAGGAGAGAATGGAGTCAATGGTAATGTGGCGTTTCAAAAGAACCGCATTCAAAAAGTAACGAAATAGAACCAGTTTTTAAAATGACTAAATTATAAACTATCTAATGGAGGGTTTAATGAATCCTCATGCGATATCATTCTCATAAAAAGTCTACAATTTGCATGTGTCTGTCCAATAATGGTATTCTGAACCCCCCCCCCCAGCCGAATCTTCTAGAGACGTCGCTTCGTCCCTTCCCACATACGTAACACAACTACAGAACACACCTTTCTCAAAGCCTAGAAGCGGTTTTTACAGCGGCAACTGTATCCAATCACTCTTTGTCGCATATAACAACCGCATAAAAAGCATTATGTGGATGGAACGAATCCGAATCCCGCCCGTTTACGTAATCTACGGTACCGACACCGAAGATCTATGGCGGGATTCGACCGCGTTTTATTTTATCGGCAGTTTGAAGGGCGAAGGTATCGGTTGCGTCGCGTCGACGACAAGGCCGCGGCCGTTCCCACAGTCAGTCGGCTGAGAGCTGACAGCCGAGAACTGCGAGCTGCGAAGTGTTTTACATAATCGCACTTCCATTCTGTCGGTGTCAGAACTTCCTGCGGGTGATAATGGATAATATCACACTCGGTTACACGGCTACGTGATTTGTGGTGTGTACGGGTATAAAGCGGTAACGTGTAAACGGTATTGTATAAGATACTCAGTGCAGCTACCTTCGACGGTATCCAGATTGTGTCATACATCTCCTTTCTATGACATGGTTCTCTGAACGCACCATAAAACTTATACCGAGTCTTAAGAGTCTTCATCACCGGAAGTTGCCGGACGCCATCTTGGTGTTTTGTTTCATAAGGTCAATGTTAACTTTGTGCCTCCGTTACTCCTCACCTGATCGTCACAAACAATTAATTTTGGTGTCAAATTAAAGGTTTCGTCATTCTCTAGGGAAATACAATAGTCGAATTTGGATTTTCTTACAAATTAATGAGAATATGTACAATGTTTCAGTTCAAAATTAAACTATTTATTATGAAATTATGATACCCAAATTAAGGAATTTGACATTGTATTTCCCTAAAGGACGACGAAACCTTTAATTTGACACCAAAATGAATTGTATGTGACAATCAGGTGAGGAGTAATGTAGGCACAAAGTTAACATTGGCCTTATGGAACAAAACCTAAAGTTGCCGTCTAGCAACTTCCGGTGATAAAGACTCTTAAGAGTGCACTGTAGTCGCGAAACATTGGCGTTTCTACTTGCTTCCCCCACAAGATCAATGTCAACTACCCGCTCCTCTTCAACGGATTATCCGATATTTTTTATTTATGGCTCATTTGTGAGATCAAAAAAATCCTAGTGATTTCAGTGAGCAAATCTTCGACATCACCAATAATAATCGTTCAATACAAATTAATTATTTTAAATATTTACGATTTGTTATGGATAAACTATATTTGTGATATAGAAATTTTGCTCCCTGAAATCGTTAGGTATTTGTTCATTAAATTAACAAAAAAATAACGATTTCGGATTATCGTATGAGGAGGAACGGGGCTTTGAAAGATAACATTGGCCTTACTGGACAGGCTGTCTGGAATATTTTATGATTCTAGATAAATAATAGATTGGGACACTGCATGTAGATTGGAATTACTTTTTGTAACATGCACAGCGATTTTTTTTAATAGCTCAATAGCCTTTAAATATCGCTTTGTAGTTCAAAATATACCTGTTTCCTTACCGCAAGTATTTCCCTAATATTCCAATAAAGTTATTGAATGTTAATTAGAATTAATACTAACATCTTAAATCACAACTTCATGAATTTTTAATATTTGCGTTGTACTCAAGCAACACAAGTTTGTGAATAACGAATTACTTCACATCAATTGTAATTCCTATTAATAAAATCAAACCCAGCGGTGCCCAGATAATTATACACGACCTTTCAGTTATCTACTTCAGTTCATTGCTCACAGTTGTGGCGTTAAACAGCTCAAAGGCACGAGAATCGCTTTGAAGATCAGTCTACCCTACAGGTCTGGACAGATTAAGATCACTGGTGCTCTATATATATGTACTATACCTATACGATACAGTGAAGCCGCGCGGTTCAGCTCATTGAACTACCCGTTTACAAGCAAAGCGAGAAACCGTAACCGATTAATCCGCAACCGTATAGAATTTGTTACTCGTAACTTTGTCTCTCAGTTGCTTCACGATGAGTGCAACGTTTGCCAAATTGTTTTACATATTTATCCCTCCAAAAATGTGCCCTAAATGAGTAGTCGGATGGTGAACGAGAGTAATAATTGTTGTTACATGTGTTATCTTCAGGCTGCTCAAAACAACGATTTTGCACTAGGAAATATCCTCTGTACACAACCTAGTACATATAAATAAACATAAACAAAATAAACAGTGTACAACACGTTGTAGGTGTTCTGTCAATCGAATAACACAATCCCATAGCTTACATAAACCTTTTTGCAACAAAACGGTCTTTGTTGCTCATTATCATTTTTAGAATTTTTATTCTACCGTATTTTTTTGTGTAAACAACCGTAGATAGAAGTTCGCTTCATCTCACTACAGGCTGCTTGTTGCGGCGTCATCAACTTATAATAAAGTGAAAAGCTAATGTATGTTAACGAAATTATGTAGTTACTGTACTAACAGAACGGGGTTGAGGTACAATTCTCTTATCTCATTCGCTTTTCCACAACGTGTGGGAGGATTCGAAGGTATAGCTTAGATAGACAGAAGACTGAAATCTATGGTTTTGCTGCTTCAAACCTCAAATGAATAAATAAATATAACACATTGTAATGCATATGTCTCTGCTGATGTAAATTCACAAGTTAAAAAATAGCGTCAACTGTAAGCTATTTCAAAATTACAAATATAATTTGTAAAGAATATGTTCCAGGATCCGTCATTACTTAATAAAAATCTTCCAAACAAATTATTGTAAGCGGAGCGATTGGCTCAGAATCTTTCCTCCAGTTTCTTTAAATATAACATTCTCTACGGCATACACGTGAGAATATTGAGGATATTTTGTAACCTGAACTTCCGATGGACTCAGAACGATCTCCGGCTTGGCAGGATTGAGGATGATGACGGACGAGGCAACGGTTACGAAACGATGAACGGAAACGAACCTTCCCCTCGTTAGGAACCTGGACTTGCCAAACGATGGCACATCCGTCGATGAACATATCGCCAACTACCGAACACGCGGTCAAACCGCGGCGCAGGATGTTGGGCGCTGTATGAGGAAGCGGGAACTATGTTAAGCTAGGTGACTCTTCTTTAGGGCTGTCTTGGCTGAAGTGGAAAATACGTGGATATAATAGTAGAGGTTTCGCCTGAGAGTAAATATATCTCGTAGATATCTCTAGTGTATCTGAAATCCTGTGACAACATGCACAACTACACTACAAGACAACATGAAGTGACAACTATGCACTGATATACACAACCAGAGATGTAAGTGGGGAGTCTGTGCTATTGGGTTTCGATGGCGGAGTCTGTGCTATTGGGCTTCGATGGCGGAGTCTGTGCTATTGGGCTTCGATGGCGGAGTCTGTGCTATTGGGCTTCGATAGCGGAGTCTGTGCTATTGGGCTTCGATGGCGGAGTCTGCTATTGGGCTTCGATGGCGGAGTCTGTGCTATTGGGCTTCGATGGCGGAGTCTGTGCTATTGGGCTTCGATGGCGGAGTCTGTGCTATTGGGCTTCGATGGCGGAGTCTGTGCTATTGGGCTTCGATGGCGGAGTCTGTGCTATTGGGCTTCGATAGCGGAGTCTGTGCTATTGGGCTTCGATGGCGGAGCCTGCTATTGGGCTTCGATGGCGGAGTCTGTGCTATTGGGCTTCGATGGCGGAGTCCGTGTTATTGGGCTTCGATGGCGGAGTCTGTGCTATTGGGCTTCGATGGCGGAGTCTGTGCTATTGGGCTTCGATGGCGGAGTCTGTGCTATTGGGCTTCGATGGCGGAGGGGTTTTGACGACTCTTTAATGCAAATATAATGTAAACCCAATCTTCTCACAACATATACATACTGTAAATAACGTATTGGCATTTGAACTGTTTAAAATGAACAGTTTTCCAGCATCACCATCGATATGGACGTTTGAAACTGAATGCTGCCTCCTATGCATATAATCTCTTTCTAAGTGGAGAATGCTTAACAAACACTCGCGTTACAACATTTGACTGTTATAATAAACATGGCTCTGTACGATCCTTTTTTCCTTTCATCCTTTCTTCTCTGTGGTACGATTAAGATTTTGACCTCGGAGGCCAATACGAAAAATATAACAACGCCTGGAGACCTGAAGGAAAATATTCTATGTCCCTAAAAGTAAGTAAGGGATTCTAATTTATATCTTGCATAAGAACGAAAATTTTGATTTACAGGTTAAAAATCTCTGTAACAGGAAGTATAGTTTCGGTTGGGAGGAATCGCACTTTCGGATTTACAGGGATTAAGTCCTGAGTTAAACACTGTAATAATCTTTCGTCCTAGTTTAACACATTAAATACGCTCTATGACTCTGATAAATTGGTTGCTGGGACACAAGATGTGTTCGTGTTCAGTAAATGTTGCAAGATGTACCCTAGACTAACTGCTGATACATGTTAACATGTTGCGCCACCCAACTCATGTTTCACTGAGCAGCTCATGTCTCAATCCAGCAAAGGTTAATGTATCCAGTCGGTTCTCCAGTTTCCAGTGAACTTCTCTTCTCCTCTAACGCTCGTATCTAAATGCTAATGTCACCGTAGAGAGCGGCAGGCTGGACACTGAATAAGGTAACAAACAGCTACTAGAAGTTATGATGGTTTCATCACTTTGACGTAAAAGAACGTAATATATTTCCTTTACGTTTCACTGGAGGGGACTGGAGACTTACAATACTCTAGAGCTCGATATATCCTCCCTTCTCGCTACCCTTTACCTCCTTCCATGACTACCGCAGTGTATTGGTTATATTGTACAGTAAATGTATTTAATGCAATTGGTATTCCGTCTTTCTGCAACGTCATTCAAAACTATTGCTTATAATTTCTTACTCTATAATAGGCCCACAAATCAGCAGCTCAAAAAGCAAAAGAAATAGTATTTTTATTTACTTTTCCATTTCACGTCAAATACTCTCCGGAAGAATTAATTAAAACTTTCCGGAATTTTCAATGAATAATTGGTAATGTTTTCATCTCCAGTAATCTTTAAGTTATGAAATATAAAATACAAAATCATAATGAGGGATGGAGTGTTCAAATTTCTGTTAGGATAAACCTCTTTTCTATACCCTAATGAGGATGGAAAACCTTTAATATAGAGGACGTATGGGAGCTTCTAAAACGCAAAGATTCAGAAAGTACTTAAACCAATAGGTCAGTAAGATAATGCTGGCTTTACCGGTGGCATGTCGCACGTCGCGTGGGCATGTTTATGTGAAGGCCTCGCCCTCACAGTGTTAGTGTTACTGTAGTGCATGCAACTTTTACTGCGTTACAGCTACAGTCACGTAGGTCAAGGGCGACACTGTCCGTAATGACAACACCGAGTCATGTTCGTCAGTGTGATAATGCTATGTTTACAATTGCACTCTTTCTTAGAGAACGCAACCATTCGTGAACACACTAAAGCCTCAGGCGTAATACATTTTGAGGCTCTCCATAGATGGGGAGTTAACTTTTTAGGAAGAGGATTTTTGTCCTTAGCTAAAAAATAAGGTTTTGTTGACAATCGTACAAACAATGGTGGAGTTAATCGAATCAACTCAAAAAGGAAATCATATTAGGGATGTGAACGTCGGGTTTTCTGTTAACATCTTAGCACGTGTTCCTTTATTTAACATTTGTTAATACCGATACTGATATGTTAAATACAAATTGTTAAATAACATAAATAGTAGTATTTGTTTACTAGTTTCTTGGGCACCACTCGCATCAATTAAACTAGAGAACTCGATTGGGTTTTCAGGATTTCTAAAAAATTCGGACATCCCTTTCGGGGATCTATTGGTTATTTATTTTATTCGTGTGATGTTTTTTGTTCTTGTTATGTGATTGCACCTTTTGTAAATCCTGACAAAACCAGCCAGCTCTTCAGTTCATTGAGGAGAGTGATGCCTAAAAACTGATAAAGCAACTTTAAGTAACATGTTTTGCTGTCAATTGGGCAGCACAAGCCATTGTTGACTCGGCGTGGATAAAAATGTTTATCGCGACGAGATGGTAGGTGGCCATAAACATACATGAGTGAGGTGGCTTCACTCCTGGCGTATAGGCCTACAGAGAAACAAATCTATAAAATATATCTTTAAAATCCTTTGTCTGTGCTTCTAGTCACAAAAGTGGGGAGTGCCACCCAATAAACAACAAGATATTGCATCACCCCGATAAATACAAAATCATTTAGAAATAAAAACATCGAAGCGAAACCTCACTTAAAATACACGTCTTTTGAAATAAGAACTCTAGAGTTCATCAATTGTTTACGACAAAGCGAACGGCGCCGAAGGCCAAACTTTGCAAAAGCGAGGGACCCCCGTTAAAGGTTCACGGAGTGTTCCAGTTTAGAGGTCAAAGAGGAGGTTACACGGAGGTTCGCCCCAATCAAAAACATACGAGGAAAACAATGAATGGTATTTTTTATTTTTTTATTTAAGGTCTTGTAATAAAGGTAAGCAAATTATATTGAGAGACATGCAGTTAATTTTTTCAAGTTGGTCGCAAATGAAGCCCATACAAAACTGTTAACATGTTAAGTGTTTAAAAATCAGAAAACATTTTAGGACAAGAAATATTAAGCTAAATCCGGTCGTATTTATACTTTCAATTACTAAACAAATCAAGATGTACAAAAAACTCGGTAATCCCGGTTCGCGTGTCTGTCCGCTCGCATCCACATCCACTTGCTCGATTGGTCCACAAGACCTTGTGATGGAAAAGCTCGAGTGGCTCTACCCTTTGGTTGGCGAATATACCAACATTCCTCTCACCCAATCTCCAACCCAACACGTGCAATGAGCTCCTAGCTGCAGCCGCAATAGTGACAAAAAGTCATTGCATTCTCGTTCTTCTTATGTTCCAAAGGTCTGAACAATTTCGGCCATGCGTTATGCAAGAGCCATTGAGCCATTGTCTATCCGCCGGTGAATGGCTTGATGAAGTCAGACCAGCCACATCGTGACCGGAGCCCATTCTCTCTGATTGTATTTACATAAGTACGACGTGGCTACATCATCTACATCATCCTTCATCCTTCCCAGTCATCCTTCAGCCGCTCCTTGCCTTCGCTCTGGCACGCACCTTGTAATGCAGTTTTATGGATCATTCACTACAAACCATAGCTGGTGTGTTTGCAAAAGCACTCTGATAAAGAAAAAACTAATTACTATCTATTTATTAAAAGAGTAGGCCGTCTATTTTCTTAAATATTGGGCCAAATTTTGAGACCTCAGGCAACAGCCGAAACTATTCAGGCCTTGAATGAGTCTTTATGTGTTATTTGAAAACCTTTAACAACAGCTTTAGATAACAACAAAACCCAGTACAGAAGCAAGAAAATCTGTTTCACGCTAACTTCTGGAATGGCATCACAATTTAAAACTAACAGAACCGTATATAGACCTGTATGATACAAAAAGTTAAAAAAATTGTTCGAATTGAGCAATTGAATTCGCGCGTTTATTATTTAAATGGTACAATAATTGAATTGAGAATCTTGGTCACGATGAAAAGGCGCTTTTAATCAAAAATCCAAAACTCAAAAATATTGGTACTCAAATCAAAGGTAGTAAGTACAGTACAAAAATCGAGTGTTTAGATATTCCAGACCAATATTGGTCGAGGAAGACCAAAGTGAGATGAATGAATCATAGATTAGACGGTGATTGGACTTGAGCTATGTCTTCCGGCGCGGCGCGGCGCGCCACCCCCGCAATGCCGCAATGGCTAAGCTGACATAAGTATGGCAAAATGGGTCCACGGGCAAATAATAAAAATAAACTGCATCTAAAATATCGTTACGCAATATGGGGGGTTTATTAGATTTATTATTTGATACAACAAACGGAAATAGTAGTTACGACGATTTAAGTACTTAAAAAAGATTTTCATCCTGACGGCTTTTTCTTATATATCGTGGCTGTTACGGACGCCTCCAAAGCTACAACTGCAACCGGCTTACTTCTAATGCGTCTACATTGCATATCGAGCCTGGGTGGGCGCTAGACGCTACCAGAGAGACTCTGCTGTACAACATGTCGTCCAGACACGCCAGACAGCAGGCCAATATCACCTGTCCTGCAAGTGAGATTATAATTATTCGAGTGTTTTTCAAGAGGGTTACTATATTATCTACCTTGCACGTTGCATCAATATGTCAAACGTTGTTTACAGTATGTAACTGAAGCAGGTTAAATAATAACTAGTAGCCTGTCGCGGCTTCGCTGGCGATCACGACGTAATATTATACTTTCCCGTATAAATATTGTGTTACCGTTCCAAAGCTAACATGGCCTGCTGATTAACTTTGTTTACTCTATCCAGCAGATTGCTTAAAACTTATAGTTATTTCCCAATGTTAAGCTTATGGGAAAAAACTCAGCTTTAAAGGGCCCCAGGGCCTCACTCACAAATTATTTCTCTATAAAAAGGTTTCCTGCACAACTTCACGTTAGGCTCTTTCGAATGACACCAAAAACATGAAAATCGGTTCAGTAGTTTAGGAGGAGTGATTGTCACAAAAAACCTGCTCGCCTATTAAACAAGTAGTACCTGGGGGGCCGAGCTTTGCTCGGGGAAAGACCAGTCAGTTTGTTTAGATGACTTGGAGTAATATTTCACCATTTCCCCCTACTGATAATCAGATTTGTATAACTCATTTGCCTCTTTTCTACATTTGTAAGGTAACTCCAGTTGTTATTTATAGTTCAATGTCCCTTTGATTTATTTTCGCTCAAATCTTTTAATCTCTGCTCTCAGGAAACCACATGTTAATAATAATATACAACATGAGTATTACTTTGACAGTTCCCTGGTTGATTATGAACAGCTGTTACAATTCTTTTGTTTTGATTTGAAACTCCATAAGCCCAATGTTAATTTTTTAACTTTTTATTTTAGTTTTTTTACATTACTTGATTTTTCCTGGGGATGAGGCCTGTCTAGAACTTATTTTTATCCCAGAAATTTGTTATTTCGAACATTTGAAGGAAATCGTTGGAGCTGTTTTTGAGATCAGTGTCGCAAGCAAGCAAGCAAACCTTACTCATATTAGAGTATAGGATAGATGCTGCAAAAGTGCTTTGGTTTGGCTAATTTTTAACTTCATACTGATTAGATCATGGTTATTTCGTATAAAACTTTTCATGAATTTATACAATTCGCATTTTGTTTATTTTTACAAAAGCCGATACAATATTAGAATCAGGAATTATTTAACAGGTTTAGGGTTTAGCTTTCTAACAACAAGTATTTGAATACACAGATTTTTCTCAGTTTTGAACTTAATTTGTCATGATAAGGTATGCTGATACTAAATATATAAATTATTCATAATTGATGATATCTTAAAAATGTGGTTTACTTTGAACATAAATCTATGACAGCTACAGAAATAATGGAGCCCGAACATTTTATATACATTGAGAATATCTTCTTGAATGCTGAATGACCCGAAAAATAATCTATACAGAAGAGTTGTTCGGACTTCGTGCCTGTAACGCCTTTACACACTAACGAACGAGAAACGAGAAACGTTACGAGAACATATTGTTTTCAAAGACAAATTCCAGTTAGTCGCTGTTCTTAAATAATAAAGAGCCTTTACAATTTGTTACTGAGTTATATTGTGAATAATTATTTAATTGTTGTAAAACGGCGCATGTAATTAAGTTTTATGCATGTAACAGCTTATCATCACTTACCTATAAAATGTTACAAATAATATTCTATTAATTACAGTTTATGCCCAAACACACGCCTTCGTTTAATATTTTAAGTTTTTTATTATTGTTGTAAACTTAACATTAGCCTGCCACCGTTCTAAAGTAACAGTTTTTCAAAAAAGTATAGACGACTATGTTTGAAAACGATCATAAAACAGCGAATTTATTTTACCAGACAAAAATTACCTGCCCTCTGTAAGAATACAAAATTTAAAATTAAAGACATTTTAAATGGCTACCACATTTTAAGGACAAATTATTTTAATACTTGATTTGAGCTCTTAATGCACGACAGTTAATTAATACAAACCAGTAACGTTCACAATTTGTTTAAATAATTTAATTTGTATATACAAATTGAGACATCGATTTGTATTATATCTACAAATGTAATTTACAATGTAGTATGCATAATCTCTATTTATTTAATGTTAGCTAAACTAAAAGCCGAGGTTTTAATGAAAATAATGGGTAAATAAAAGTGCAACTTAATTAATAATTTAAATACAGTAGTAACATTAGAAATTATTATTTTCCTGCACTAATAACTGTCGTCTATTAATAATTCAAAATACTTATCCATCGAATAAAAGAAAATTAAAAAAATTTGAAAACTTTTAGTCCGTATAGGGAGAGAAAGTAAAAAGCGTGATTTAAACGGCGCCGTTCACGATGAGCGGCAAGCAACAGACACCCGCAACCGTACTGCGGTGTGCCGGAGTTACATTGAAGGCGTTTGAAATATACAACTTTTTAAGGAAGAAGTCAAAGCAAATCAACCACCGTAAAATAATTATGTGAACGGATAACCTAGCGTACTCGACCGCCAATTATTTAGAAATAGGATGTATAAATTAAATTAGCGAACCGTACATAACGTGAATGTGGGAAGAGATTCCGCATGTATGCAAGATAAATACATATACGAATTCACCGGCAATGCAAAACATACGTTTGAAGTGAATTCGACCGTCATATTTACACATATACAGGTTTAATGTGGAGAAAAGTAAATATAAATAATTTTATTGATTTCAAATTAATTTGATATTTTGAAAGTTTATTTGATGTAAATTAATATTTGGTGTTATGTGGGTCGTTTATGATTTATCCACATGCATTATTGATGGAAAATAGTGTTTCGCATATACGTGAAATCAAAAAGACAAAATTATGACACACTGATGAAATTTTAAGAAATGTGAGTAAAAACCTTAACTCAATTTATAAGTTTTTATAATATGCGTGGGTGAATAACTTTGTGATACATGGACCCATTGCCGGTTTCTCCCCGTAAAATAAATAAATACCACTAAATCTGTGGTAGGTTATGTGTGTAGTTCCCTTTCTGGCTCAATAATATTAATATTTTACTGGGTCATTACGTGTTGACACACTATTTGGCTCGTGTTGAAGTCTAGAAATAACATGAAATGCAACCTGACCGCAACGTCAACGCCGGCGCCGTTCCATACCGTGGTTAGGCAATATGCGTACACTGGTGTAGAGCCCGTATTATTGGGTGATGTGTAGGCGAAAGAATAATTGTGAAAATCACTCTACTAAACTGTGTTTATCAACAATTAATGAATTTTCCACTTAAAACAAAAATATTTGTTTCACATGATAGCAAAGAGATAATTAAAATATAAAAATACAAACGGTATTCAAGTTTAGTAAATTAAAGTAATATTTGTATGTTACAGAATTGATTTCATGTAGAAATCTAATAAAAAGATAAATATGCAGAAAAATACGGTCGAAATAAATCTTTTTGTCGCAAATACTCTTGTCCAATTAGTTTCCAAAATTCTGTATTGATGATAATGATGTGCAGCAGAGCATATTTTATAAACAAAATGCATTTTTTACCTGATTTTCTCCTTAGTTTCCAATGTGCATTAAAAATAAAATGTTCGGTAATTAATCAACAATTAACGTTATCTTTTCCATCAACGCTAGTTTTATGTAACAATCAGAAACTGTATTAGAAACACGCTTTCGTGAACAGAACCGCCGTGCCGAGCGCCGTTCTGTTTCTCATTCTTCCAAACAGAAAAACCCGCTAATTTTCGAAAATTAGGGAGATTGCACTTTTTCTAGCCAATTTTCCAGTCCATCGCTCCAGCGACGCCGATCACTGACACTAGAGCCCAGAGTCACGAGAGGGCGGTTCCTGATTGGTGCGTTTACCTCAGAGTCTCAGGACAAAGGCGGCCCTCGGCCACGTGGTCTGGCCTTAGGCCTTTAGCCTCGCGCAATGGTGGCGTGATTGCCGTGAAATCTGGCAAATTGCAACCGTGGGCGCCGCCGCGCTGAACACACAGTGGAACCTACGGTTGGTTACTGACAAAACAACGTTCTGAATAATGGAGAGGCTAATTTTTAAACTGGAATGCCGTTTTAGCGAATTTCCGTATGGTTGGAAGAGTTACAGCAATATTTTGTACCCTAAAATGTTAAACTGATAATAATTGGCAATGTTTCTCTCAGTACAATGTTTTACAGGTGTCACTAGAGTGCTATAGTTTACTGTGGCTACACATAACATTATATGTATATATGAAGTGAACGAACGCGTAAACAGAGTAATTATTTAAATGCGAATGATACAGTAGTCTACAAGCCTTGACTAATAGCATTGATTATACATCCTACGGAATGTATTCCGTAGGATGTATAATCAATGCTAATAGATACTACAAAGTTTGTTATCTAATTCACAGTGAATGCGCACATTTTAATAAAGGAAATTCCAATATGAAAGTGCTTGCCTCATATTTTAGTTTGTAGTAGTTTTAAATATAATAAACTCATACATATAAACTGCGGATGTTCCGGTATACTATATGTCAGTCTACCGGAAGTTGAAAACATGACTTTTCTGGACAGACATCACAATCAAAATTTATATATAATGTTTATAATGTTATAATATATATAATGTTTCCCACAACTCGGAAACATTGAATATGTTAGAGATGTACCTATATATTTATGAATATAAGGATAGCAAAGTTTTCGCTCGTTAAACAGTAAACAACAGCTGTTTTACGGCGAGTTTTTAGATTTCAGATGCGGTTTTAGGAAAAAAATAATGAGATGATAGTGCACAACAATCTTTTTGGACAGAAATCCTAAATCTACATCAGAGCGACGTAAATTCCGATTATTTCTCTCTCACAAGGAGAGCAGATGAGTAGAGGGGGAGGAGTGGTGGGAGGGGGCGGCATTGCGATTGTAATTGCAAACAGCGAGAGCGGAATGTGCGGGACAGGGGCGCGGGTGGCAAATGTCAATACGGGCCGAAATGTCAGCGCTCGGAATAATGGCGTAGCGGCTCATTGGGTACCTGAATAATGGCCGAACGGCTGAGAGTGGATAAGATATAAAGACGTAGCGTGGAACTTTTATATTTTAAAGAACAATTATTTCTAACTTTTAGTAGTGCCCATGAACTGCGAAAACATTTAAAAGTTCTCAGGGGGCGCTCTAGTGACGCAACATTGGAGTTTCCACCTCCCTCTTAAGCCAATATTAACTTTCAAAGCCCGTCCCTCCTCAGCGGGTGTACATCCGATATCGGTGATTTATGGCTCATCTTAAAGAGCAAACAAATACTTAGAGATTTCAGGGAGACAAATTTGGAAATCACAAATAATAATCGTTAGATAACATTTAACAAATTAAGATTTGGTTATTGATGCAATATTTATGGTATCGAAATTCTGCTCTAAAAAATCGCTAAGTATTTTTTTCTATTTAAAATGAATTATGCATCAGCGATTTCGGATAATCCATGCATCAACTATTATGTCTGACGTACTGAAAACCATACATACAAAAATAGTATATTTCGCACCAAGGGCCGAAAGTGGGGACCCTTGATCGGGCTACCCTGGGATCTTCAGTCCTACAATCGGTTTTGCTGGCCCGAGATCGTGTTTTATGACCGAGACGAAGTCAAGGTCATAAATCGTTCGAGGGCTATGCAAAACCCTTTCGGCAGAGGTGTGAACGCTATTTTTCACCATACTACAATTATTAACGGGTTAAATGTGATCGGTCATAAAACACGAGCGGTCTCATGCAATCTCGGACTAAAAACAGTTAACCAATAAACAAATCATCGATAGTACAATGTTTTAGCGAATTTCCCATATAGGGAAGAAGCTATTACCGTAGTCGGCATGGTAAGACCTAGGCCCGGGACCATGATAACTTTTCGTTTTGAGGTCCCCAGACCCCAAAAACACCATTCGTTCGAAACTGTATATATATATATATATATATATATATATATATATGTGTGTGTGTGTGTGTGTGTGTGTGTGTCCGTGGGTACGATAACTCTCGTAAAAATAATCCGATTTTGACGAAATTTGGTATAAGCGTGTAAAGCAGCATTTATGACTTTAAGTTCGAAAACCAGACAGATCGGACTATCCGAAGGGGTATTTTGGGGGGGTTTTGTACCCCAAAAATGGGTTTTTTGAGTTTTCTACATATCATTTTTGACAAAGTCAAATGTTAGTTCCCTCCATTGGAATCAGCTTAAAAAGACGTACAATTTGGTGTTTTGACCATTTCTCTACGTCAAATGGTTACAGAGATATTGAAAGTGCTAAACACAGTACGTTGTCCAATGCTATACTTATGGAGAATAAGAAAAAAATTATAGCTCGCTTATTTTATGAACGTATTCTAACAAAACTTGGTATATGGTTTCATCTGGTTGTGGTCTATTGTTATTTTCACAAAAAACCCGATTTTTACCAATAGTTCCCGTAGCAGCAAACCTGCGTCCTCAGCCCCCATGTTATTCTTATGGAGAATAAGTAAAATGTAATGTATCCCTTAATTATGAACATAAATTAATAAAACTTGGAATGTTGGTTCACCTAGTTGAGTTCTATTGATATTTGCATAAAAACCCATTTTTTTGTGTTCCTTATTGCAGCAAACCTGCGTACTCATCTCCCATGTTATTCTTATGGAGAATAATCAAAATGGCATATATCGCTTATTTATGAACTTATATTGATGAAACTTGGTATGTGGCTTCACCTAGTTGAGTAATATTGATATTTACAAGAAACCCTATATTTGTTGTTTTTTGTAGCAGCAAACCTGCGTACTCATCCCCAATGTTATTGTTATAGAGAATAATTCAAATTTGATATATCGCTTATTTTTGAATATATTTTTATGAAACTTGGTATGCGGCTTTATGTGGTTTTAAGACTTATATTTTGCATTAGAAATTCGCTGAGTACGCAGGTTTGCTGCGACGGGGGTATTTAATTTTATTGTTATTTGTTCCAGTGCTCCAACCAAAGAACACAAAATGGTATGCACGTATTAACCAGGTAACGTCGTGTACGCTTGAAAACAAGTTGGCAACACTGGCTAAATAGATCAGATGACTTTCGGCCCTTGGGCAGAAAAACTCTACTTTCAGTATTCAAATGACGTTCCGAAAACAGGTGATTACAGCGTAGTGTGGTGAAAAAGTATATACATTTGTCGACAGTTAACCATACTTAGATGAAAGCAAAGTTCCAAATACACAGCATGCTGTTAACATGACTACTGGAATGAGTAATAATTAAACATACTAAAAATCTAGAGTGCCTGAAAAGTGCAATAAAATTGTTATTTTTTCAACATTTAATTAACTTTGTATTTCTAGAGATTTTCCAGCTAATAACTAACTCAGCAATTGCATTCACTTTGGGCAAATTGTTCCATGCAAAACTAACTATAATGATATCACTATATTTCCGAAGGCGCGTTTACACCGGAGTAGCTGAGTGTTGCCATAGGTTACGCATTCTACTCAGGAGTATGCTTAATCTATGGTGTTGTCAACAAAAGACGTAATTTTGGCAACAAATGTTGCCAATGTTGATTTCTATGTGGTATATCCAAATGTTGTCAACAATTTACTGTCGTTATAAAGAATGTAGGCAACTTTAGCTAACAACATTTTGTTGGTAACTCCAGCTCCGGTGTGAATGCGCCTTAATAATAAAACTTATTTGCAATATTTTGATGGCGAATTACCTAAACGTCCAACGATCGTAGACAAATCTCTTACCTGCAACAATAAATAAAATAACATGTTAAGTTGTTACAATCAGCAAACAGCATTTCATAAACCCAAGTAGCAGATTGCTTCCCACATTGCAAATGTTGCATTGAGGCTGTGTTAAAATGGTTATTTGATTTTACAATCTAAGTCGGACCAATGTTCTGTAATGTGGACTGTTGCAAAAGAGCAATTTCGTAATAATCGTGTATCAATAAATGTTTTGTTGTCATCATTAACTTTCAAATAATTGGCGTCTCAGATACAATGACTGTAAATATTAAAGTGAACAAATCTCCAAACATTTTATTCTAGTTAATTTGTAAATGTTTAGAGGTATTCAATATTTTGTAAATTCATACTAAAATGGTAAGTTAGATAATTAAAGCTCAAAGTCCCACCCACGGGTTTTTATTGTTATCTTTAACAATATTAAATGTAATCTGTAGTTGGAAACGAAAGGTGTTTTATCATATTGTGAGTGAGATTAAAACTGATGACTACTAAAAGCAGTAAATGTAGTTGACCCTTTTATTTATTAGTAGAATAATCGTCCCTTATAATATATTTCGTATTGGCCTACAGCTATTTTGTGAACATGTATCTACAAAATAAAAAATAAGTCTGTTTCAATCTGGTCAGAAGCTATAATTAACTAACTTCAATACCTACTCTAAGATTTTAAAATACCGGAATGAGAATATACTTGTAATTGTGTAATACAAATTGTATATCCAAGTTGAAGTATAATACGTTACTGCAAAATTTGTCTATTACAAATCGAAGAGGGAGTATTACATTTTCGTCTGTTATGATAAATAATGCTTAGGATAAAATAAGACACTAGCTTGATTTAGGATTGAACATTACTTGGCGGCGAAACACCGGTCCCATGGTGTAATGGTTAGCACTCTGGACTTTGAATCCAGCGATCCGAGTTCAAATCTCGGTGGGACCTCAATAATTTTTACTCTGTACGCTATCCCGAAATTTATTATTGAACTACAGATAAAGTAAATTATATAGTATAAGAAACCGCCTTTATTAAAATTACAATAAAACTTATATTATTAAACAGAAATTACTTAGTTTGTAATAAAAATATTACAACATAAACAACAATTTTTACACATACAAAGGGGAACAGAGATTAAACACATACGTTTTTAATTTCTCAAGTATTGTATTTACAATTTTTTAAATAAATGGTGCGTGGGGTGTGGGGGGAGCAAAGAGCAAAGAACTTGCATCTCACTTCACTTTAAATTCATACAAAAACATAGTTTAGTCAATTTATCTATCCAAAATGCTTTGGGCTACAGACAAATATATCCTCCTCAGGGTCGAGTATTTACATATTACTCAACGAATATCATTACAGTTTTATACGGATTTTAGTTTCTTTTTATTGTAGCTACACCATTTTAGCTGGAAATAATCGTAGATGTTATTTTCAAACCAATGGTTCTAATGTGAACGTTTTGGTAACAAACACTAGGTTGGAATGAATGCATTTTCATAGAATGTTCGACACAGCAAATTATTTGTTTTAATATTTTATTTTGAAATTATGCTTGATTAATGATTTACAAATTAAACAGATTTCATTATAAAATTAAGAGTTTACAGACCTAAACGTTACGTCTGGATTTATGATTGTTAAACGCTTTTAATTAAATGTAGATAATGTTAAAAATGTCTATAATGGTTATTGCCGTTTACTTAAAACTTTAAAAAACGCCAATGGATATGTGTGAGAGTTTCCTAATTCCTGATTTGTGGCGTCCCAACAAATATTTCTACACAGTTTGGCCACAGAGAAGTAATACTACTTGTTTGTGGTTCGGCGGATTCCTTTTACTGAATTGAAGATAGGCTACGGCTATGCCAAGGGATATTTTCGTTTCACTTTCATTCGAAGTACCGAATCGTCAGTTGTCATGGTGTGCTTTGTGGAGCGAGATGTATTAGGATGGCCTTAGGCCGCTTGATCAATCGTAACGACTTTTCGGCATTGTTGTTACAGTTAAAATCTGTCTACTGTAACACTGCTAATAACATGGATTGTTATAATGATAATAAAAGCACTGTTGTTACAGTAAATATCTAACAATATGAGCAAAAAAAGTAAATTATAAAGCTTATTTTCCCTCTTTCTAGGTGGTGAATGACTAGTTATGTCGTTCTACAACTGGCTGACCATTGAGGCTCAATTGCTACGACACGACCTTGACCGGGGTTTACCACAACCGTGTTATCAGACAGACGAATACAATTGACACAGTTTCATTTTTATCCAGAACAATCTTTTTTCACTGAAAAGTCCGGAAAATATAATGTTAAGGGGGTTCCAGACACCTGCTTCCCCTGAAGGAACATTAACTTTGGAACCCCGCCCTTATCAACGTATTAACAGAAATTGTTGACCTTTGTGGCTCATCAACATACAGGAAAAATTGTGATTTCAGAGAGCGGAATATTTTGGAATTTTATTGAGCAATTATTATTTGGCGTATGACAAGTAATAATCGTTCAATAAAAGTCCAAAATATTCAACTTTGTTATTATTGTTACATGTTAATTTTTTGCGGTCTTAATATTCTATGTATGATCTTTCAAAACTCGACAATTTTGGATTATGTGTTAAGGAGGGGGGATTTGCTATGTAGCACACAGACCTATCTCCCACAAACCACCAGACGACCTCCTAAATTGTTACGCAGTGAAAGTAAACAAAAGCGAAGTCGGTGGCACTGTGACACAGAGCGGAACTAATACTTGGACAAACAACAAACCAAACACCGTGATTGCAGCGGCTACACAGCGCCGTGGGGCCTCCACTGATTACACGGGCCGAAATTACGGTGTTTGACTATGAAATGGGAGCCGCAGGCCGCGCTCTTGGCAGCGGGACCCCGGCGGAGGACTCCGGCCAAACTGCACATTCCTGACGCTCCATCGACCAACCAGACCGCTTCATGTTGTGCAGGTCTTGGCATCTTTTGACATTAAAATATGCACAAGAGAATTCAAGACAAGTAAGTTCCAATTAGAAATTACTAAACTTCTCGAGACAGTATTACAATTGACTATAGATCTATAGGGAATTGTATTACCTCAGTTTGTTTGCATTTGTCACTAGTCTACAAGGTTGGAAATCCATTAAGTTATAATATTTTAATGAATCCCTTTGTAATGACTACTGTGTTTGTATATTCGTCGTTCTTAGTTGGCATACTAGAGTAACTATCAACCTCATTATTCTTAACCTGAAAATAAATACTATAGTATATATTAGTACTTATTGCCTGTACTATACTATTATACTATAGTGTACTATGTAGCCTATACATGAATGGAGGCAATGTATGCTTATCATAAAAACGATTTGTGTAAAATCGCAAGTAGGCCCTAAGCTGGATATGTTACTGAAGGCTTGGGTTTAGAATTAATTTTCAACTCCCTTCCTCCCCCCCAAGCATTAGTTGGAGGACTTGATGTATAAACTATACTCTAGTTAAAATTATTTTAGAATTACTAGATACAGTACCCTAAAGTTAACAGCGAGAAAATTACATCTTTAAATTACTATTATCAAGCAGATAATGTCCTATTTTCTCATTTATTGTCTTTTTATTTTCACGACGTACATAATTCCTTTAAAAGTTTTCGATACTTGAACTAGTCAGGGCAATGTATTCATTTTGTTTCATTTAGGAGTCAAGGACTCTGGGTTTTCATAGCTGACTAAGCTTGCTACGCTACAGAAATTAAAGAGAAATCGACAAGGAGATGGGTAGGTACTGATCATTTCATACTACCGAAAAGGATCATTGAGAGACAAAAGTATGTTTGGCCCTCAGCAGCAAGTGTTTCTAATGATTGTTATGCGGCACCAGTGTCATTGCCGGGTCACAGTCGCGGCCCTCGGTTGCTCGCTATGGTTCTGTCCTCGCAAACTGGTAACCTACTTTGCCGCTAGATCCATTTTAAGTGTCAATGAATTCTTCGAGGTCTTGGGTCCAATCGGAGTACCAAATCTTCGACTAGTCTGCGGTTTACAACTTGGGAACTGGGTTCAAAAATAAAATATTTTCCACAGCTTTAATTTAATTGCGGAGTAAAGGTTTGACACGGTAAATTGTGCAGCATTGTATTTTTCAACACAACAGACGAAAATCATGTTTACTAACGGGATTTTTGGGTTTGATGTGAGGTACTATTTGAGGACTTCAGGGTTTTAATTGTTTCTTTGGATATGAAATATATTCGAAGCTCAACTGTACGAAGGTATATTAATATCGAGAGTCAATACAGGTTACAATAGTTATTTATGCATTAGGCTAAAAGAGTAAAGTAGGTTTTTGTCGTTTAACATAAACCGTATCACCAACTGCAGACATTCAAATTGTGTATCATTTATCAACGTAAATATCATGTTGGAAGATGCAAAAACTCTCTAAAATAAGGGTAAACGATCAACGTTAATTTTAAAGTTTAGGGATAGCGTTATCGTGATTTTAATTTAGAAACTCTCCACCATCCGAACGTCCCAGCATCAGCTATCCCGTGTGAAAGTGATCAGCTGTTTACAGCGGCAGTGCGAGTGACGCTCTCCAAGGTCACTGTCACTGTCAGACGCCCAGCCGGCCGCCGCCGCGGGGTACACAGTAGAAACTTGCTACACGAACTGGACCACTGAGAAAGTCACCTGACATATATTAGGCCAACGTTCGATTTCGCCTCGACAAGGAAAAGGAACAGCGTTTAAGTACTAATCAGCATTTTACAGAGGAAAATATCGTGCTTATCTCAAAGTGTTAAAGTTGATTATGTAAGTCTATTTGTTCGTGTCGGGGTTCAAAGTATACTTTGGAAAGCTACAATTCACTTCGGAACACAAGAACAGAGCATAGCATGCCAGAGAAATTCTTATCAAATTATATACATGTTTTATCCTGATGTAAGGATAACTTAACCGTGAAATCGTATTTCAATAAATGGTTTTTATTACATGGAGTGATCTTTTCATCTTTGTAAGTTAATAAAAACTAATATAATACAAGATAGTGGGTATGAAATGATATTATGGTATCCTAGATTGTGTGAAATATTTGGAGTATATTACCATAGATTAAGCATACCCCTTAGATTTTACTCATGAAATGCCAATACCGTACCATACTTTTATGTTCTGCGAGTAAATAAACGAGATCGCACGCAGAACGCTCACGTGAGGGAAGTGAATTTCCGCATTAAAACCTTAAAAATATAAAATAAAGGGTTTAAACTTACACTGGTTATTTTTTTAATTGAAAAATGTTATTTTTTGGCTGTTCTGATGTTCCTGGTTATATTTAAATTCACCAATATTTAGGATGCCAATGTTGTACATTATAAAGTTAGAAGGAGGTATATTCAGGATAACAAGTTGGTATTGGGGTATTGGGGGTGATAAAACATATTAAGATACGAAAAACAGCCTTTTACAATGTAAAATCCCCATAAGACAACTTGCTGTATTTCTACAATTAACATTTTCTTTAATAACTCGGTAAGTACTTGTGCTAGAATGATGAGGGAGGGCTTAAAATCTTTGGCTTTTAACGTACAATAATTTAATGTGCAATAAGTGTACGTTCGGGGTTTTTCTGCCCCTTTTTGGGACCAAAAACTCAAAATTTGAAAACTTATGATCCCCAAAAATGGGGTTAGAGTTTTCCGATTGTTTTGCCCAACGAACTTGTCCAACTGATTATAAAAAGGAATGTCTCTACCAAATTTGAAGTAAATCTGACAAAAATTGTGACCGCTAGAGTGCGAATACACACACATACACACACACACACACATATATATATATATATATATATATATATATATATATATATATATATATATATATAAGTTTTTAGCGACCCCCTAAAACTTGTTCAGGGGTCACGTTAGGAACTACTATGGTGGTCCCGGGCTTAAGTTTCACCGTGCGGGTCATGCTAATAGTTCACTTTTCCAAAGGAAATTCACTAAAATACCGGTTACATCAACAATATTCATGTAGAGGGTAGAGTGCAAAACATTAGTTGGTATTCCAGTCTATGAGGAAATGTATGAAGTTTTACGACCAACGCACACATGTTTAAATAGTCACCTAAAAAAAATCATCGTTCGCCATACACATTGAAACTTGGCTACTGAGGTGAAGCTCTGAGAAATTCGGTAATTTTCTAAATTTTGATATGTGACGGAATCCTAATAGCATTCTGATATGCTGCATGATATGGTTTTAAGGCTTCAATGGGGTTAGCGGATTTTCCAATTGATTGACAAGTATTCCACAATTACCGTTTCAATGTAGATTTCTTGAGCTCAAAACAAAGTGTCCGATCATTCGTGTGTAAAACGTAAAATACATCAAATATACACACTAAAAACGTAAGATCTTGCGGCCAAACATACATCCCAAGACATTAGAACACTGGGATCATCATTCCATCGTTTTTTGCCCTCGGGAAACTTCAATTATTACGCTCTCTGAGCTCGAGGGCGTTTTATTGCGAAACTTTCCCTTTTGGTGGCTAGAGTGCGCAAAGGGGTGGATTTGTTCAGCTGAAAGTTATATGTTTGTTTGCGAGAGAATGGTCCAAGTTGTTACTCCATAACTTCCATCGCCATCCGCACACCATATAACTTCTTGATCTTCATCATTACTGATAGCATTTCTGTTTGTAGACTACTCCACCGTAAACTTTATAGAATTAATAATGTTAAAATAATTTGAAACTCTGGATGTTGTAGGTTAATTAAAACCTTCTAATTATATTGTTCATGGCCACTGGGGTGGGTCTGTGGAAAGTTGGGATCTTTTGCCCCCTTCACAGTGTTTTATCCTCACAGTGGATAAGGGGCTCCCACAATGTCCACAAAATGTACGTATCTACTTGCTCCACTCACAAGCCCAATGTTAAAATTAGGCCTCGTTTACCCTCGACGTATTTTATCAGAAATTATTGATTTGTGATTCAGTTTAAAGAAAAAAAGAGGCCTAGCAATTGCATTAAGCAAGTTTTGGTTATCACCAAAAAATTAGCATAAAATGATCTAATATTGAATATTATTTAGTGGAATTTCTACAAGTAGGCTCCATTTGTTCTTTAAAGAGGCAATCGACGATTTCGAACAACCTGTTGAGGAGAAAAAAGACTCGAACGAGAGAAGCAGGTTGGGCACGTGGACTCGAGCTCTTTTTATGTGCAGTCTTTGTATATAATATTAAGTAGTAAATTGTATAGTAGTAGTGCTAATACAATTGGGGCTCCAGTCACAGAACATTAAGCGTTTACCAAGTTTTAATGAAATTATTGACCAGTCTGCTTCTCCCATAATGCCGATGTTAACTTTCAAAGCTTTCTCTCAACAAATTACCCGAAATAGTTGATTCGTGGTTCATTTTAAAGACAACAAAATACCCTAGTGATTTCAGTGAGCAAAATTTTGATATCACAAACAGTTTGCCTATACAAATCCTAAAAATACTTCATTTGATTTGGATTTTGATTGAGAGGTAATTTTTAATAATGTGCTCACTGAATTCGCTAGGTATTTTTTTGCTCTAAAATGAGTCATAAATCAACCATTTTATATTATCCGTTGAAGAGTTACGGTCTTTGAAAGTTAACTTTGAAGGAGAAACAGGTATAAACGCAAAATGTTGCTTGACTGTAGCGCCCTCTAACGACTTTGTCTGAACTTCTCAAGAAATTTATATTTCAAACTGAAACTAGTGCAGTGCCTCGCCAGGTGCCGTAGCCTCACCGAACCGCTTGCTCTCGAGTACTGCTGCATTATTTACGTACGTTGATCGATTCCGATGTGCAACCCGCAGATCCGGGGGCAGAACCAGCCACAATGGCGATGCAAGCAAGATCAGTCCGCGCCTCGGGCAGTGACCCCTGGACTGCGGCTGTCACGACGTTCTGCGAGGCAGGCGCACTGGACACTCGGTATTGGAGAGGTATACCTCGAAGGAAGTGATTAAAGTCAGGTTTAATGATTGAGCAAATATCGGTGCTGATATTTAATCAACTTAATAAACGGATACCGGTACATGTCCTGCAATCTACTCAGATGAGACTCAAGGATAATCTGAATTTTGAGAACGTCACGTAGGCCCCAATATTAAAAAAAAACTGGTGTTTTTGTCCGGAACAATTCTGTGACACCCAACTGACAATTGATTTAGGTATTTGGGTATATATTGGGGTGACAATTGACCCCCAATTGATTTGGGTATTTTTTAGAAAGGCAATTTTTTGCAGCAGGGAATGTCGAAGCCTGACTTTCAAATT
Organism: Allygus modestus; assembly: GCA_963675035.1. NCBI lineage: Eukaryota > Metazoa > Arthropoda > Insecta > Hemiptera > Cicadellidae > Allygus > Allygus modestus. The sequence goes on from OY776116.1 coordinate 42,698,347, forward strand.
AGGACTTTAAATGTTTTTCAAATTTAATTTTCAAGTCTATCAGTCGACAAAGTCATTATAATTTTGTTTTCAAACAGTTTTGAACTCATATGGCATAAACCATTAGCGGCGAAAAATGTGATGAATGAGATCAAAGTTGTAAAGTGAGTGTGGTTTGTAAACATAAGTATACAGAGTAAACATTGCGAGTTAACAACCCTATGTTTTAGTTTATGTGGTCAAGGCCGCGACTCGCAACAAACCTTTTTCTGTAATTATACAAATTTCCTGCTTACAAATAGGAGTAAAAACTTGTTACTGTTAACGTTGAACATTGAGGGGATTGAAGAAGCCTTGAGTGTGGATGAACTCAAGAAGCTCGATTTTATAAACCCCGAAACGGCAAGTACAGTATTCCACGAAAGTCACTCACGTCATCTCTTAAACAAACTGCCACACATCTATTCTATTGGGCGGAACTGCTCGAACTGAGCCCGGATAGTTAGAGTTCTCGAATGAATTGAGTCTTGCACTCTGAAATGTCGGCACTTCCCATCTGAACAGAGCTTTGAAGCTAAATATACTTTTAGGAATAATAAAGTGTGCTTACACTTACAGTACCGGTACTTGGTCAAATTCATATTCTCAACAGCCGAAACAAGTTTATATGTTTAAATCAATTTACTGGTGTAATAAATTTCGTAATTTTACTAAGGCCTTACAACTAAATCAAGTTGTGGATTACTCTATATTATAGCCATTCTAATTGGTGCTTTTTGATTAGTTTTGAGGTTTCAAGTTCAAATAGAGTACTAGGCCTATATATCACCTACAATAATATACCACACTACACCACTTTACACTGTCATTTATTGAGAAGACCTTTTTCGTAAATAAACAGATTGCAGTACTATATTCGACTTCATTGAATAGTTAGACGGAAAAAATCAGAATATAAAAAAAACTTAAAATTTTCAGAACTGTATGAAGCACATACGAGACAGTGTATAGCCTAGTTGTTCGAAGGACGAGCCTCTAATACATCTCAGTTTCAAAACGAATGAAAACCCGAAATTATCAACAGTTTTGGCAATTAATACCGGAAAGACAAGAACTCACTATTGTCTAGCAGCTAGGTCATAAAGAATGGGCATTTAACGGATATTAATTGAGCAATGAAAATCTTCTCACGTGATAATTACAAGAATAACAGGTTGTCCAGGAACGGAATATAATTGGTAGGGCCTCGAGAAATTACCGCGCGTTTGAATACATCCTCACCGGGCGACGCCCGACGCTACTTTCGAACGCCGCGCCGGAGACGGAGAAACTTGAAAACTGATAACTCCAGGAGAGATCGGCCCTATCGCAGGACGACGTGGTATGGGCTCGACAACTGAACCCACGATACGCCCGAGATGGCCTTGATACCTTCCTATTGGAACCGATAGAGTCACTGTTTCAAATTTGTAACAAGCTTACGAGCTTCTAGAATATTGCTATCCTCTCCTTTATTTCGGTTAACCACGGGGTTCAACTGCATTGGTAAGGGAAATCTAGTGCTTGATATTATTTTGTGAGGGTTCAAAACTGGATACAGATGCCATTGGTCATTGGTCTATTAATTAATTATCCTGGCTAAAGAATCAGTCGGCCTATAAGTCGCTCTTGTAGTCGGTAACAAGAGGCATCTCACCCATTCTACACTCAACAAGAGGCATCTCACCATTCTACACTCACCATTCATTCATACTTGCCTTAAGTATTAAAGTATGTAAAGTGTATGTATTTGAAATAAGGGGTGATATAACCTACTGTTATAAACATGTTAATGGTACTCAATAAAGTTACGTGAAAATATTGACAAACTTCTGATTACACTAAGTTAGAAAATTGTATGAATCAAACTTAAAAGTTGCTAATAGGTAAGAATAAGCAAAGGCCACAGAGAAGAAAGAATTCTTTCTCTTCTGTGCTAAACCTAAAAATATATAGGAAGTGAAATAGGTGAAAATAAGATTTATTCTAATGTGACTACCTAAATAACGCGATGTGGCTTTAAATCAGAAATGTTACTGTGACCACAGGTAATAAAACTGAAGTGAGTTAAATATCGCTTTTACAGTTTGTTCTGTAGGAGAAGCTACAATTTAATTTCTTCACAAGTCATACAATTAATTCTCAAAATGACCAGTTTTACACGTGGTCCTAATGAACGCCATATTTAGCCAATATACATAGTACAGGCGACCTTCGTTAAAAGATTATCGCGACAAAGGCCGAGCGTATGTGATGACTATTACACAGTCAGCTGTCCTTATCTGTGTCCAATTATTTGCTGTGACGTCATAAAGGCCTTACATAAGTATAGAAAACTATAAGTTTAGACTATGTTACGTATGCATTAATTTTAATAATTGTTTGTATATATTCATTATTTTGCAACAATTATTTTGCAACAGGAGTTTATTGAGAGATCTAAAGGGTTATACATAATTGTGGAAAAGGTAATAGAACCTGCGAAGGCCGAAAAGCAAACGAAAAATGCTTTATTTTGTATTAGGCCTACTCTTTACTACTAATTTATTATTAAGTCGTCTTCGTATTCAGTCTGTAAATTTCGTTGGACCAATTAACTTACTTATTACTTTATTAAATTGTATATTGATAATATTGCATGTATATTGAGAGACCATTTATTTGTTTCACCTTCGCCCTTCTGGAACGATTACTATTTGTGATATTGAAATGTTGCTTTTCAACTGAGCCACAAATCACGATACATGTTAATCCACTGAGGATAGGCGGGCTTTGAAAGTTAACAATGGCCTTATAAGAAGCAGTAATGCCCCCTGCTTCATTTCGCGAATGGTGTCCCCTCTTAATTCATGTTCCCTGTAGGCCTTAATAATGTTAGCTAAATTTACAACAGCAACGGGTAACTTTCAATATATTAAACTTCAAAGTTACTTGTCAACTTTTTGCACAACCGATCTTTACGCATGCGATAGGAAAGAAACGACTTTGCAAAAGAGTTATTCAAGGATATTACAAATGAAGAAAATTAAGCTACAAAGAAAAATATGATCCCTGAGGAATTTTATGTTAACCAGGATTGAGTGTAAACATAAAACACTTTATTACTCTCATGATCTTCGCACGACATACTCCCATAAAATTAGGGGTGTGCGAGTAGTGATTTTTTTAATCGAGCCGAGTCGAGTCTAGTGCCAATTATTTTCGAGTTTCGAGTATTTTCGAGCGAGTATTTGCCATCAGTTGGTAGTTTAAAATAGAGTAATGGGATTTGAATACCACCCTAGTTTTGATAATCTAAACATGATTTTTAACTAATACATTAGTAGTATAGAACTCTCTATTAATACACCTGGAACGCTCGGGCTGTGTCAAGAAATCGATCTTTACCCCTTCAAAGGCACTCACGGTCGCTCAGTGGATTTCAGCATTGTGCGTCCTATCGTTTACACGCTTTTGCGCCTCGCCAGATTAATTACAAGAAAGTTTATATATTATTGATCTGCATGAACTACGAAATCTAACAGTATAAACTTCTTGTAGTTTGGTAATTTATTTTATTCGTAGTAATGAAAACAAGTTAGTGTTTTAAAAGTGGGACACGAAAAAGTCACAAAGCGTAAACTTTTTTGTTTTGTGGTGAAAAAGAAAATTCCACGGAAAAGTTGTAGATAATTAGTTGATCCACAGTTTTTATACCAAACTTTTTTTATAAGTTGATTTATTTGTTCGGTAAATATGGTAACAACGTGTCCCGCGCTCAAATCAATTCGTGCCGCACTCATTCCAGCTAACTGACGCAACACTTTGTTATACAACATGAATTTGATTGTATTAACAAGCTGAACTATGACTTATTATTTTGCAGGCAATAAGTGGTCTATGGTAGCTACTCTTTTTTTATTTTGGAAATAGACATTTGTTTCATTGCCGCTGTTTTTTATTAATTAAACTGAATCACAAGTGGAACCAACATATACGGTACCTTGCAAAATGACACAGGGAACAGGTTAATATTCAAAATGGATTTGAAATCCAAATTTTATTTTATTATAATATAAGATTATAAAGTTGTTCTTATACATCTTAAGTGTTATTAAATAAAATTAACTTATTTAATTTCTGCCTTAGGCTCGCTGATGCTTTATTTTTTTCCATGAATTCAGTTCAGGTTAAATCATGGCATAATAGTTTAAAAATAACAACAAATAGTTTTTACAAGTTGTAACACATGCCGATCATCATAATGGGAGGTGATCGGATTTGAACAAAATATGTTGCCAACAAAGTAATTTATATCTCTGTTTATAAAATGAGGAATGCCTCCCGCGAAAAATAAAAAAAACTGTAGTCACTGCGTTGTTTTTTAATCGTGTTCTAAGGCTACCAATTTAAATTAATCTGGTTTGAAGTGCTGACTACAAAGTATACTTGAATCTGACGGAAAAAGTGTTTTATTTTCGTATAAATTGACCATTTTTTCTTTAGTGCCCGGGTCTGAAGGTAGACTGGAAATAAACCATGGGAAATAATAATCAAGAAATTTTAGTTAGTTCGATTTAATTATTAGTTAAGCTTATTCCTTATACCGGGGTTCCCTTAAATTACCTTTACAAATTGAATCGTGTGTAGAGCGTACTATAGTAGTATTTTAGTGGGGATAGATTTTTTTCTAACACATGTTCTTAAGTTTGTTAATTTTTGCATAGTCTTTACTTATTTACTTCATCAAAACTATCTATTTTAAAAATTTTAATTGAAATGAAGGTGAGGTGTGTTTTAGGTTAATTAGTACAAATTATGATATTCGAGTTCGAAATAATGTTGAAAAATTAATTTCAACAAAAAAATCATGGAACAGGAAGTGTACTCCACCCAATACAATAGTACTTGTTAAACCAAGTCACACAGCTTGCCCTTCCTTCAAAAGAAAACGTATTTTAGCGAATTTCCCCTATAGGAGGGAAGAAGCTATTAGCGTAGTCGGCATGGTAAGACCTAGGCCCGGGACCATGATAACTTTTCGTTTTGAGGTCCCCAGACCCCAAAACACCATTCGTTCGAAACTGTATGTATATATATATATATATATATATATATATATATATATATATATATATATATATACAGTTACAGTAAAAAAGATGTCCACTCTATGCAATCTTTATTCAATTGTTCTAGTCAATGTTTCCCACAAATCGATTGTTGATATCATTGCCTATGTATTGACTATTGTATGTAAGCTATAGTCAATGTTGATACTTTTACACTGTGTAACTCAGACTTTGAAAGTAAATTTATTCACAGCTGTTATGATTCTTTTGTTTCGATTTGAAACTCCAAAGGCCCTATATTAAAATTTCCAATTTTCAAATGATATTTTTAACTAAATATAAATTTTCCTGCGGTTGAAGTATTTATCAATTGATTTTGTAGGTCCAAAAGCCGAAGTTTTAACAAAATCGTTCCACTGGATTCCGAGATAAATTTTGCAAACAAACAAACATTGAACAGGTATATGATATTTTCATGTATATGGTTTACAAACATAACATTCAAATGCGATATACGCAAACATATACGAGATTAAATTATCTGTAAACTAGAAAATTACATACGTAGATTTCAACAAGCCAATTAAACAGACACACAGATAATATGTAAATTAGGTATATACCAATTGTTTAAAAGTTGAAACAGAAACCCACCCTCGTCATCAAAACGGACTCAGGTAAACCAAACGATCGCGGATGAGTCATTCGATATGTCTTGATGATCGGAAGGCGTAAGCACTGGAAACAATGCCCTTTGTTCGCCAACAATGGGGAATCGGAGGCTAGAATATCCTGTTGTTTCACGAGCATAATTCACAATAAACCCGACTGTTTATACGACTAGCTGTTTTAATCTGATGTATTATGTATGAGCCCTACGGTTATTGGGGTTTATATGCGTGTTAAACGAAAAACATACATTAAAGTAAATGTCATGGTTATGTGACGTGATGAAGAGTGTAGAATGGTTTATGAAGGAACCCGCCTAATGACTCAGACCTTTGGCTTCGGAGACACCAGCAGCATTATGAGCCATGACGGCATTCTGAATCTTTATTTATACCAATAGCAGTATGATTGAAGCCGCTGTGACATAATTTGTCTGTCATTCAATGTACTATACACCTTAGTATTGCCAATTCTCACTCCATAAGCTACTTAACTGGCCCAAATAAATACTTTCTTCGTTACAAGGAATGATATCATAACAATTAATTGGGGTTTTGTTTTCTAATCTCAAATCAAAGCATATTGATTTAAAAGTTACCAATTTCGGATGCATAAACACCAATATCGCTCGACCACGACTACAGCGACTACCTTGAACACATTCTTATCGATCCGGACACAATAGGGTGACATAATCGAATGACGAGTCTGGCCGAGGAACGTTGGCGCCTCTAAATGATTTCGCCGACACAATGGCGAGTGGCCTCGAATGTCCACAATGACCGTGGCCGGCCAACAGCGAGTCGCGAGCCGCGAGGAACCTCTCCCACGCCGCGGCTGATCTTGGGTTGAAGGAAAAGGTTGAGGAAGTTTTGATATGTTAAACTTCCTAAAGTGTGTTCCGAAAATTAGTGACTTTAGATTGCTAAGTAGGTTTTCTTGGGGATGATATAGCAGCTTACGGTTTTGACACAAGAATGCAGTTGTCTGAGAAGGAACGTTGTTCACATAGGAACTGTGGCAGAGTAGCCTTCACTCATTAAAATTTTCCTTCGTAGAAAAAGAGATTTCTCATTGGAGTCCCTTTCGTGACGTGCAAATTCACTTTGCAGCCTACGGCTACAAAATTAATATTTTCGAATGAGGCGAACCAATTCATTCAACTCTGCAGCTGCTCTATGCCGCTTCATACGTGAAGGATGTGCTCGACCTACAAAATATAAAGTAATGTGAGTTTTTAAGTCTTGCTACACTGTTTTGCCAAAATAAGATATTGAAAAAACTATAAGCTGTTTTTGAACAGGTCTGAACCAATTAATTGAATCTCTGTCAACGTATCTTCTTTGAATGGCCCTCTCCCATCACTCACGCGACACTGAACTTCCTTGCCTCCTCATTGAAGTCAAACAACTACAGCTGCACTTTAAGACTCATCATGCAACGAACCATGTCAGATAAACGAGTATTTAGTGGGTGTAACGCAACACGATCTCAGTTCACCCTCAAATGCATGCAGGCCCAGTTTCCAGACCATCAGCCCAATATGGCCAGCCAATATGCCGGTGTACCACAAGGCTGCATCCTCGGTCCACTCTTGTTCTGTCCTTCACCGCTGGTAGCTGCTTTTACTGCTTCAAGTACGGTGGGTACTGTAAGGAAACGGGCTCGCTCCAAATGTGGACACAGTAGTTATCGGTTTTTATCGGTTCTACGTGTACACAATATCAACTGTATTGTTTCCACAGACAGACTTTCCTGATTGATATTACTCTCATCACAGGAGTACGGTTTTAGTTTCACGATTTTATAGTCAGAACGCTATGGATGATATGTTATGTTTATACAAATTGTAAAAGGCGAAAAACGAATATTGTTTGTTATTTATCAATCTAATTTGGTGTTCTTATTATATCTGATAGATGAAAAAATAAGAAGGGAAATAAAAAAGTATGTTATTGTTCACAAATTTAGTTGAAATTACAAGACTAGAGGACCTGCGCCGCTCTACAGCATCAGTCAGCGTCGCAACTAGTTTATGAGTAAAGGCTAATCAATTTAAATAATGTGCGTTTTTCATTAAAATCTAAACATACTTTTTGGTTAGCGGTAATTGTTACAAAATTTATAAAAATATTTAGTGTAAAGATTTGTAATTTGTGCACTAAAAACACTATCCAGTTTTAAGTATAAATACAGGTAATGTTCTCCTTACCCTTGAAATCGTTAGATCTAGTATTTTTCTCGCTAGAGTTCAGCATCAGGGTTTTTATTTACTTTAACAGCTATGATCTTTATCTGCTTAAAACAGTTAAAAGAGAATAATCTATGATCATATTATGGTGGTTGTTTTAAAAGAAAGTAATCACTATATTGTTCATAATTGTAAACGTAGTTTAGGAATAAAATTCTTAGGATTTCTATCCCAATGCTGAATGACTGAGTATTCATTTCTAGCCACGCCGTGTCTTTAAGAAAATCCATACGTTCATGGCGTTTATAAGTTCATCCCATTACACGATACACGATAAATAATATATATATATATATACACAACTTTGAACAGATGGGTGTTGGCATCTGGTGATCTCAAAACGCATAGTTATCATCATCCCCGGCCTGAAGGTCTTAGCTTGGGAAAAAAGTAATTATTTTATCATCAGTTATGATTTTTCTCATCGTGCAAGCTAATGGTAAAGTATGATGCAGAGTTATTTTATATTTTTAAGTAAAGCGCAGAGTATAGATGGCTTTAGGTTTTTTGGTTTTGACGCTCGTTTTGTGATGTCCTGCCAAAGTGGCCCTAGTTTTGGGTTCAATATGGGATTTAAGAAATAATACCAAATTGCTAAAACCAGCAATAAAAAAAACCAACAATGTAAACGTAAACTTCAAAACGAAATCTGAATGAAATATAAACATTTTTAGATTTAAAATAATATCTAAATACAAATACACACGTACAAATACACAAAACGAAAAAAGAGCGATAAATCCCAAAGGTCATATGGGCAACTATTTTATGGAGTTTGCAGGGAGAATCCAGAAACATATTATGCACATAAAAGAAAATACCTTTTTTAAAAAGGTTCTTCAGGAACTAATGAACTAGATCGATTGTCATGCATGTGTTTTATGAACGCTTTAAACGTCAATCGGTAAGAAATTGTTTGAAGAGCCTTAAAGTTAATAACAAAACCTCAAAACATAAAATGTTCCTATTCAAATACACATGCAAGCCTTCTTAGCTCATGTAGCAGATTTTCTCAACCTATCATCGCACAATAAAATTATAACTGAATTACATGTACATTTTTGACTATATAAACACCCGTAAATAAAGTATTTGTATTATGTGCTGCATTATTCCTTGGCGAACCAAATGAACCAACTCTCTTGTTTAATAAACACATGTTTTAAGTAATCATCTGATGTAAACAAACTTCCTCCATAACATTAACATGGGAACTTGGAGAGCCACTGGGGTAAAGCCCATTGAAGATATGTTAGACTGGATGGATGATGACATATCGAGGCACAATTTTAACCTTTAATTTAAACAAAATTGAAAATCGGCACAGTAGAACAACCTGACGGACTGGACCAAGTTTTGCAATTTTGTTAATATATACTAGCTGTTATATATTAAAAATGACGGGCTTAAAACACGAATCAAATAGTTTTCATTAGTAATCAAATAAATGTAGTGGCTTCAAAAATTGTTCTTTGCAAATCTATAACTAAATTATAGTTATATATATATACTAACAGATATATATCTGTTAGATATATTTAAAACGCTAATTTTGAAATGCATGTAATCAAATAGGAAATCACCGTGCAAAATTGTAAGATGCTGTTGTGTCTGCTGACATACAAACTATCTAAAGACAGACCAACAAAAACATATGATTAGCTAAACTGAATAAAAATGTATGTATTCAATGCTAATAGTGGTATAGGTCCATAGTCCTTAGTTTTATTATCCCTTTTATCACAATTTGTTACCAGAGTTTCATATACCTTCACCCAATTTCATCCAATATAGCAAAGAAGGTATATTATATAGCAGAGAACGTTTCTGTGAAATCTAACTGAATTCTGAACTTAAAACTTTTACCTTCGCATTTTATCATCCGCATAACAAATAACCCCCCCTCATTTACGTTTTGTTAAATCGTGTATTTGTGTCTTTAATCATGGTTTTTTATACTCATATTCAAATCGCACTTTAGAAAGAATAATGGCTATCATCATAGTTGTTTACAAAAATATTTTGACTGTTCATATTTACACAAAAAAATAGAAACTGCCTAAACTGCAACAACAACAAATACTAGGCAACAACAATTGTTTCATCATCCTTGGCCTAAGGGAAATCTATTGACACCAACCTGGCCTCTCTACGTTCAGTAGTTTACTCGGAATAGGTGGTTACACGTTTTAGCGAATTTCCCCTATAGGGAAGAAGCTATTACCGTAGTCGGCATGGTAAGACCTAGGCCCGGGACCATGATAACTTTTCGTTTTGAGGTCCCCAGACCCCAAAAACACCATTCCTTCGAAACTGTATATATATATATATATATATATATATATATATATATATATATATATATATATATGTGTCCGTGAGCACGATAACTCTCGTAAAGATTATCCGATTTTGATGAAATTTGGTATAAACGTGTAAAGCAACATTTATGACTTTAAGTTCGAAAACCAGCCAGATCGCTCTATCCGAAGTGCTATTTTGGGGGGGTTTTGTACCCCAAAAATGGGTTTTTCGAATTTTTTACATATAATTTTGGAAATAGTCAAATTTTATTTTTTCCCATTGGATTCAGCTTAAAAAAACACACAATTTGGTATTTTCATCATTTCTCTACGTCAATTGGTTACCGAGATATTGAAAGTGCTAAACACAGTACGTTGTCTTAATGTTATTCTTATGGAGGAAAATAAAAATTTTATATCTCGCTTATTTATGAACGTATACTGACAAAACTTGGTATACGGCTTCATCTGGTTGTGGACCATTGATATTTGCTCAAAAAAACAATTTTTTTACCCAAGGCTCCCGTAGCAGCAAACCTGCGTACTCAGCCCCATGTTATTCTTATGGAGAATAAGTACCGTGTTATCTGCCTTCATTATGAAAACAAATTAATGAAATTTGGTATGTGGCTTTACCTACATGAGTTATATTGATATTTTTATAAAACCCTATTTTTTGTCTTCCTTGCTTCAGCAAACCTGCATACTCAGCTGCCATGTTATTCTTATGGAGAATAATTAAAATGTCATAAATACTTTATTTATGAATGTATATTGATGAAACTTGGTATATGGCTTTATGTGGTATTAAGATACATATATATGCATTGGAAATTCGCTGAGTACGCAGGTTTGCTGCTACGGGGGTATATATATATATATATATATATATATATATATATATATGTGTCCGTGAGCACGATAACTCTCGTAAAAATTATCCGATTTTGATGAAATTTGGTATGAACGTGTAAAGCAACATTTATGACTTTAAGTTCGAAAACCAGCCAGATCGCTCTATCCGAAGGGGTATTTTGGGGGGGTTTTGTACCCCAAAAATGGGTTTTTTGAATTTTTTACATATAATTTTGGAAATAGTCAAATTTTATTTTTTTCCATTGGATTCAGCTTAAAAAAACACACAATTTGGTATTTTGATCATTTCTCTACGTCAATTGGTTACCGAGATATTGAAAGTGCTAAACACAGTACGTTGTCTAATGTTATTCTTATGGAGAAAAATAAAAATTTTATATCTCGCTTAATTATGAACGTATACTGACGAAACTTGGTATACAGCTTCATCTGGTTGTGGACCATTGATATTTGCTCAAAAAGACAATTTTTTACCCAAGGCTCCTGTAGCAGCAAACCTGCGTACTCTGCCCCATGTTATTCTTATGGAGAATAAGTAACGTGTTATCTGCCTTCATTATGAAAATAAATTAATCAAATTTGGTATGTGGCTTTACCTACATGAGTTATATTGATATTTGTATAAAACCCCATTTTTTGTGTTCCTTGCTTCAGCAAACCTGCATACTCAGCTGCCATGTTATTCTTATGGAGAATAATTAAAATGTCATAAATCGTTTATTTATGAATGTATACTGATGAAACTTGGTATGTGGCTTTATGTGGTATTAAGATACATATATATGCATTGGAAATTCGCTGAGTACGCAGGTTTGCTGCTACGGGGGTATTTTATACATGGGGATGGCGAAAAAAGACCAAAAAACAGTGTTTTTTGCCAATTGCAAACGTACAACCGTGTAAATTTTGGATATCGTATTTTTTTCATCATCCTTGGCCTAAGGGAAATCTTTTGACACCAACCTGGCCTCTCTACGTTTAGTAGTTTACTTGGAATAGGTGGTTACACGTTGCTTTGTCCACGCTATTATTATATAGGATGATTCCCTTAGGAGTTCTAGACTGCCTCTAGGCAATCATTGAACTACACACCATTTGAAAATATATCTGGTTGCATGGAAAAAATGCATTTCTAAAAGTGTGAAAAAGTGTTATTAATATCTAAAACTATCTACTGTATTCAAAATCTGACCTTATTTCAAGCCTTTATTGCACTTTGTATGGATGATGCCATAAAGGCCCCATGTATAATAATTCTCATGTTAACGAATGTGCTTGTGCTTCTCTTTAGAATGTGACGTAGACGTATGATGTTATTCAGGCTGAGCCAATAACATTAGTATCTGACAGCTAAAAGTTATTTAGGAGGATGAAGAGATTCGCCGGTAGACGTTGACGGATGAGGTGGAGGATATTGATGCTGTTTGTTACGAAATGTCTTCACGTAAATTAATATAATTTGTTCCACAACTGGTTTGGTTTCGTGACGCAAACTTTCGGTTTGAAGAATGGCTCTTCAGGAATACATTAGACGATAGTATAACATGATGACAGCCTAACGGTGACTACTAGATGAAAAATGAATTCCATCTAAATATTTCGTCTTTAAACGTCACTCAAGAGTAATTTTATTTTTAATTCTGCATAAATTTATTATATAAATTATTCTGCGGAAAACGTAGCCTACCATAACCTTTTAATACCTGATTGTAAGACTAGAGTTCAAGTGTATTGTAATTAATAATATTTTTTAAGGAAGCCGTATACACTTAACGGTCACAAGTGATTTGCCCCGTTCACATTATTAATATGAATCGTCATCCTCCTTGATATAAGCTTAATAAAATAAATAAGCTTGAAAATAATAATTATCAACATTTATTTCGGTTACCTTTTTTTCTATAATACAGCTGACCTAGTTAAAAAGTATTTCATTACACGTCACTTGACCCGAACAAATCCGCAGGACTGTGTTGTGGGTAATATGCCTCGACTTTTGGATACAGACCCTGAAGCCAAATTAATAAACTATCACAATTTTTAGCAGGAGTTAGATCTTTGCTAAAAATACCACAAAACAGGACTTCAAAAACACACAACCGAGCATCCAAGCATCGAACCATTTTCCGTCCAAGAGCAACTCAGGTTCCCAGGGGGGAGCTTTGATGCTTTGATCCGCCCGCTGAGGATATTAGGCCCCGGGCTTATTTACGTTTACGGCTCTCGCGACCGAGTGCAAGGTTATATACTGTCAGATCCACTTGTGGAGCGGAGTGAAACCCATCAGCTGTTTACGAGCGGGTTATCGTCGCGTGGCGGCGACTGACGGATTATTTCTGGACCGCGGCCGTCTGTTTACAATACACTATTGTTGTCCGCCGCAGCTTTAGATGCTGTTTGTCTGTCTGCCTGTCTGATACGGTTATGATCTAATCCGTCGTGGAAGGTGGACAAAAAATATTTATATTTAGATGTATTTTTGTCTTCAGAGAAAACACATCTATTCCTACGGATATAATAGATCTAAAAGTGTATTGCTCCACACGTAAGGACTACAGGCCCGATCCATCTGAAATTGTGTTGAAATATACATAATGTCCCCAAAACACACTAAAACTCAACGTTTGACTAGAAGAAAACTCAACAAAATAACCCTGAACGAAATTTCACGGGTGGATACGCTATGGGCATTACGGCTTAGAAAACTGATACTGGTGCTTAAATTGTACGGGAAACTTGACCTTATAATAACATCCGATTGATAATTATTTTTGTCTATAAATTCGAAAAACTTATAAATAAGCATGTATTAGTTCAGCATGTAGGTAGGATTTAGTTATGCTCATCTTTAGTATTTTTATGTTTGGGGCTGCTGCAGGGTTTATTTCATTATACATTACCAGAGTCCCGGTTAATTTTAAACTACGATAACACAAACACACTGGGGGTTTATTATGGGATTCCCCATGAAATTTGTAAAAGTCCATTAACCTCATGCTAACAATTTAGAATTCATTAAAAAATAAACTTTGTAAAATAATTATTTCTCAGTTGTTACATTTTAAATACGAACCATATTACGAGTTCACGGTATCGTAGTATAAAATTAACCGGGGCTCTTGTGGAGTAATATTTCCCCACAAAATAAAACCCAGCAACAGCAGCAGCAGCAGCAACCCCCAAAAATGGAAATATTAAAAATAAGCATAAATAAATTCTACCTACAAGCTGAACTTGATAATTTTTTCAGGATATTGGATAGTTTCGCTATTACTTTCTGCTACTTAATTTTTCATTAACAATTGGTTTTTCAATGTTAAATGTTACATTGTTCTCTAGTCTCTGAGCCAGAGGAATTTCAAAGAGTGCCAAAAGAGTGGGCGGCACAATATTTCCGAGAGCCAGACCCTCAGCTATGCGTTGTGTATACAAAACAGTTCACAGTGCTCTTTGCGTCTGTTTATAGTTATTGTTTCCAGTTATTCCTATTCTTACTCGGTATATTTCCAGCGTATGAATATGGATTTGTTGATCGGAGCACTCACGGCGTACCCGCCATTACCCTGAAACGTGTCAGGATTGAGCTTACAAGTATAAACACACGTTGGAGCTGCTGGTATGCTGTATACATGTCAAGATGTCAGGATTCATTTTAAGTGCACACATTTTGTGTTTTCAATTATTTATGGATTAGTATAAACGTTTTCCAGCAGAGAGATATTACAAGCGATTGTCTTTACTCGATTGTCATATAGAAACCATTTGATATTTCGTTATGAACAAAATTTTACTATGATAAAAATAAAAATACCCCCGTAGCAGCAAATCTGCGTCTCAGCGAATTTATAATGCATATATATGTATCTTAATACCACATAAAACCACATACCAAGTTTCATAAATATACATTCATAAATAAACGATTTATGACATTTTAATTATTCTCCATAAGAATAACATGGCGGCTGAGTATGCAGGTTTGCTGAAGGAAGGAAAACAACAAATGGGGTTTTATACAAATATCAATATAACTCATTTAGGTAAAGCCACATACCAAATTTCATTAATTTATTTTCATAATTAAGGGAGATAACACGTTACTTATTCTCCATAAGAATAACATGGGGCTGAGTATGCAGGTTTGCTGCTACGGGAGCCTTTGGCAAAAAATTGTTTTTTTGAGCAAATATCAATGGTCCACAACCAGATGAAGTCGTATACCAAGTTTCGTCAGTATACGTTCATAAATAAGCGAGATATAAAATTTTTCTTTTCCTCCATAAGAATAACATTAGACAACGTACTGTGTTTAGCACTTTCAATATCTCGGTAACCAATTGACGTAGAGAAATGATCAAAATACCAAATTGTGTGTTTTTTTAAGCTGAATCCAATGGTAAAAACTAAAATTTGACTATTTCCAAAATTATATGTAAAAAAATTCAAAAAACCCATTTTTGGGGTACAAAACCCCCCCCAAAATACCCCTTCGGATGAAGCGATCTGGCTGGTTTTCGAACTTAAAGTCATAAATGTTGCTTTACACGTTTATACCAAATTTCATCAAAATCGCATAATTTTTACGAGATTTATCGTGCTCACGGACACATATATATATATATATATATATATATATAAATATATATACACATATATATATATATATATATACAGTTTTGAACGAATGGTGTTTTGGGGTCTGGGGACCTCAAAACGAAAAGTTATCATTGTCCCGGGCTTAGGTCTTACCATGCCGACTACGGTAATAGCTTCTTCCCTATAGGGGAAATTCGCTAATACTTCCAGTTTAAGCTAGTTTCATTAACAAAATAAATGTGTCATTATTGTGTCATATCCTGATTATTTAAACGAGAAAAAATGCATTTTGAAACTAAAAGAGATTTTCGGACGACTTTTGAAAACAAGTATTTGGTGTAGAATTAAAATGCACGATTTGCATCTTACAGTACAACTTAAAACCTTGTTTTGAGTACACCTGACAATTTCTGGATCCTTTTTTAAAAGTCTACAAAATGTAAAATTAAGGAGGCAGTATATCCGTAAAACATAAACAAAATAAATAAAATGTAATTGTTAAAATCTTGATATATGTGCCCATAGTTAAGAATAATTCATGACAGCGCGTAGGCAGCGGACCGCAAACACCGAGCGGGCACCGACCGCGTCAGTGGGTGTGATAAACTGCTACAAGTTATTGACACGTTAAGTACAAGTTATACGACTAATTAGTCACTATACTAGTGGTCCTGGACAAAACTCTATGCGTATGGCCAAACCCGAAAGGCGTGTTCTAGTTGCAGTGAGTCACTTGGTTGAGCAACGCGTTCGGGTGAAAGTTGCCGATCATGTGTCACGTCTTGCGTGGGTTCCTCAGGGATCAGTGCTAGGGCCACGCTTTTAACGCCTCCACAAAGGGCCAGTTCTATCACATGAGAGGTATAGTGTTCTACTTGTAGGCTGTGGAGAAACCGCCAATGGTACGGTTGTGATTCGGCTTTGTGTTAGCGAGACCTATTGGTTATAGTTATTGGTGTTGTGAAAGGTTCGGCGTTGTAGTGTTATTACTCGCCTCTTGGTAAATACGTGGTAGAGTCGTAACCGCCTTTGGTGCAATTGAGTGCGATTGGCTTGTGACCCGTATTAGTTGAGAAAGGCCGTTCGTTGGTTTTATTGGTTACTGAGTTGTTATTTGGGGTAATGTATAAGTTTTAGCGGTAGAGTATGGGTTGATTTTCATGCAAAGCCTGATCTAATTATTTAAACAAAATAAATACTTCAGAATGTTAAAATGTGACATTTTATTTAGTTATACTTGGGGGGGTTATCATTTTATAGGTAGCCATCAATGATAAGACTTGCGACTGGGCTCAGGAAACAACACTTTTCCGTGACACAATTAACCATGCAATTGTTTAATCGTCAATAATTGCTTAAAGTCCTATATTTGTTCCGACGAAATGGATTCATCAACCGGGACAATGAATTTAATAGGAACAAGATTCGATGTTGGGGCAAATCTATATAGCGGTTTTCAGTAAACATTACTTATACTTACAGTAAACTGAGAACGTTAATTCACTGTATTTGTAACGACAGTTTGCCTGAAAAGTTTCGAAATCAAGTTATTTTTGAATTAAATTACATTCAATCGGCATGAAACGACTAACTTCGATAGTAAATTTTGATTTAATTGTTTGCAGATTTGGTGTACAATGTAGCAAAAAACTAGTGGACTGTACAAACTAAATCGCCTGTCAATGTGCAGAATGACAAATGTGCAAAACTATAAAAACCTAGTTATTGCCAAACTAGTAGAAAATTAGATTTGGAAATCAGAAAAAACCAACTGACCTTCTCTGAGTAAAGCTCGCGCCCTTGGCACTGAATGTTAATTTTGCAACTAACGTAAGTGAAAGTTACTCTGAGAACATGGAAATCTTTGTATGCATTATGCATTACAAAACTGCAACTGTTGCCAACGCACAGATGACATGGATATATTTTCAAATCAGATTGCCTTTCGTTTACAAAAGCTAAACATACAGATATTATTGTGCTTTTTAAGAGCTTTGGACGATCAAATCTACAGTATAGATTAAACTTTGGTTGGTCTCTTGGAAAATTTACTTTAATAAATGCGGACATAACTAAACAATAAGTGAAACGATTCGAATGATTGACAATGAGGTTATTAAACGTAAGTAAAAGACTTTTTTGTTTCCTAATAAATAACAATTACATAATTTCACAAAAAATATATTGTCAAAGAATATTAATGAGGTTATAGAACAAATTGTATTTTTGAGAAAAAATAAGATGAAATTTACGCCCCAACGACTTACAAAAGGAAGAGTTAAGGGCAAAAGATCAATCAAACGATTGAACCGCAGACCAAAGGCGAAGAAGCCTTCAAAGGATGAAATAAATTGCTTTTATCAAAGGCCCAATCGGCAACTTCCGATCGGGGCGTCGGTTTATGCTTATTGGAGGGCAAGAATATCCGCGTTTATATAAAGCAAAGGTCAAGGAAATGTTTCAACTAAGAAACAAAAATTACACTCATGAATATTTATTTATCTCTGTAAATTTCAGTACAGATAGATGGAGTGTGTTATTTGCATTGGTGAGCACTTTTTCACCTACGCTGACGGTCCAATAATATCGGTTATACCATTGACTAACCATTGACTATAAATTTTAAATTCTAGCATACACTAAAAGTGGGACAGCTGGACCATATGGATGGGATGTCTCCTTCAGTATTTATAGTCAATGGTTATACGATAACGAACAATTTCATAAACCGATTTTGTTTGTTTAATCAATTGAATTTATAATCGTTGCTCACTGCTTGATGAATTGAAACTTTCAGATAAATCGACAAGCTACGGTAGTCTAGTCGATAAGAAGTCAGATCCACGATCGTTCGGTCCCAGGTTCAAATCTTACTTTTCATTTGTTACTTTTTGAGATCTGAAATTTCCTTTGAAATTTTACTTTAATTTTGTCGGGGTTAGATATTTTGTTGTTTAATTTTGTAGGGCTGAAATTCCTGTTTAATTCTACTATAATTTATTTGTAATTATGTTGCACAACGAACAGCCACCATACAGCGCTCTGCGGAGTTAGGTTAGGTTACTATAATCATAGATTAAGAATACCACAAGTTATTGGAGTCAATGCTATAATTTTGTCGTGAACTGCAACCTAGTTGTTTGTTACTTTGTTCACACAAATCCATTTGTAGAGCCAATTTAACAATGGATCCACAACTTTTGATTTAACTTATTTTACTTGACTTTGACTCGAATCACGATTAAATGCTTTTCTATCATAAAACAGTGATGGAAACAGAGGCGAAAAAGTGCCCACCATTTGCATTTGCCTCAGAGTTCATGGAGTATCAAGCAAATTTGCCAGGGCTAGGAAATATTGGTACGAAAATGGAACGACCAAAGATTAGCCTACCTGTGTAGATTTTTCATTAAATAGGTTGGAAAACTCCTTCATTCCTTCATATGGGCCACAGGCATGTCCTTATCAAGCAAAGCTAGGATATAGCCGTTACAGTACTTGAACAGTTTTGTTTAAATTTAATAATCCTATGACTAATAAGATGCGAACTCATGCCAGGGCCGCTGTCGTGTATGTAGAGTAATTTTCTGCTTGTTATTTTATAAGTTACAAGAGAAAAATTAATATAATTACAGTCTATAAACAATTCCATTCCAGCACGTACAAATAAAGCCTGCTTGAGTCCTCACATCACGAAATTAATAACTTAAACAGAAAGAAACATTAATTATTACAGTAAATGTAATACAACAATTTGGAACGTATATCAGCTGGAACGTTATATTGGCCGGCACAGGTGGTAACAATGCTGAGGTCGAACCATAAATCAGCTGAGCGCATCAGCTGTTACTGACCGTGTAATTATGGCGTTAAATCATCCGGTTATTGGTTTCTGATAAACGGCTGTACGTGCGACCACAGCGCGCCGGACGGTGTTATAATGGAACACCTTCACTAAAAGGCTTTCTGTTTTGTTTTTGCTAGGTGACTAGTTTAGTGAAAATACACAATTGGACAAGGTCAATTTAATTTACTGATGACTCGGTTAATTGCTATAAACTAAAAGCATAAAGTTACTAATTCAACTGGTATTACAATTACAAAATTATAAGAATTCAGTTAACTTAAAAGAGTAAAAATATGGACAAAGTTGTAAAGCATTAATTTAAGCGAGTCATCACTTTAAAATTGTAATTCTGTTTCCATAAAGCTATTTGTGTCCAAGCTTGTTTAAAATTAAATTGAACCAATTAACAATCACAATAAACAACTTTTTTAATAAGGCTGCGAAAACTGTATGTGTATTTAGTTCTACGGGGTCTACCGTTCTACTGTATATAGTTAAAACATTTTAGTTTTCGGCTAACGAACAAGAAAATGCGATGTAATATGGTTATTTCAATTCAACCACAAAAAGTTATTAATAGAAGGAACTCCTACAGGATAACAAATTGTATACAACTTTTGAATAAACCACCGATTTACATAAATTTGAAAATAGTTACAGAGGATATACAACAAGTATCAACTACCTAGGTTTTTCAACTTCTAGAAAGGGCTTAGCATCTGACTGCACTGAACATAATCAGCTTTACAGGACTTCTCTAGCAAAGGCCACATGGATCAGAACCAGAAATTGGATATTATAAACCTCAAGGTTGGAAAATACTGTATCCTTGAAATCCACAACTTATCTCTTCGCCAACGTTTAAATCTCACAATTCCGAAACATAATTCTGCATTCTCTGAAATTAATGTTCATTGTTGCTCTGCCATTGTCTCAAGGTGGAAATGACACATGACAAATTTAGGAATGCCTTAAGAGTTTTAGGCCCTGTAATAGCTGGGGGGGGGGGCGTTTTACAGTGTCCATGATTATTTAAGTAATTTAAAATTTAGAAGTGTTGACGGTTTTGTTGCTTTATTATGAACATCACTGAATCTTGAAAATTTTGTAACTGACTCATACCAATGCTTGTAAAAGTTACGTAAGTAAGTAATTGTTGGTTGGGCCTCGACGGCTCTCTGACTGGTCTATACTCTGAGAGGTCGACATTGGGTACAGCAAAATGAAGCTGTCACAGTATTGGTAAGTCTTTTGGCTATCCAGTGTGACAACTTCCCTTCCTTGGTTCTTCCTTGTCTCTTCTGGGGGCTTGACTCCCAGTTGAGCCTGGATACCCAGACTAGTCCAAGTTCTTGGAGGGAGTAGTGGATCTTCCTTGCAGCCTGGGTCGGGTGCCTGGGAGGACCAGACAGTCTCCGGTCTGCCGGGCTGGGGGACGAACAGTCCTGGGGCCACCCGACCCCTGAGAGGTTCTGTGCGATGGCGGTCCCTGTCTGGTGGACTTAGGGGGACGTCGGGTTAGAGGGCGAATCGTCCTGGGGTTATGTTACCCACAGAGCCCGGGAGCTAGGTAAGGACCTTTCCCATCCCTCTTTTCCCTCTTTCCGGTGGCTGCACAATATCCCAAGGGAGACGTGCATAGCCGGCTATGCCGGGGCCTCCTAATCCCCCCCAAAAACAAACAAACAAACAATTGTTGGTTGACTGATTAAAATAAGTCTCCATTCTACACACTATTATACCAAGCCCAATTGGCTATTCAAAACTCCACCCTCCAGTATACTGCGCCATCCAAGATTGCACTATGGAGGCAAGGTCGCGGCGGCGGCTGTTATATAAACGACCTTCACACCAGACCTAGTACCGCTACTTGTTACTCGCCTGGTTGTGGGAATATGTCACGGGCTGTTGCCTCAAACAATAAACTGTCTCACGTGCTCACGTGATCTGACCTTCGCTAGCCGTCGATGGCTTACACTACTTCTAGGACGGAGTTTGAAAAACAAACTATCCTTCATAAGAGTAATCCTCTCAGTTTCAAGTTCCTTTATTCATATTTCACTAAATCTATTTCAATAATATGCTAAGGCAATTTTTTTTGAACAGAACTTTTCCCATTATTTCTGATCCAATTTTTACGACTGATGTAGCCTATCAAATATAGACCTCAATTCGTAGTTGTGAAAAGTGGTTTGACATTGTCCATACCCCAATTCTGAAGGGCTCAGTCCACACTCAGCCCCGTTTTGTTTCGTCCCTAAGTTATAAGGATATAATAACATAGAGATCAGTTTTATTTCAGTTGCGTTCTAAAATAACTGTCTACATAGGAAAATACTGTTTTTCAGTATTAGGAGATGCTATGAGCTGAGAACACAACGCTAACTACTGAAATGGAGAGACAAACTCTTTCATAATTCATAAGATGCAACAACGTTGCTCCGTTTCGAGCAACAGGCCGACTAGTAAACTGTAATGTGATGGAGCAATGTTTAACTGTATTATAAATACCTCAAACGTGGATAAACTCAATTTAGAATTTGTTTCCGCATGCAGAAAAAAATATTCCAAAGTTTTTATCATGAGTAACTTTACTTGAGTCTTATGTAACCAAAAGTAAAGAATTAAAATAAAGCCGAATTTAAAGTTAACCCCCAGAAGAACATAAAAGTTAGGTTTAAAAAACTTTAATAGATTTTTAATTTGAAGGTAAATGCCTTTCTTAGCGAGAGGAAATTGTTTGAACTATTATAATTGAAGTCGTACACGTCTTAACATTATTAAAGTGGATAGGTATTTATTGTTTTGAAAACCTTCCAACAACTGCGGAATAAATCATTATTTCATTCCGTGTCATAAAAACGTGGCACGAAAAGCTCCTCAATGTGATCGACATTAATAGTTCTTATCGGTCTGATGAAATTAGTCATTTTTTATATTGGATATTCTACTGATGTAGCTGAAAGACTATTTACTAAATTAATAGTTATTTGTGTATTAGGGAGTAAAGTATAATACTGTCTCCCTAAGGGAAACTGACTCCATATACGAAGCTGAGGGCAACCATTTTCCCGAGGGGGACAATGTACTTTACTCCCGAAACATACACTAAATTTGTCCCCCACCTGCAGTTGTAATGAATAAATACCCCCATCACAGCAAACCTGCATACTCAGCCAATTTCCAATGGAGATGTAAATGTATTAATACCACATAAAGCCACTTACCAAGTTTCAAAAAAAATATTCACAAATAAGCGATATATACAATTGTAATTATTCTCCATAAGAATAACATTGGGGCTGAGTACGTAGGTTTGCTGCAACAAGGAACACAACAAATGGGTTTTAATGCTAATATCAATATAACTCAACTAGGTGAATGTACCAGTTTTTATGTTCATAATTAATGGAGACATAGCATTTAATAATTCTCTATAAGAATAACATAGGCGCTGAGTACGCAGGTTTATTGCTACGGGAGCCTTTGGAAAAAATTGTTTTTTTGAGCAAATGTCAACAGACCACAACCAGATGAAGCCGTATACCAAGTTTCGTCAGTATACGTTCATAAATAAGCGAGATATAAAATTTGTCTTATCCTCCATAAGAATAACATTAGACAACGTACTGAGCTTAGCAGTTTCATTATCTTGATAACCAATTGACGTAGAGGAATGATCAAAATACCAAATTGTGTGGTTTTTTTAAACTGAATCCAATGGTTAGAACTACAATTTTACTATTTCAAAATTTATATGTAAAATATTCAAAAAACCCATTTTTGGGGTACAAAACCCACCCAAAATACCCCTTAGGACAGAGCGATCTGGCTGGTTTTTGAACTTAGGTCATAAATGTTGCTTTATACGTTTATACCAAATTTCATAAAAAACGGATAATTTTTACAACAGTTATCGTGCTCACGGAGACACACACACACAGGCACGCACGCGCGCGCGCACACACACACACACACACACACACACACACACACACACACACACACACACACACACACACACACACACACACACACACACACACACACACACACACACACACACACACACACACACACACAAACATATCCCAATATACACAGTTTCGAATGAATGGTGTTTTTGGGGTCTGGGGAATCCCCAGAAAAAGTTATCATGGTCCCGGGCCTAGGTCTTACCATGCCGACTACGGTAATAGCTTCTTCCCTAGAGGGGGAATTCGCTAAAAGTACATATTTTATTTTCAACACAATTTTACAAAACAAACACTTCAAGGTTTGCTACAATGTATTTTTTCGTGAAGTAAGCTGACCATTGTGAACTGTCCTATTGTTCACATTGTTAGGTGTAATACGAGTACAGCTGATATCGAATACTGTAAACTGGTAAACATATGGCTCAAATTCCCAAGTGTGGGAGGAGGGAGACAAAAAGTAACTCCCTGTTCCCTCCCGTCTTTTACATGTAAAAGTATAGGACGTGGAAGGGATACGGAGTATTTCCCATTTCCCTCCCCGCTAGAGGGGAAAAAAATGCTTGTTTACTCTTTGTTACGAGGGAGTAAAGTTGTTTTTACACAACAGGTGGGGAAATAGTATATTCATTTGGGGTTTTGCTGACCCAAGATCGTGATTTAGGTCTGAATCGCAGTCAAGGTCTTAAACACGTTCGAGGGCCTGCAAAAGCCCTTTCGAATGAGTTACGAACGCTATTTTTTTGCCATACTATAACATAAAACTAATAAATATCGCATTATAAATTAATACAATATCAAGTTTTTTAAAGAACAAGAGTATTTTAGAGAGCATACAAAGAAGTTATTGTAACAACAACAAAATACCCCCGTCGCAGCAAACCTGCGTACTCAGCGAATTTCCAATGCATAATACTGTATATGTCTTAATACCACATACAGCCGCATACCAAGTTTCATAAGAATATATTCACAAATAAGCGATATATAAAATTTGAATTATTCTCCATAAGAATAACATTGGGGATTAGTACGTAGGTTTGCTGAAACAAGGAATGAAAACAATTATTTTTTATGGAAATATAAATATAATTCAACTAGGTGAAGCCACATACCAAGTTTCATCAATATTCATTCATAAATAAGCGAATAAGCGAAATATAACATTTTAATTATTCTACATAAGGATAACATGGGGGCGGAGTAAGCAGGTTTGTTGCAACAAGGAACACAAAATATGGGGTTTTATGCAAATATCAATATAACTCAACTAGGTGAAATCACATACCAAGTTTTGTTAATTTATGTGCATAATTAAGGGTGACATTATATTTTACTTTTTCTCCATAAGAATAACATGGGGGCTGAGTACGCAGGTTTGCTGCTACGGGAAAAATCTGTAAAAATTGCTTTATTTGTGAGAATAACAATATACCACAACCAGATGAAGCCGTATACCAAATTTCGTTAGTATACGTTTATAAATAAGCGATATATAAAAAGTTTCTTATTCTCCATAAGAATAACATTGGACAACGTACTGTGTTTAGCACTTTTAATATCTCTGTAACCAATGGACGTGGAGAAATGATCAAAACACCAAATTGTGCGTTTTTAAAGCTGAATCCAATGGTGAAAACTAAAATTTGACTTTTTAAAATATTACATGTAAAAACTTCAAAAACCCATTTTTAGGGTAAAAAAGCCCCCAAAAAAACCACTTCGGATGGGTCGATCTGTCTGGTTTTCAAACTTAGTCATAAATGCTGCTTTACACGTTAGTACCAAATTTAATCAAAATCGGAACTTTTTTACGAGAGTTATCACACCCACGGACACACACATATATATACAGTTTCAAATGGTGTTTTTGGGGTCTGGGGACCTCAAAACGAAAAGTTACCATGGTCCCGGGCCTAGGTCTTCCCATGCTGACTACGGTAATAGCTTCTTACCTATAGGGGAAATTCCCTTAAAAAATACAACACCCACTAAATGTTTTGAGTAAACTTGAAAACATGTGATTGTTAAACAGCTGATTTTAGGGGTCTAGTGAAATGAGGTATATTATATCTATAAAAAATTGTGCCTACATGCTGACCGCCATTTTGACCCTCTATACCCTCCGGTCTCCATTGCAACAATATGTTTAACCAATCAAATCCTCTGTCCACAAGTTATGTTAGTCTTTTTTTTAGTGAATTTCCTATGGAAAGTGAACTATTAGCATGACCCGCACGGTGAAACTTAAGCCCGGGACCACCATAGAAGTTCCTAACGTGACCCCCTGAACACGTTTTGGGGGGTCGCTCAAAATTTTATGTGTGTGTGTGTGTGTGTGTGTGTGTGTGTGTGTGTGTGTGTGTGTGTGTGTGTGTGTGAGTATGTGTGTATGCACTCTAGAGGTCGTATTTTTTGTCCGATTTACTCAAATTTGGTAGGGACGTTCCTGTATATAATCAGGTGGACAAGTTCGTTGGGCAAAACAATCGGAAAACTCTAAATCCCTTATTTGGGGATTATTCTTTCAAATTTCGAGTTTTTGGGCCCAAAAAGGGTCAGAAAAGCCCCGGACGTAAAATTAATGTATTAAGATGGTAATTAGTGAAGCAAAAGTTTTAAGCCCTCTCTCGTCATTCTAGCATAAATATTTACCGAGTTATTAAAGAAAATGTATAGCGGCTAACACAGTACCATGTCTTATGGGATTTTTACATTAGAAAAGCAAGTTATTCATTTGTTGGTGATTTGTATCATCCCCAGCAACCTCGCACCTACGTCAAGCCTTACTGGACTTTCTCCTAACCTTATAATGCGTAAAATTGTATTCCTAGCATTGCAGGTAAATAATGAAACCAGGAGCATCAGAACAGCCAAAAAATAAATGTTTTCAGATTCCAATGAAATTGGAATAAATGAATGTTTTACACTGGCTTTGAGTTTTAAAAGTTTTGTATGTGGAAATTCCCTTCCCTCACGTCAGCGTGCTGCGTGCGAACTCGTTACTCTTTGACCAGATGATTTGTTTACATAAATAAATATCCTCCAGTGAGGCTTCACTTTTTTAACACGAGACCAGAGCTCTATATTTATTTACATCTCGTTGGTCTAGGGCAGCAATATCAATTTTGCAGGCCTGGTCTGCAAGTTGAAGTTTTACGTCATCAAACGACTTTCTGAAAACAGCTGACATCAGTGATTTAGTATGGTGAAAATACTATAATAGTTTATAGTCTAACTACATCAGCGAGATGTAAATAAATATAGAGCCCTCGTCAGTCTCGTCTCGTTAAAAACGTGAAGCATCACTGGAGGATATTTTTCTAAACAAATAATCTGGCCAAAGAGTAATAAAGACTAACATAACTTGTTAAGAGAGGATTTGATTGGTTAACTATATTGTTTCCATGGAGACCGGAGGGTACAGAGGGTCAAAATAGTGGTCAGCATGTAGGCACAGTTTTTTACCCCAGACGAGACCTCTTCATATACCTCGTTGACTACACTTGTACTTAACCTAACTGTTGCCGAAATTCTATCCCAGAAAGTTTCCACTTCACAATTTGTTGCTTTTTGATGAAAAATCCCTTTTGGAGAAAATCACGACTAATTCAACGAAACCTGACTCAACATCTATAGTATATTCCACCGTTAAAACAACATTTATATTCATTTTTACTTAATATAAAATGAAGTACGATGTCGTGATCCCAAAATTCGTCAGAGTCAGAAGGAGGTATGATGCAGCGCCGGCGGGATAAATGAAGGTTTAATTGTTCCAATTAACAACAGTAGCAGTAGCAGTAGCCCTACCCTGTGTCCACAGTGGCGGGCGGCCGCGTGTCAGTTGTATTGTTCCATTATTGCTCCACACCGCTAAACTGGTCCTTGGTCCGCTCCGGCCAACTCCACGCTAATTACCCACAACCCCAGCTGGCGAGCACATTTGTAATTGCCCTTTGTCTTAATCCGATTCTCGGATTTTTCATTCCGTTTAATTTATGAGACGTTTCCAAGTGTTTCCTGGTTTTTTTGGTCTCTTTAATGTGGGTGTAGATACTTTTTCAGCAAGGTAATTATAGTATTTTAATATCCGAATGATATAGTTTTATTGTCATTCAGATAAATTAAATCAACGAAAGGGTTTTATAAGTCAATACCCCCAAATTGTTGTTTAGAGAGAAGGGTACTTTGATCAGTAACAACTAGGGCCTATATATAACTTGTATATATAGTTGTTACTGATCAAAGTCCCCTTACTCTAAAATTCCCAACAAAATGAAACTATGAATTAAAAACGGTCATACAAAAAACCTATAAATTTACTGTAACCAAATTTCCAGTAACACCGATCCTTTTCGATCTTACAAGATAAAAGTTAGTGCAGATAATGTTTGCAACCGTTAAGTGATTTTGAGTGGTGGGGGCGATGTAACGGCAGAACCGTCTAAGGCAACTTCCCTTAAGAAACGTGTTGAGAATACCGAAGCCTACGTGAACTCCACAGGTGGACTGGACCATCAGCATGCAGCGTGCTCGCGTTGTGGCCTTCGATATGCGATGTTGAGGCGTTATAAATACTTTATAGTAGTGTATAGTGTAGCAGGTGACGTACTCACTGCAGAGAGATATGTCGGTCGGTGGACACTTACCTGGAAATATACAAATTTTATTAGGTTGGATTAAAAATAAAACGTAGTTAACAAATCATTAGTATGGTTGGTAATTTTACCTTGAACAGATGACGCAATCCGTTTTAAAATATCGCTTTTTTCGTACTATAGTCGGTTTTTTCGTTACGAATTTCAAAAAGAACCAATATATCAAGAATGAAAAGTGATATTTAAAAGTGGATTGAGGCATCTTGTACATCATAAATTGTTAATATAAAACCATACACCACCTTTAAATTTGTTACAAATAATTATATTCCGATATGATGGATCCAAGATGGTGGCTAAATATTTGAACTAGGTCAAAACACTGAGCTCTATGTTATATCTGGAGTCACCACTCCGTGGTGAAAAAGCGTGCCGCTGTGTTTATGGTCGTTATGTTGGCCAGATGTGTTTTGACATGTTGGTGGTATAGTAATTTTATTTCCTATTGGTTGAAATTTTGACATCGTCCACCCAATGCATTCTGATTGGTCCAGTTAACGTCAAAGTGACAACACAATAGAGCAAAATGTCTGTGTTGACGGCACGTTTTTGGAAAATATTTACTCAGAGAGTAGTGACTCCAGATATAACATAGAACTCAGTGGGTCAAAATGAAGTTCGTGCTACCCTCAACATTGATTGGCGGTGGTATTTAGTCATTATTTGATGTAAAGTAACAAAATGTGTCACTATTTACAACCAGGAAAGATCTCCAGTCGTGAAAGTGTCGTACCTAAATACAATGACACAAACTAGATGGTAACTCATGTATCTTCATGAGATAGGTATATACAAGAATTCCTTATGCCGCCATTTTTAATTCATTTGTTTAGGGGTTCCGTAAGTCCAATCTCCGACTTTAGATATGTTGTTCAGGAGTGATTTATCTTTCAAAGTCTCTTCAAATCGCAATTTTGCCCAGATTTATGATATAGTTGTGGTATCTTTCCTGGACTATCTCAATCTACCAATTCAAGAAATTCACATCAGTCAAAAATGACACTTCAGTCCTAGTGGTTTGTTAAATTTTCCTTAAACCCCTGTTGGTACCAGCCGTCATTTTTAAACCTAATTACAACTTTAAAGCTTAACAACTTACCAACGATCGCATCCCATCAAAGAATCATTCATGCTATAACCCTCGGTAATGCGCTTATTTGAATGTTGGTAAATAAAATAGAGTGAAGTCAAATAATAAATTCAAGATTGAGCTTCCTCGCTTCAATTGATGGTAAACTGTTTTAGCGAATTTCCCCTATAGGGAAGAAGCTATTACCGTAGGTGGCATGGTAAGAGTTAAGCCCGAGATCATGTTAAATTTTTATTTTGAGGTCCCCAGATGTCAAAAACACTATTCTTTCAAATTTATATATATGTCTATATATATATGTGTCCGTTAACACGATAACTTAAGTAAAAATCGTCTGATTTTGATGAAATTTGGCTCAAATGTGTAAAGTGACATTCATGACTTTAAGTTCGAAAACCAGAAAAATCGGACCATGGGAAGGGGGTTTATGAGGGTTTTAAGTTTTCCAAAAATCAGTTTTTTTGCATTTTTCACCCTACAATTTTTTAAACACTTAATTTTGGTTTCGACCATTTTGTAGAGCTTAAAAAACAAATAATATAGGATCTTGAATCATTAACCTAGGTTAAGTGGTTGCGGAGAAAATCCAAAAAACGTGCTCATAAAATCTCCCATGTTAATCTTATGGGGAAAAGGTTTTTTGCTTTTCCTCAGTTGATTTTAATGTAAACCTGACATTTGCTTTTACCAATCAGTTCAGCTCTACAAAACAATAATTTTGGTGTTTAAATTGTGATTCTACATCCAACCGTTGCAGAGATATTCAAAGTGCTAAACACAGTACGTTGTCCAATGTTATCCTTATGAAGAATAATCAAAATTTGATAACTCGATTATTTATGAATGTATGTTGATGACATTTTCCCTGCAGCAGCGAACCTGCATACTCAGCCCCATGTTATTCTTATGGAGAATAAGTAAAATGTAATGTCTCTCTTAATTATGAACATAAATTAATAAAACTTGGTATGCATCTTCGACTTGTTAAGTTATATTGATAATTGCATAACAAATTTGGTGTTCCATGTTGCAGCAAACCTGCGTAACCTGTTATTCTTATGTAGAATAAATAAAATGCTATATATAACTTATTTAGTCGTGTATTTTTATGAAACTTGGTGAATGGCTTTATCTGGTAGTGAGAAACATATACATGCATTGGAAATTCGCTGAGTACGCAGGTTTGCTGCTACGGGGGTATTTACTAATACCTTTAACATTGTTGAGGTTCTATATACTTAACAATTGCAGCAAACTATTACTGTCCGCTTGAGATTATGATCATTTCTGCACTGACACTCTGACAGCACACCTGATAACGTCTTATAAAGATCGCGAAGGCACGAGTAATTGGACGTTATGTTGTTGGAAATGGAAGACGCTTAAAAAGTATAAAAGTGGGAGCCAACCCGTGATACAAAACAACGTAAGTCTTCATTACAGAGACTAGATTACAGGGCGTGTCTGAGTCTGAATGCCGCTATGGCAACACGTCTCCACTGCGGTCATATAAACACAGTCTGGCGGGTTATAACACGTTCTCGCAGGGGATATGAGATTATCTTAATTGAGAATATACATTGGCACTGGCGAATATGGTGTTATGACGTTAGGATCAATCTATGATTAATGTAAATTGTAAGGGATAGAAAATGCGAAAGCGATAAAAGTAGCAGGATATAAGTAGGCCTATATATTTATCCTGACACGGTAAAATACATTTTGTGGACGTAAATAAAACCATAAACAAGGCAATTCAAAATGCTCACACCGAAAAAGAACAAGTAGAATGAAAACTACTTATTTTGTTGTATAACATATTACAACACAATTCCTCTGAAACTGAAAACAATGTCTATGTCACTGGCCCAGCCATGTCTGAATTTTCAAGTGAAACGTGTGTCATTATTAGGGAGTTTTTGCACAATACGTTAAATAATTACGGTAAACGCTATTCGTTATTTGATCACGTTATCATGTAGTCATGTTTTTTTATCTGGCTGTTGCTTTATTTCTGGGTTTTGCAACTTGATACATTAACACTTGTACATTCTTCATTTTATTTATATTCAACTCTGTATATTACTGACGCATGCTATGCAATATACAAGGTGTACATAAAGTCCCGCACGCGTTTAATATTTTTTGAATGATAAGAGATAAATCAATAAGATTTGGTACATCAACACCACACCAAAAAATCTCCTTTTTGAAGGAACTATCAGTTTTCTGTCATATCATGGGGACGTCCCGCAAGGAGTCAGAATGAAATTTTAAATAGGAGCATAGGTCAATATGCACATCACTTTTAAGGGCTTATCTAGCAGAGTTTAATGCCGCAAACCGCACTAAAAAAGGTTGATCCAGTAAAAATTGGCGGCTGTTCAAAGGTTTTACTTGGTTACATTTTATTAGTAGCCACAACCCCATTAAAGCAAAACTGCAACTAAAATGAATACTGCAGCTAAATACTACATTATGCCTGTCAATACAGAAGTGAATTATGACGTTAGTTATCCTCAAGGGTTACAAATTTGGTCCAAATCTATTGATAACGGGGAAAAACTGGTAACAGTAACAATTAGAAAGATCTTATATTTTTTTAATAAAACCTTTGAACAGCCGCCATTTTTTTACTGGATCAACCTTTTTAGTGCGGTTTGCGGCATTCAACTCTGCTAGATAAGCCCTTTAAAGTGATGTGCATATTGACCTATGCTCCTATTTAAGATTTCCTTCTGACTCCTTGCGGGACGTCCCCATGATATGACAGAAAACTGATAGTTCCTTCAAAAAGTAGATTTTTAAGTATAGTGTTGATGTACCAAATCTTATTGATTTATCTGTTATCGTTCAGAAAATATTAAACCCGTGCGGGACTTTATGTACACCTTGTATGTATTGTCCTACAGTAATAAGGAAGTCTATTGCTATTATTATTATTTATCAACTTATCCTGGCGAAACTTGGTATATTGCTTCATATCGTTGTGGCCTATTAATAGCCTATTAATATTTGCACAAAAAAATATTTTTTGCCGATAGTTCCCATAGTTCCCATAAACCTGCGTACTTAGCCCCCGTGTTATTCTTATGGAGAATAAGTAAAACGTTATCTCCGATAACTAACTATGAACATAAATTAATAAAACTTATTATGTAGCGTTACCTAGTTGAGTTATATTGATATTTGCATAAAAACCCATTGTTTGTGTTCCTTGTTTCAGCAAACCTGCATTCTCAGTCGCCATGTTAGGAGAATAATTTATTAAAATGTTATAAATCGCTTATTTATGAATATATATTGATAAAACTTGGGATGTGGCTTTATGTGGTATTAAGTGGTATTGCTGCTACGGGGGTATTTAATATTATCATCTTATTTATATCACTAGATAATTAGATAGAGCTTATTAAGTTCTTAATTCAGCATCTACAGTCAATGGTTCTACTTTATCACCTCTATTTTAAGATTTAGTACCTCAAATAATTATGAGTAGTGAGACATTATTGATACGATTTGTCAAAAGACTTCCTCTTTTACTTGTTAACTCCAACATGGCTGAGCCAGCGTCATTGACGTCTGAAAACATTAGTTCGGAAGTGTTATTGAGAGTGGAAAGAACGTAAGTGAACCTTTTCGGTCGTTGACTTTAGTCCCATGTGTAACAATGAGTGACACCAGTCACCAGTCACCAGTCACCAGTCACAGAGCGATAGATAGAGAGCTGCATAATGAATGTCCTGTAGTCCGTCACACGTGGCGGCCGGGATGCTGTACACTCTACACTGTACACTGCGACACTGTGTCCCTCGTTCTGGAGGCTATGTGTAAGTTCAGCCTGCTTAATGTATGTACATAATGTGCGTTGCATACATAGGCGCGTTGTCGTGTGGCACGACTGCTACTAGGTGTATGCAAGAGTATACTTCCAACGGTGTTTCGCTTAAAATATCAAAAAGAAGTCACTAGTGACACTTCGGAAGAGTTTAAAAAGAGGCTGAGTACCTGAAACAATTTTACTTTACAATAATACTCAGTTGCACTTCATGGATTTAAGTTGTTTGCTTACGCCCGGTTTCTTTTACCAGATGTTATTCCGTATCTTTGGGACCATTAAGTGTTCAAAATCGTTCATAAGTTCCTTCTTTAAACAATCCTTAATAAGAACAACAAAACTTGACGGTAGGGTGATCTAAAAATCTCTCAGAAATGCAAGGCTGCAGTGCACTGTATAAGGCAGTACGACGCCGCGCCGTATGACACAATGTATCATACAAAGCATGCACTATGGTTATAAAGTTTTGTAAACGTTAATTGACACAACATTATACACATATATATTTTACACAACATGGTACTTCGGTCATTTTAAATATGAGCCTCCAGATGAGAGTGACGGAAGATGCAGATACAGATACAGATGCTGACTGGCAGTGGAACAAGAACTGCTATTTGAAAAGATCAAGTATCGAATTTCAAGGACATACCATCTAATATTTCCTCTCACACCATAAAGTAAATGATGTGTTTATAAACTCTAATGAATGATTTCTTACAAAATATTATAAAGAAGATTGATGGCACAGTACTTAATGAGAAAGATTCCCAAATCACGGTGTTGTGTGTGTAGTCTTAAAGAACACATTTTACCAGTACTGCACTACCAACTATAATAGTCTTATTACACCCTTTGTTTTTCATACGTTTCACCATTTAGCCCTGATGCCCATGTAAAGGCAAAATGAAGTTAAAAAAACACCTATATACAAACTTACACCTCCTTGCAGCTTCAACTACTTAAGTTTCCTAGACTCTAGTCCATGAATTAATACAACAATTATTTAACAAAGAATCGCTGACATATAAGTGTAATGTGAAATAAATTTTAATTAATTGCCTAATTTAATGAACCGTAACAATTGTGAATATCCCAATACAAATGCAAAAACATTAAAACGCTTATGTCTCAAATATGTAAAAGTCCGTTTTCATTTGGTCACTCAAAGTCACTGGATAACAATGGTTTATTAAACGGTAAATTTCTTCGCTTAAGTATATTAAATAGGATTTTACCAATTGCACTTTCTCCTCTGCACTCTATAGCAATTGAGGTCCCTGATATTGAAGCAATTGTAGCACCTTTTAAATTGGTAATTTTGAATGGCAAGGATTTCTACTCTGATCTTACCAATAATTTTAAACTAAGCTCTCGATGAATTTATGCCCAAAAAGGAAACCACAATACCAAAACAATCTATTCCTCAGACTTGTGTGACAAAGGGAGTTGCTTATATGGTAATTTAGGAGCTCTCGACTTCTTCCTGTCAGTGTTATCAGTCGACGGAGCGTTGACTCTCTACCTAGGCCGCTCGGGTCATCGTACCTGCGACTGACTCATGTTGTCGAAATGTTATCACAGTGTTGTAAAGGTGAAACGAGGTAGATAACAAACGATAACATATATTTCGTAGCTACAAGTAATTTCACATTGTTAGTCGCCTCAGATAATGAAAGGATTTGATAATGGGAATGGTGAATTCAAAAACCTATGTTGTGGAATCGTGTGTCTCCAAACAGACTTCGGTAGCCTCAGTAACACTAATTGACCTAGTTACCTACAAGATCGGCAACATACAGTATTAAGTAATAAAACCAAAACAGTTAGTTATGAGGTCGGACTGCGGAAACGTCAGTGGGTTGGTTTGTGGCACTCAAAAGTGAAAGCACTCCGAGATCCCGCGGTTCAAGGGTATCAAGTTCTCTGTCGTTGTGGGTCCTGAATGGAATTCCGAATGGCCACTGAACTCCAATTATATTATGCAAATTGCACACTAAACTGATTTCATCTGAGACGTGGGTCTGATACGACACATGTCGTAACAATATCTGAAATACAACGTTCGATCAAAATAAGTATATTTAAAATAACCGCATGTGATTAGCCTAGTTTCTCATTTAAAACATCGTTGCAAAAAATGGACTATTGTCAATTTTCTCTTTCTTTTGTATGCCTATAATTTGCTTTTTGTTCCAATTTCTTCTAAAGGTGACACTAAGAAATTGTTGCTACTCTCTCCTTCACATATAAGAACATATTGTAGTTTTCATAATATAATTTTGTTTTAAATCAAACTGACGGACTAAGACACATCAAAACTTCTAACACGGATTTCCTAAACTCCGTGTGATAAATAGTTAATTTTTCATTAAAAATACTACACGAACTAATTAAATGAGCATAAAATGCCTTCAACAAAATCTCTCATTTGCATTCTCATCTCGGTCGGTGTGTATCAGGCGTTCGACTTTCTCAAACTCCCATGGAATTGTTTCATACAAAATTGGTATGTCTGGCTTTTATGCTAAATTTAAGCTAAATCTCGCACCAACTACCGAACTGATTACCAAGTGGAATAAGCTGGACTTAACTTTGGGTACACCGTAAAGGGTCAAATGGGCAATAAAGAGTGCAGTTTCATTTTTTCACACACTAAGGGAGTGTTAACTCTATTTGCCCAGTTAGACGCGGTGCAATGCGATATTGCAAGTGCAAGCAGGCAGGTCCACGGTGTATTGATCCACAAGATCTAGTGTATTGATGTTGCGTCGCCATGGTGACAGCATGGTGGAGATAGCGGATACGACGCGACCACGTTGTTTCCTCACACTAAAAATATCCCTAGTCGTTTTATGTTATTTTTAAAATTTATGAAATGTAGGTTTTTAAGATAGAAATTTTGTTACACCTGATGTTTAAAATTGGAATTTACATCAATTTTTGCATTAAGTCTCCCTCTTCATTCCTCACTTAACACGGCTACGGCCTTATAATTTATAAACAGATTATGTAGTTTGATCATAACAAAATACACTATCATGTTCATTATTCAATGTACAGACTTACTTTCTGCTAGTTTGATCATAACAAAATACACTATCATGTTCATTATTCAATGTACAGACTTACTTTCTACTAGTTTGATCATAACAAAATACACTATCATGTTCATTATTCAATGTACAGACTTACTTTCTACTAGTTTGATCATAACAAAATACACTATCATGTTCATTATTCAATGTACAGACTTACTTTCTACTAGTTTGATCATAACAAAATACACTATCATGTTCATTATTCAATGTACAGACTTACTTTCTACTAGTTTGATCACAGATAACTCACTACACTCATTTTGAATCTATTTTTCTCTCCAGTATAACTCACCTCTGTGGCCGTTAACAACGCAGTTATCAGTAACAACGGTGTTTCATCAGTTGAGATAATGTATCTTCCTGTTTCATTTACTCGTCAAACATCTCCTAACCTGAATTGCCTCTAATCTTAGCTCAAATTTGTTTATGGTCTAAAGGGTTGGGAAATTTTTTATTTCTATAATTTCCTCTAAACCGGTTGGTAAAATAGATTACTAGTTTTTTTAAAAGACATTTTGTATGGTATATTTCGATTATGTGATAAACTGTGCAAAGCGACAAAGTAACCTACTATTCACCGAGACAATGCACCTGCCAAAACTAAAGGAAACCTTTCCTAAAAGGAACCTTCCCAAGCTAAATATACTACAACCATAAATAGGTAATTCCTAGTCACCTTGCTTGGTGAGGAATTTGATGAAAAATGATGAAGTCATCAAAACATTACTATGGAAGATTTATTATTGCAATTTAATCCGTTTTTTAAGGCGATTTACACAGTTACTGAACTGAACACACAATCGAGGGATGGACGAGAACCGTTTAAATATGTCCTAACTTTCCGATTTCAGAGGTCGCTTACCTAACTTTAAAGGTTCAAATCAAATCAAATCAATTTATTAGCACATAACATTTGACATTACATCACAAGGATAGTGCAAACCGGTGCTTTGTCCAGAATCTTGCATAATTACAAATACTTTCATAACATAAAATGTATAACAGTTTACATACTATACTAATATACAATCCATTTAATATAACATAATGAAAGTTCAACCCGTATTAAAAAACAAAAACAAAATGTGTTGGAGCTTAAGGTCCTATACAGGTCCCAAACTACTTAACTTGTCCCACAGGATTTTCAACCAAGTAATCTGAAACCCTGTAATAAGCTTTTCCAATGAGAAATTGTTTAAATTTTTATAACATTAGGGTTGGAGTTTGATTCCTTATTTCCAGAGGGATACTGTTGAAAACCTTTAGTGCCATATACAATGGGCTTTTTTTCAAAAAGAGATAATCTATGGATAGGATAGTTGTATAAATATTTGCATCTAGGTTTGCATTTACTATTTGATTTAAATTCATCAAAAATATCTGGATTCTTAACTACAAAGTATGCCAATTTATTGGTTCATTCGGGATGGTATCCTTACACCTTTGCCATGAAGGACCATGACCTTTACGTGAAGGGTATTTAGATGGTAGGGCGGGTAATGAGAACTCTCAAATTCTAAACAGTCAAATAAGGTCACATTATACCCTTAGTAAGCTCACCTTGCCATTATGGATTAAACATGCAGTAGGAGACTCGAGCCAGGAGAGTTTGTTGTTAATCTGTCACAGGGAAGAATGCTATCGATCTCCTCTGGTCTGAATGGACGGTTGTCATAGCAACCACGTCCATGTCAAGGTCTTGTATCACATGTTTCCGCTACCGTGCGAGGTTACACCTTGGTAATTAGTGTGAGTGTATCATGCCGCTCGAATTCGAGCTATTTATCACTGATGTAAAACGATTCACACATTGATTCCCCATTGTTTACTCTAATAATTTCGTTTAAGTTTAGCATTGGAACACCTGAAATATTATGAATTGTCATTGTACCAAAATCTAACAAATTATAAAATTCAACTGATTACCATTTTGTTTTTATATTTACACTTTTCTGAAAGCCAGTGAGGCGAAAACTGGAGAGCTTTTCAAAATTATAAAGAATTTTTGTAAAGAAGTCTTGATTAATTAATTATTTATAATTACGTACAAAGCACTGAAATCGTTTAGTAATAAGTAGTTATTAATATATTATACTTTAAAACACTCCTGCTTGCCTATTGAACAGTTGTAATCTTCAAAATTAATCATTCGAAAATAATAACGCAGCTATAAATAAATATATAGGCAACGTGTTCAATCTCTAAAGTACTATTTAATATGTCGACACCACTGTAAGGTGTATTCAAAAGCGAATATGAATGAATTATTAGTGTAGAATGAGTGAGATGACTTACGAAGACTTGTTACTGATTGTTTACGTTGCAACTTAGAACCAACAGTAAGATACCGTAACATTAAGGTAGTCTTACCCCAACGACGCTGACGCCATATTGTTGACTAACAACAGTCTTAGGGAAATTACCTGTAAAAACACATCATAGTTATTTCACGTCATCAGAATCTTTAAAAATACTATACAGAATCTTCGAGTTTTTGTATGCATGCTTTCACAATAAATGTTGGGAGTACAACAAAATATAATACATTTTAAAACATCTTTTTTTACGAATTTTTAAACATCCGTTAATAGGATTTTTGCGATCGTGCCTTAAGATTTTCGTTGTTGTAACTTTGAAGGTAAAACAATGGTTAACACACTGTGGATCTGTTCAATGCAAACTGCGGACAGTGAAAATTAACCATAATATCTTTGTAAATAATATATTTAATTCTCCGTAGTATATTTGGCTTAGGACTGATGGTCCCGCCTCACTCCCCCAACCAGATGGTTTAGAAAACCTTACATCCATTTCCAGGCTACATGGGAAGGTTGCTTAACAGATTTAGCAGGACATTATTCCACAAGTCCATTATTATTTTCCAACATTGAAAAATTTGTAATACAATTTATTACTAAAATATATTTCCTTAAATATATTGCCACTACGGTAAAAGGTACACTATGAAAACGTGTCGTGTACATTATATATGTGTGTGTGTGTGTGTGTGTGTGTGTGTGTGTGTGTGTGTGTGTGTGTGTGTGTGTGTGTGTGTGTGTGTGTGTGTGTGTGTGTGTGTGTGTGCGTACACATCCATATCTTTGTCGGGACACACACCTGCATGGGAGCAGACAGTCGGGCAAACACCCAATTGTCGGGACTCACACACGTCCCGACAACTAATACTGCATCAAACGTTTTAGTTGGTCTCCAGAAAGACTTAGAAACAAAATTTGAAAATGACCCGACAAGCTCTGTACGAAACCGGTTTCACGTTTGCATATCTTTGTCGGGCCCAAAATATCACTGTACAGTGGCGCGCCAGTGGCGTTGCGGCGAACTACCCGAACTAGAGTGTGTGGCCCGACACTCGTTTCAAATGCTGACTTAAATAAACGCTTGTGATTGGTTGGAAACTCTTTACGTAATACAGCGTTGCCAATTCGATCTATTCCCTTGAGAAGGATTGGAAATTGGAAATTTTGCTTATAACAAGTGCCAGTTGGGCAGTTGCCAGTGTCAGTCGTCACTGTTGTAAGGTGAGTAATGTAACGTAATTATCTACTACACTACTGATAATTAATTACTTGTCATGGATATGATTTTGCCTATATACAGTGTGTTAATATTTTACTTTCTCTCCCTTATACATATGGAGAAAGTATTGCTTTCGTCAAAATTTTCGAATTTGAGTTGTTAGTTGAAATATTCGTTTTGGTGCACCCTGAACCCAAAAAAGTGATTTTTACGTGATGTATGTGTGTCTGTCTGTTTGTATGGATGTGTACAGAGCTAGAGCCCAAACCAATGGTCCGATTTATATGAAATTAGGTATGTAGGTACTAATCCACGATATCTCCAGGCGGTTTTTCATTTTGGAATTTTTTATTTTTAAGGGTAATTATCCCCCAAAAAACAGCCAAAAATCATGAAAAATTAAGATTTCTAAAAAACGGCTCTACCGATCTTGATTAAACATTAGTCGTTTGTATAAATTTAGTTTTCCAACAAAACGACACCACCCGCATTTCTATAAAACTTTGGGTTCAGAAATTACAAGACTTAAAATATCAAATATTCATTTTTTTTATAAAAAAATATTACTATTCACCATTAAAAAGAGCTCAAAAAACTAAATAATTTAGTATTTTGAATTACTATTCTACGATTACTGGTTGCGGAGAAAATTTAAATTTAAATGTTGCGGTAAACGCAGTACGTTGTCCAACGTTATTCTTATGGGGAATACAAAAATTACTATTTCTCTCTTATTTATTGATAAATTTCGTTCAAACTTGATATGCGAGTCAAGTTAGCATTGACCAACAGAGGAAATTCAAAATATTTTGCCCCTTAATAAACCTGAAGGGGGGAAAAGGGGGCATTTCCCCTCTTAAAACCACGTGCGTAGCAATGGATTCTGTAGTGCCTCCTAAACAGGGATTTGGGTGGATATTTTTGAAAGCAACTTGTTTACAAGATTTTCTGTACATTTGATCGTGCTTTGTATTCTATAGTTATTAAATCAAAACTAATTTATTCATTAAAGTTGGGCTAAAAGGGAAAAAGTATGTGTCAGTTTCCTGATACCGTTTATTTATGCTCACTATTGGAATCTCGTAAACCGTAATAGTTACAAGGAAGGTTAAACAAGTAAAGTAGTGCGTAACTAAAAACTAAATAAAATGGCAAAAAGAAATCAAAAATATTCCACCAAACTCGTTCGCTACGCTCAAAAAAACATTTTTGACCAATAACAAAAATTGCTTGTAAAACTCTTATTTTCAAGATACAAAATACCCCCGTAGCAGCAAACCTGCGTCCTCAGCAAATTTCCAATGCATATATATGTATCTTAATACCACATAAAGCCACATAACAAGTTTCATTAATATACATTCATAAATAAACGATTTATGACATTTTTATTATTCTCCATAAGAATAACATGGCGGCTGAGTATGCAGGCTTGCTGAAGCAAGGAACACAAAAAATGGGGTTTTATACAAACATCAGTATTACTCAAGTAGGTAAAGCTACATACCAAATTTTATTAATTTATGTTCATAATTAAGGGAGATAATAGGTTACTTATTTATCATAAGAATAACATGGGGCTGAGTACACAGGTTTACTGCTACGGGAACTATCGGCCAAAAAATGATTTTTAGTGCAAATATTAATAGACCACAACGATATGAAGCAATATACCAAGTTTCATCAGGAAAAGTTGATAAATATGTGAGATATACAATGTTTCTTATCCTCCATAAGAATAACATTGGACAACGTACTGTGTTTAGCACTTTCAATATCTCTGTACCATTTGACGTAGAGGAATGATCAGAATACCAAATTGTGTGTTTTTAGCTGAATCCAATGGTAAAAACAAATATTTGACTTTTTCAAAAAATATATGTAAAAAATTCAAAAAACCATTTTTGGGGTACAAAAACCCCCCCAAAATCCCACTTTGGATAGGTCGATCTGTCTGGTTTTCCAACTTAAAGTCATAAATGTTGCTTTACGCGTTTGCACCAAATTTTATCAAATCGGACCTTTTTACGCGAGTTATCGCACCCACACACACACACACATATACATGTATATGCACAATTTCGAACGAATGGTGTTTTTGGGGTCTGGGACCTCGAAACGAAAAGTTATCATTGTCCCGGGCCTAGGTCTTGCCATGCCGACTACGGTAATAGCTTCTTCCC
Organism: Allygus modestus; assembly: GCA_963675035.1. Lineage (NCBI taxonomy): Eukaryota > Metazoa > Arthropoda > Insecta > Hemiptera > Cicadellidae > Allygus > Allygus modestus. The sequence continues at coordinate 42,740,342 of OY776116.1, forward strand.
TATAGAGGAAATTCGCTAAAAATGAACACACTGTACACCTACAGGCTAGAAATCTTTGCTCTGAGATTATATTTGGTCAATTAATTGCTAATAATGTTAACATAGTTACTTTCTGTTGATATTTTAAACTTGCTGATAGTAACCGTAGTATTTTCATAAACCTAATTTCAAAGTTCACAAAGAAACAATATTTTTTTAGTTGGAGGGAATACTGTCAGGTTTATTGGTGCAAAAAATTAGAATTATTTTTGCTCTCTTATAAGTCAGTATTTTCATAGAAAAATGTAGCAAGTTAATTTTTTATCTTGGCCTGTAGGGTTATTCTGTAAAAATCTACCAAGTTACCAAGTTTCCTCTCAAATTCTCTAAAAAAGGCTAACCTAGAACCTAGGTTCTGATTTATTTTTTATTATTCCCCAAAAGGGAAGTAAGTTACATTATAAACCTCATAGAAGGTGGGAATAACCCTTATTCGAATTTTTTTATCATACAGTTATGTGGTTAAACACTAAGTTATCTGCTTTATAACATTAAAATGTATTGTTAAATTAATATAATATTCATTACAGTGTATATAAAAGTATTACAATAAATCACAAACATTAGTGTAGGCTATTAAACTTAATTAATAATGGAATGTGTTTGATTGACTTAGACACAATATAGATTTAACTTAAAAGCTCAAACAATAGGCCCTGTTGTAATTACTGTCTATTAGGCTAGACTGTAGTTGGCAATGTTGGTTGATCTGTCTGTAAATGTACATCATTTATTGGCTCTCTTTATTATTTCATCTGAAGTTTTATAGTTTCTAGGTATCAGTTCTTAAACTTAATTATTAAAGTTGAATGACAGTGAAAAGTGCTAAAGCCGTTCTTGCATTATTAATTTACATCTCTTCTTAACTATCAACAGACGACTAAAAATCTACTTAAAAGAGGTATGAAAAAGCACCTAATTCTATTGAGTTGACAACCACATTCAAGTGAACAAAAATGAATTTGACCTTGTACAAACATAACCTTTGAAGTGAACAAACATAACCTTGTACTTGGCATCCTTGGAAGTAAAGTTACGTTGGTTTAGGGTTTTTAAGGTTTGGTATGGTAAACTAAACTTACCTGACCTTTTCCAACCCAAGAAACCTAACCTAACAATACCTAACCTAAAATAACCTTTCCTGTATTTTTAGGGTAAACATAGGTCGGATGCAAAAAATAATATTATGATGAGGTTCAGCGTTGAACGGCAGTTTTATTTGACTACCCACATGCCATCCCCCAAACAAATTTTTTGAGCCATTTTCCAGAATTCCCCTACACTTTTCCGGCCATATATCCGTTGTTTTACGTCGAATCGGACAAATCCGTTGATATTCTTAATCTACTCGCTACTCGTATCATTTTCGTGTATCCACATGTGCCATTTTCGACGAGATTTTTTAATATTCCAGGGTGCTCCTAGCTTCTCCGCTAAAAAAAACTATAATTTCCAGAATCCAGAATCCACCGTGAAATTTCCTACATTTGGGTAAAACAATTTTCAAATTCGAATGAGATCGTTGATCGATGGTTTAAGCTCTGAAAAATTATGGTTTTCTCTCTTTGTATTAATATATTAACATATAAATGTAAGACTTATATTATTGTCGTAAACAATCTTTACAAATCCAAAATATGTTTAAGACTATTTTACAAAAATAAATATCTTACGTCTTAATTTAACCTAGGGTGAAGTGGAGTGTTGTTATCAGGAAATCAGTCTTGAAAAAGTAAAAACAGCTTCCTAACCTTTACAAAAATAAAATAGACATAGCCTACATTTTTGAATAAACCAAAAAATATTTCAAAAGGATTTGGAAACCATTTTAAAACTGATATAATGGAATAAATACACAGTGTGTCTCAAAACTCCCCCTCCCCCATATTATGTTTTATGTTTTAGCGAATTTCCCCTATAGGGAAGAAGCTATTACCGTAGGTCTCATGGTAAGACTTAAGCCCGAGACCATGATAACTTTTTGTTTTGAGGTCCCCAGATGTCCAAAACACTATTCGTTCAAATTTATATATATGTATATATATATCTATATATATATATATATATATATATATATATATATCTATATATGTGTCCGTGAATGCGATAACTTCAGTAAAAAAGTCCGATTTCGATGAAATTTGGCTCAAATGTGTAAACTGACATTCATGACTTTAAGTTCGAAAACCAGAAAAATCGGACTATTGGAAAGAGGGTTTATGGGGGTTTTAAATTTTCCAAAAATCAGTTTTTTGCATTTTTTACCCTAAAATTTTTAAAACACTTAATTTAGGTTTAGACCATGTTATAGAGCTTAAAAAAACAAATAATATGGTATTTTGAATTATTAACCTAGGTTAAGTGGTTGCGGAAAAAATCCAAAAAACATGCTCATAAAATCTCCCATGTTAATCTTATGGGAAAAAGGTTTTTGGCTTTTCCTCAGTTAATTTTACTTTAAACTTCACATTTTCTTTTACCAATCACTTCAGCTCCACAAAACAATCATTTTGGTGTTTAAATTGTGATTCTACGTCAAACCGTTGCAGAGATATTCAAAGTGCTAAACACAGTACGTTGTCCAATGTTATCCTTATGGAGAATAAATAAAATTTGATATCTTGATTATTTATGAATGTATATTGATGAAATTTGGTATGTGGCTTCATGTTGTACTGGTATATTGATAATTGCACAAAAAATAAATGTTTTGTTGATTGTCCCCGTAGCAGCTAACCTGCATACTCAGCCCTAATGTTATTCTTATGGAGAATAAGTAAAGTTTTATATCTCCCTTAATTATGAACATAAATTAATAAAACATGGTAAGTAGCTTCTCCTGGTTCAGTTACATTGATAATTGCATAAAAACTCATTTCTTATCTTCCTCGTTGCAGCAAACCTGCGTACTCAGTCCTAATGTTATTCTTATGGGGAATAAATAAAATGTAATAAATCACTTATTTATGAATGTTTTTTTGTCAAACTTGGTGAGTGGTTTTATGTACTAGTGAGAAACATATCAATGCATTGGAAATTCGCTGAGTACGCAGGTTTGCTGCGACGGGGGGTATTTATTAATGGAGATAGAAAGCTTTACTGTGAGGAATGTTTATGTGACCGAAGAAAGAGGTTTTTCTAGTATACAATTTTCAAGCCCTATTTTGGAAATGGGGTAATTTGGGGGCAAGTCTAAGTAAACAATTTAAACGTAAACCCCTTACATGTGATCATCACTTTTAAGTCCTTGTTAAAAGTGGAAGAATGGTGCAAATTAAAGGACTCTATGTTGTTCCTATCCAAAATGGCGGCCATTTCAATTTGGGATTTTCTATGCAATACCCCTTAAATAGTATTTTATAGGGATAAAACCCACGAAAATGTACGTAATTTGCACTCAAAGTACCCAAAGTCACTTCGAGTTGACAGAATCACATCCAGGAATTTATACCATACCCTAAATTTCCTAAATGTTACCTTATTTTGCTTTTTTTCTAAATAATGGAAATTTGAGTTACGACCTGATTTGAGTCCTGGGTATGATTCTATCATGACTTCAGGTACCTAACTTGAATGAAATTCACGTACATTTTCGTAGGGTTTACCCCTTTAAAATGCTTTTTATTGGCAATTGTATTAAAAAATGTCAACTTTAAATTAGTGCCATTTTGGATAGGGTCAACATACAGACCTCTAAATTGTGTCATTCTTCTTATTTTATCAAGAGCTTTAAAATTAAGTATCACAAGGTAGGGGTTTGCATTTAAAATCTTTGGCTTACCCACAAATTTTAAATGTTTTTAACAAAATAGGGTTGAAAATTTGTATACTTAAGAAAGTCCCTTTGGTAACATAAAAATTCCACAAAGTAGTTTACCTCCATTAATACAAAATAAAATTATAATGTGGGGTGGGACTTTTGAGACACACGGTATAGTGTATTTGTTTAGATTTTGTATCAATAAAATTAATTTTTAGAAAACATATTCTCCACTATTACTGTTACCACACTTCAACTAAATTAACATTTTTTTAAACTCTGATTTTCCTATTCATATATTTAAAATTGTAAGAATTAAAAAGTGAGGCTAGAAAATAACTAAACTGGTTACTTACAAGAGAAACAACACCGATGTTAACCCCTTTTTCATGCCTTTGAACATCCCCTCTTCTCCCTGGTATGATTGCGATAAAGTATAGTTTGTCTTAGAAAAATTCGGGATATTTTCTAGTTTTACCTTGTTTATAGTTATTATATTGTTGAATATATGAACTTAGTTGAAGTTTTTGTAAAACCTATATTTTACACTAGAACATATAAAACACAATTTTAAAATTGTTAGTTGTATGACTATTTTCATTTTGTAGAGTAATGAACTTTTTCTATATGTAAATTTATCTGCATTATTTAACACTTACATTTTACTTCCTGATTCTCCCTCTGTAATAAAAAAATCAATCATCCTAAACAATTGATATCCAGTTGTCTGTCCAGTTCAGGTAATCAAATTTCACTTTTTAAGTCCTAATTAATGTTAAGAGAAACTGCAAATTCAAATTTAAAATTTTGAAAAGTTTTGTCTAAGCTCACTCAGACAAAATGAAGGTAACAAAAATCTGACCACACATAAGGAATCTGTCCATGGATCACTACATGATCTATGGATATACTTATATTTCCCTGCTGATCAGATTATGCCACTTTATTCCATTGAAAGAATATGAGGACAAGGAAGAAATGCCTTATGTTTATCACAGTATACAAGAATTAAATACACTGTAAGCTGCTTTTATTTAGCACAATTCAAAATAAATCAAGGGTTTGGATTATTTAAGTTAAGATTGACTCTTCATACTCTCTACCAGTGCTACCTTGCATTACAGTTTACTTTTTGAGCCTACAATACAACTCTCATAGAGAACATTTTAGGAGTTAATGAATTGAAACTGTACAATATTTATTTCACTACCAGTTTGGTTTAAGAAATAATAACAATCATCTTCCTGCTTGTAATCTGTTATGAAATTGGTAAGGTTAAAGAATTTTTCATAAAATCATAAGCATACTTCAATAAGTAGGTGTTCTAATACAGTAGTGTATTATGCTATTAATTTTTTAATCTCTCTTTAAAAAGACACCGAAGGCCATGCTGTGTTATTTTAATGTGAATACATTATTTTTTTGGCTGTTCTGATGCTCCTGGTTCTATTTACCTGCAATGCTGAGAATACAATGTTGAGCATTATAAGGTTAGGAGAGTGTCCAGTCAGGATTGAAAGTAGGTGTATGGATTACGGGAATGATAAAAATACACCAACTTATGAATAACAGGTTGTTCTAATGTAAAACGCCCATTAGACAACGTACTGTGTTTAGTCCACATACATTTTCTTTAATAACTCGGTAAATATTTGTGCTAGAATGACGAAAGAGGGCTCTCAAGCTTTGCCTCAAAAATCTCCAACATTTTACTTGCATTTTACATCCGGGACTTTTGTTACCCTTTTTGGCCCCAATACCCCAAAATGTTCAACATAAAATCCAAAAAAGGGGGTTAGAGTTTTTCTATTGCTTTGCCCAACGAACTTGTCCAACTGATTATTACAAGGAATGTCCCTATCAAATTTTAAGTTAATCGGACAAAAAATTCTACCGCTAGAATGCAAACCCACACACCCACACACACACACACACACACACACACACACACATATATATATATATAGGGGGCGTGTGGTATATATATATATCCACAATTTCGAGAGACCCCCCAAAACGTGTTCAGGGGGTCACGTTAGGAACTTCTATGGTGGTCCAGGGCTTAATTTTTACCTTGCGGGTCATGCTAATAGTTAAAATTTCCATAGGTAATTCACTAAAAATTTAGTTTAGAAATATTGCACACATTTTTTGTGTTTTTCAGTAACAGCATTTCTTTTTAATAAAAAACATAAGATTTATTTCAGGACGATATAAATTGTAATTTTTTCAAGTTTCAAGGGGGGAATATATCCCCCTGACCCCCCCATCCACATCACCGGTGAGGGGGGTGGGGGAAGTAAGGTATGGGCCTACAGGATCAGACCTCGCTGAAAACGCGGTGGCCATGGGGCTGCTATTGCCGCGCGCCAAGCTCCAGCTCCAAGCCAAGCGCGCCAAGCTCCAGGGCGATATGGCAACACTGGGATGACTCATCTGGCTACGATTCACCGTATTTTAACACACAAACGGACATGTCCTCGATCTATATGTTTGTCGGGACAATAAACACACTATCGTGTTTGTCGGGACATCCCGACAGTAAGTTTTCCTAGTTCACTCAGACAAAATGGAGTGTAACAAAAATCTGACCACATATAAGGAATCTGTACTTAAGGATGAACATTAAATATGTTTCAGCTTGAAAGTCCCGACAAGTGTGTTATATTCAGGTGTCCCGACTAAGATACGCATGCGGGTATGTGTGTGTGTGTGTGTGTGTGTGTGTGTGTGTGTGTGTGTGTGTGTGTGTGTGTGTGTGTGTGTGTGTGTGTGTGTGTGTAATATATATAACTCACATGGGATACGTACAAAATTCGACACATTTAAATTTGTTTAAAATATACTAACCTTAAACTAGCATACATGTTTTGTGTTCTAAATATTTCGGAGAAGTAAACTAGACTGGATTCGATCGACAATATGGTAAAAGCATGGATATTGCAGTCAGCGATATTTTCACCGGATGATTCGATGCATACAGAGCGGAACGAACGTTAGGAATAAAAACTGTTAGGAAACTGGAACTGGGCCCTCGCAGGGGAGAAAATCCATAAACCAACAAAAAGGAAACTGCAGCAGTGGAGAGAGGCGAAAGCGGCCATTTGGCGAATGTGGCTTTCTTTGCAAAGGCTGTTTAGAAGCTACTTCCTTGCTGAGTTTCTCTAAAGCTGTGAGTTTACTATCTTTACGCGTATAACATCCAGTAAAATCAATATCATGTTTAGAGTTCAGACAATGTCAGCGGACGATAACCAATGTATTGTTAAACTTCGTGACAGTCTATGAGTTCATTGTAGCAAAAACCTTTCTGGTTAAAACACTGTAATTAATAGCGAAATTGGTGAGTTTCATTGTCTTGCAAGTGATTTCTTTTATTTATTTCATCATGTTTTAAGTAATTTGGATGGTTTTGGAAATGTGACAGATATTAATTAGTAAATTCCTAACAAAATTAATTAAAGCATTGTTAAATAAATAAAAACTCATAAAACGAATACCAAAGTCTACAAACGAATACAAATATTATTAACAACTGTGCAAATTAATTGGTTTAAAGTGTTTTACATTGAAAATTTGCCCTATTAGTCTACTAAGGGGTAGAGTAAATTGGGCCTTAAATTAAAGTTAACCCATTGGATACTTAGTTCTGTGAAAAGTATTCAATGGGTTAATATGAATTATCACTACATTTTTCCTAATTGTATATACTATGCTTACATAAATACTATAATACACTAATACAATTCGATTGCAATCGAAAAAACGGGGTCCCTCGTCAGAGCCGTCGAGCCAAGTCAACTACAGAAGAACCCTTTTATTTTTGTGCCTGCTGCACCAGCTGACAGTATGCAGCTAGATGGCGCGCCTCCAGGCTCAAAGATGAAATAATTCAACTATATAACAATGAGCGATAAAGAGGCCCGCGGTGCGATACGGTATCAATATCGTAGCGACTGCCGTGACCGCGCCAGCTGATCGCGGGCCAGACAACAGCGCTAAACTAGTTATTCTGGCGAAGGCCAAGCGGCGACCTGGTTTCTCGCTATTGGAGTATTTGCTGCACTGGCGTCCACAACATTGCTTTGTGTTCGTGAAAGAAAAACAATTTCGGTAATTTTTTTAGGGAAACGCTGTAACTTGTACGAAAAAGTAAATAAAGGATTCACATATCTGACTCTAAGGAAACGATATGGGAGTGTGGGATGAAAATATTTTACTACTTCCACATTTTACTATAAGAAACTCACGCACAACAGACATTGATAACGTATATAGTTGCACAACTTAAAAATGCCTGAATAGGCGACTCCTATCAAAATGCTTTCCGCTGACTTTCGAGATACAGTACTTTCGAGTATCCTGTTGTAATTCCTTCTTTAATCAAAGCTCCATCCCCTAATGAAAAGTAATTTTTTAACAAAGTCCTTGGTAAAAATCCTTTGCTTGGTGAAGCACACATACCTCTCTCATTAACTCATCTGTCAAACCTTCAAACCTGTCTGGCAATATTTGAGCAATGTTCTTATACTTAAGAGAGTAGGCTATCTTTTGGGGGGTGGACAAATTCCCTAACAGGGCTACACCCAATCGGTCCTCAATCCTATGGAATACTTTCAAAATATCAGCTTTACGTAAACATACTAGCTAACAGCGGTGAAAACAAAATGTTTTGTATTTAAAATCACATTGCAATTATCAGCATGCCCGAGTCCAACCGCGCCTGACTTGCGCCAGACAGACCGCGCCGCGAGCCGTGGCAGATCGTGACGTTTATGCGCAATTACAACGCGATTATTCGTCTGCGACTGCGCAGTGGTCACTCGGGTGAGATCGGGTGTGTTCGGCACGACTCGACCCCTGCCGGCCAATGGCGAAACGCGTGGGTGCAGTGCAATAATAAGCAGGTGGTCTAACGTTTTGTTCAGATGATCGTTTTGATTGTTGCCCGGATCAACCGATAGCGCCGGTCGGCGATGCAAGAAATTACCTTGAAACTGCGAGGAATTTCAATCGCGAATGCTTAGAGATGTAATGGAGAAATTGTTGCGCTTATGATCTTCATAATTTGTGTTCATATATTATTGCTCTAGTACTTAGTATTGTTGAACCGTACCGGTAAGGTAATCTTAATCACCGACTTCCGAGTAAATCTGAAACGTCTAGAGTGCAAATTTAACAACTGGAGGAAATGAATATCGTACTTGATACCACACCCCATTACGTAGTTCACAAGGAAGCTAGATGTTCCCTCGTCTAATATGAAGTGTACAGATGAGCCTGGATAAGCTTCCCAGCGCATCTCATCACACTCGCGATATGAAGCGTGCGATCATTTACGTAATTTCCGGAGCTAATTTTAAGTCTCACGACGCGGAGAGACGCGGGGCGGGTCTGGTGTTGAAGACGTAAGGTCGGCTGGGCGTTCTAATAGAGTTATTGGATTGGCTCCAACATCTTCATTCATCTCTATATCTAGCAGAGGCTTTTAATTATTGAAATCCGTGGTTGTTTGACATGTGACATCATCCTAGAACTTTCACTTTGCCTTGCGATGGCGCCTCAGAGTGCCTGAAATTACGGATGATTGAGAAGTTTGAAGTTATTGAATGCCCAAATATGGAGTTGGTCACGAAACACGTGGAATCTGGCGAGTTGCAATTAGAGGAAACTTGGTTTGTCCGGATATTTGCCCAGTTTTATAAGTCAAGGATTAGAAAGGAAATTATGTTTGCCGAACTACTGAAGTTAGAAATGTTGAGCAGTACATGTAATATCCTTATTTGGTAAGAAAATAATCTATGGATAAACTCTAATCTATATATTTAAATATACGTGAAGGCAAACACTTAAACCTTCATTCTCTGAATTTCTTAAACAAACTAATAGGTTGAAAGCAAAGTTTGTAACTAAAAACACTCATTAGCCAAGAATCAGTGTATGAAACCTGAGGAAAAAAACAACAGAAAGTAAAAATTAAAGAGGATGCAGCCTCAATTGAGCTGTCAATTATGTATCATGAGATAAGTAAGATAATAAATAATACGGCTTAGGATAATCAAAATAACGCACACGAAAGATTTAAACATTTAAACATTTAAACAGCACGCAAAGCAGATTTAACAAATCAAATAAATGATTGGTATTGTTATGTCAGTTGAAGTCAGCCAGTCTTGAAATCTGAATAGAGCTTAAAAAAGGGATTGGCGAGGGGAGAGGAAGAGGAGAGATCAATATCACTATCCAGAAGCGCGATTTGCTGGCTCTTAATTCGTTTAAATTCAAGTCAACTGAATTTAAGAAAGTTTGACCAACATTTTAAACTCTATATAGAGTAGAAAGTTAGAAGTTAGAAATATGATTGTTAGTGAATTTCCTTTGGAAAGTGAACTATTAGCATGACCTGCACGGTGAAACTTAAGCCCGGGACTACCATAGAAGTTCCTAACGTGACCCCCTGAACACGTTTTGGGGGGTCGTTCAAAATTTTATATATATATGTGTTTGCACTCTAGCGGTCGCATTTTTTATCCGATTTACTTCAAATTTGGTAGAGACGTTCCTTTCTGTAATCAGTTGGACAAGTTCGTTGGGCAAAACAATCAGAAAACTCTAAACCCCTTTTTTTGGGGATTAATCTTTCAAATTTCGAGTTTTTGGGCCCAAAAAGGGTCATAAAAGCCCCAGATGTAAAGTCAATGCATGTAAAAAGATGGGAATTAGAGAGGCGAAAGTTTTAAGCCCTCTCTCGTCATTCTAGCATAAATATCTACCGAGTTATTAAAGAAAATGTATATTGACTAAACACAGTACGTTGTCTTATGGGGGTTTTACACTAGAAAAGCCTGTTATTCCTTTGTTAGAGTACTTTTATCATCCCCAGCAACCTCACGCCTACTTTCAAGCCTCTCTGGACCTTCTCCTAACCTTATAATGCGCAAAATTGTATTCCCAGCTTTGCAAGTAAATGAAACCAGGAGTATCAGAACAGCCAAAAAATCAATGTTTTCAGATTTCAACAAAAATTGGACAAATGTATGTTTTTACACTTATTTTGAGTTTTACAAGTTTTTATGTGGAAATTCACTTCCCTCACGTCAGCGTGCTGCGTGCGAACTCGTTATTGTTCTCGCACGAGCTACGGGGCGTGTTTCAAAAAATGAGGACGGTAATGTTTGTATATAGTAGAGGTATATATAGAGGTGGTGTATACTCCGTTACACAAACTGTTACCGAATTTCGGATCCACATATATTCAGTGACATTTATACTTAACCTTTATAAGATTTATTTATTTCAAATTTATTTTACTTGGAAAAGTTGGGCTTGGATTAAATTAAACACTTTTCTCTAATTAAATAAGAAAACACTTCGATCTTGCTCATTTTGAAATGTCACTCACCTCTAAAATTGCATATACTGTTTATATGTCCACCAATTAAGGAAATAAATGGATAAATCTCTGAAGTGAGGAGAACTGCTTTCTCTTTATTAGAGTTGTCCCTCCAATAAAAGTAATGAACGTTATTTTCCCTCTAGTACTATAGCAAAATCGCTGTAATCAAAATACCTGCCCACATCTTTTCAGGAATTTCATGTCTATGGCACTTTTTAACGTTTTTGTATGGAACAACCATGATATGTTGTTACCTTAACTATTATAATTCTGGTTCTAAATTCCTTCGACTGGTCTTGCATGTAAACCCTCCTCGTTGTCCAGTTACTAGGGGGCCCAGTGTGATCCAAGGACATGCCAAGGTGAAGACGCAATAAAAACGGTATCTACCAGTCAACAATCGTGGTTCACAAGCCATAGAATAATGAAGTGAATAATGGGAAGTTCGCCACAGCCTTGGTGTTCCCACCTGGTGAACGTCCTGTCTGGGGCATGTGGGGCCATTACCTCTTCAACCTTGCGAACTGACAAGTCTTTCAGCTTTTATTGTCTTGGGAACATGTCTTTATTGTTAAATGACAAGAGGCTAACACGATATGCAATTTAGAAAACTTTTCAGAATTTGCAATGGTAATGGTTTGGCCTTTGCCGTGTTTGTTCTTCAAAACAAATTCAACTTCAAACTTCAACCAAAACAAATTTGGAAATTGTTAAATGACAAGATGCTAATACGAAATGCAATTGAGAACTTATCTAAATTTGTAATGTTAATGGTTTGGCCTCTGCCGTGCTTATTCTTCAAACTTCTTGTGCAATTGCCATTTCGGTCTAGTCGACAAATAATCAGTCTTCCGTCAAACATTTTAGCTTGAAGGATGCAACCTCGATGTTGCACAAGAATCGTACTATCTTTGATAGTCAGTTGACAAACTTCCTTCCCACTTTGACTCCCTCATATACCTTTAAAGGCATGACTATGCTTGTGCACTAAATCAAGTCCTCTAGGTGGGATAGAAGGTGTTCTAGACTGTTTACCTAATCTGCTGGGGTCACCTTATCCAACACTTCAACAAATTCATCAAAGTTATGGACAGACTTATTTTGATGGTAAGTTTGAATTTTTTAAGTGTTGTATAAGGTGACCCCGGCATATCCATTACACTTGTCTTGATGATGATGATAAGTAAGATTGTGATTATAGAATTACAATTAAAATCATACGTATCATCATCACAATTTCAGCACATTTTCAGTTTATAAACGAACTCGCACTCAAAAATTAATTCGAACCTTTATTTTACAAACACGAGTTTATAAGCTATGTTCATGTGGGTCGTGCAGGTGAATTGTAACCAGAAATAACGATTTACTGTACACAATTAATTCGCGAAATCGACAGCCTAAAGGCACGCCCGATAACAACTCGAGTTACAAATTTTGTCTAGACTGATCGTAATAAAATATTGTTTATCCCAATGTAACCCGGAAGAGAAAAACAGGTGGGAATCACCAATATGGGCGTAAAGTAGATGCCGTGTAAATGACGTGTTCATATAATGTCCTTTGCATTTAATTCCTAGATGTAGTGCTTTTTCTATGACCCTTTCCATTTCCAGAGCTCCTTCGCCTTTACCCCCGGAAGTTGAGCAGTTCTGATTGCCGATATGGAACATAAACCTAGAAATAGTGTTGGTGTCATTAACTCGGGGCGAATGCTGAACATTGGCCAATGATTGAGCGATAGCGGCGAGTGACGCCTGGAATAGACGCGCCACGCCACGCGGCAGCGGCAGCGGCAACGGCACGCGTAGCGCCTTGGAGTGGGGCCAACACAGCACAATACTGTGATGGGGCGAGCTTGACATGGAAGCATAAGGTACTTACAAAATAGATGTAAACGATACATGTAAATTTTAGAGCCAATAGAAAATGGCTCCGCCATGGTAAGTGTAACATAATGGTATTGCAAAATACAGTGCAAAATAAAATCTACATAATGCAATATTGTTCTCAGATTTCATCAGAAAAGAACACTACGTAGGCTACTTATAACTTGTACAAGTATCTGGCAGTTTCTCATATTGTCGAGGTTCAGAAAGCGAGCGACTCCGTAAATGAGTTGGCAAAAGAGAGCGTTATATAAATCAAATCAATAGCAGATGGAATCGGTCACTCTGTGTTAAGGCATTGTTTATACATCCTACGGAATTCCGTAGGATGCATAATCAATGGTTAAGGCCCCTACACACTATACGTTTTCTGGTTCGGCCGTCGTATGGACCAAGACGTCCATACGTACTAGATCGGACGCTGCCTCCATACTAGATGAATTACGGAACAACCTCCATAGAGGCGTTTCCTTCCATCCTTTAACCAACTCGGTGGAAATAGGGAAATAGGTATATTATTTACAATAAATAATCGCTAAAACCATGCAATCGCCCAGATCAATAAAAATTTAAAATACCAACAAAACCTATAAAAAAAATAAACCTGGAATTAGTCAAACAAATTTTCATTAGTGAAACGCGACATAAAGGGAAATAAAAGTATTTGATAAGGGGCCGCTAGCTTTGAAACATAATTGTTTCGGTAAAATTTAGCCGGCACAGAGGGTTGCAATACCGTGTATATTAGAATGTCAGCCCCTAATAACAAGTGCAGGGGGAGGGCCGGGCTGGGGGCACGCTCCCCTACTGCGTCCTTGGGAAGGTTATAATGAACGATATTCAACTGGGTGACGTTGCTACGGAAAATTCCACAAAGTTCAGTTTGTTATGGACACAATGAAAAAAACTAATTAAAAAATAATTGTAATACTGATTAAAATTAGCCATTTTGAGTTCATTGTCTGGCGATGAAGTATTCTGAAACAAAGGTCAAACTAAATTTAAATGTAGTAAATACGCACTAATGCCCAAAACAACTAGAAATATGCACTGAAAGTTGATTTTTCACAGTTGGTATACCATATGGAAATATTCCTGCACTTTGTAAGCTTGAATATCCGTTGCGTAACGCCAACCTACGGCCGGTGACTTTTCAGTTGTGTATTTTGGAATATGTATTTGTTATCAAAACCTAATATAATCTTTCAATGAAAGTCCTGTATTAAAATAAGCCGGTTAGATAATCACATCGCTGAAATACTTGATGATCAGCTCATTTAAATATCGATGAGAACATGTTCTGTTGAGATGTCCTCGCAAGATTTATTGCTCGTCCTGAGTACTATGAGGAGTGCTCGACGTTATCTTGAGCTCAACCATTAAAGTAATCGTAAAACAGAGGGTATAAAGCGGGTTTACTACCTCCTTCGTCGCTGGCTACTTCATTAATTCAGGACTGACTCCGTTTTAATTAGTTAGATTTATACAAACAGAGAGATACCAACGACTAGGTAAAATGAAAATTAGTGCCGGAATGAAAAATAATCTGTAAGTATGAACAATTACAGTTGAAAAAACAGTTGAAATTACTTGATTGTATGTATCTAACAAGTAGCTTCATTGGCTGTACAGCATTACTGTAAACTCAATTGTATAAGTATCTCACTTTATGTGCAATGAAGTGTATTCGTTGAAACGTAGGATTTCTGCGTCTAACAAAATTTTATAACTAAAAATCCGATCGAGACTGTTGTTTTCCGATGTCCCTGTGAGTACAAAAATCAAAGGCACACACAGCCTTAGGGTAAAAACACAGTGGAGCAGGGCAGGTAGCTGGTAGCCTAGCCGGTCGCTTACTCGCTTACTGTGTTGTAGAATTGAAGCGCTCGTTGTTACGGGCACGTGCACAGTCGCGCCTAGCAGGTGGCCGGGATGGTAGCAGTGAGCCATACACTAGCGAACTTTACGCCGAACCGAACCCCGACGCGAACCGTCGCGCGAACGTTCGCTAGTGTATGGTGGACTCCGAACTCCAACGCGAACCGTCGCGCAAACGTTCGCTAGTGTATGGTGGACTCCGAACCCCGACGCGAACCGTCGCGCGAACGTTCGCTAGAGTATGGTGGACTCCGAACCCCGACGCGAACCGTCGCGCGAACGTTCGCTAGAGTATGGTGGACTCCGAACCCCGACGCGAACCGTCGCGCGAACGTTCGCTAGTGTATGGTGGACTCCGAACTCCAACGCGAACCGTCGCGCAAACGTTCGCTAGTGTATGGTGGACTCCGAACTCCAACGCGAACCGTCGCGCGAACGTTCGCTAGAGTATGGTGGACTCCGAACCCCGACGCGAACCGTCGCGCGAACGTTCGCTAGAGTATGGTGGACTCCGAACCCCGACGCAAACCGTCGCGCGAACGTTCGCTAGTGTATGGTGGACTCCGAACCCCGACGCGAACCGACGCGCGACCGTTCGCTAGTGTATGGTGGACTCCGAACTCCGACGCGAACAAAAATTGGTTCGCGACAAAGTTCGGGGCGAACCACCTGGAGTCGGTTTTCTGGCGACACAACAAAGAAATGTTCACGATAAAGTTCGCGTCGGGGTTCGGTAGTGTTATGCGTTTATGAATGTATACTGATGAAACTTGGTATTTGGTTTTACGTGTTATCAATACACAACTATGCACTGGAAATTTGCTGGGTACGCAGGTTTGCTGCGACGGGGTTACTTATTTACCAGCTGACTAGCGACTGACTGAGCGTCTGTGTATCTGTGTCCAGCTTCCCGCCAAGTCACCAGCTAGGCTATAAAAGCGACCAGCGAGTATGCGAATATGCGACCTACCCTGCTCCACTGTGTTTTTACCCTTAGACTACGGGTTTGTTTCACTATACATGAGTTATCCGTGTGTGCGTCGTGCGAGTGAACAGCTAGTAGAAACAAAAACTCGACTGGCCTGACCTCTGTGCAGAATAGTTTGTCAACAATGGCGACTGCGCCCCCAAACGCTCAAGAGTTTTAACAAGTCACCGTTCTGGTAGCAATGCATACACAATTGCTGGTACCGAGTGTGGAGGGGTGGCATCACCCCTCAACAAGGTAACTTATAGTTTAAATTAAATTAAATTAAAAATGTAATTTATTTCACAACAACGTAAAAAGACAATGATTCAAATAATTTAAAATGCATAAATCTATATATAATACAATATGCACAAAGATATATACAATGAAAAAGGAACAATATTTTTTTAATTTTTGATACACAAGAGAAAGAAAGTGAAATAAATTAAAAAGCTCAAAGCTCGTGTGAGATATGCATCACTCAGTAAACTTACAAACAAATGACAAAGAGTGAAGACATGTTGCTCAAAACAAAATTAAAATAAGAGAAAATAAAATAAAGGACAACAACAAGAAACTTACTTGCTGATGTACTAAAAATAATACGGTAATAAGCAATCTGAGCTACTTAATATAAACATTTATAATTATAAACAACCAATTAAAATTATAAAATTGCAATTACAATAATTAAAATTACAATTATAATTAATGTTATTAAAATTATTAAATTGAAAATTATTGCAAAAAAAATAACCAAGACAAAATGTCCACAACAGTTGTTAGGGTTTTCCGTGGGTAGAAAAGTTCTGAAATGGAGTAAATTCCCTAAAAGGTTAAAAAATCGCGCGTCCAAAGATATCTATATAATACTAGCTGGCCCGACAGTCGTTGTCCTGCCCTAATGTCATTGAATTTCTTTTATGTCAAATATTCGTTCAATTTCAATATGAGCTCGTTCGCTTCGCTCACTCGCCTATCGAAAAATAAAATATATATACAGTTTAAGTCCTATTCTTAGACCTACAGAATATACACACAAATTTCATAAGAATCGGTCCAGCCTTTTCGGAGGAGTTTTGTTACAAACACTGAGACACGAGAATTTTATAAATAAGATTTCACCACAAATATAAAGGGTAGGGATAATCAAGTCATGTTTTTTTCTCTAGCTAATTTACGTTTACGCCAAGCTTTAAGCATGCACTAAATTAATTGGATGTAATTAATGAGTTTTTATTTGAATAACACAGTGATAAATGTTGAATTAATGAAACCGAAGAAATTTCACTGAAAATCAATGAACGTTTACAATTTTTTGCACACCCATTATAAGTTACTTTCACTCTCCACCTTGCATACATAACGTTTTAGTGCCACTTTCGCGATGCGCGGGTGGCGCCTGATCTGTGGCTGTGGCGGAGTAACCGATCCAGTCCTGCGGCTTACACTAAACTCTACACTCCACGGTTGCGACACAGACACTGGACACTTGTTGACAAGAGGATGAGGTTACACAGGAGTGGTCGCCACGGGCACTCTAACCTCAGTCTGCAAAAAATACTACAGGAAAAGTATCTTAACCATTACAAGGAATAACGAACAGGAAAATATCAAATGAGTTTATTTAATATATTTTTATTTTAAGTGGGTGTTCTTTCTGTAGTTGGATAGTAGTATACTTTGGCAACAGACGCCTCGTGCTAGCCTAGAGGTTAGCGTCATAGATCAAACATTAGAGTGTGTTTAATATATGTTAGCGTCTTGGGGTTCGATGCAAGAGATCACGGGTTCGACTCAAGGTATCCACACGATACAGAGAGGTTTGTAGTTTGTACCGTTGTCTTCTAACAATGTTAAACAAAATGTTACTAGCCTAGACAAAAAATAAAACCAATCAAGCCAGTCTATTTATTTTAGAACATATTTACAGTAAATTTCAAAGTTTGTTGTTCTTATAAACCAGTATTCATGTTTTATAGGAATCTCATATATATTTGTTGCTGGTCTTTACTAAAGGATTGTTCCTTCCCCTTGACCCTCCTCGAGGAAAGGAATTAAAAAGTAATTGATGTTTTATAGGCCTAATACTGGTGTTAACCCACCACCACCAGTGGTAGATCTGGTATAAACTGGTGGTTACTGGCTTGTTAACTCTCGTCACAATTATTTATTAATACTTAAAAAAGATAGATTTTAACAGCATCTACTAGCTGCAATTTCTAGGCCCGAGCGGAAGTATAAAAAACATTTGTATACACGCAGGTACTAACATTTATTACTAAAGACCTCCTCTTCCACTGCTATGACATGCCATAAACAATGCCCACTCCGCAGGACCAGGATCCCGTACAGATCATAATCGGCCGGCTGATACGTAAACTGAAAGATCAAGGTGTGCTTGTAGCGCTCGGGTGATAAATGTAAATGTATATCCTTGTGATTCACGACTCCTTAGTCCTCGGCCTTTGTCCTAGTAGTGACTCAGGGCAGGTAGAGTACAGTTACAGTGGCCTCTACCCTCAGATAGGATAATCGCTTTCGGGGGAACACTGTGGCGGAAACTACCTTTGTAGTTCAACTGTCTCAAAAGCAGGGCTAAATCAATTATCCTCACTTTTATTAAGAGGTGACAGTACTTTACAGTGTTTTAACTCCTTTACACAAACCATACAAAGACGTATTTTTAAACTGGAGAGGTTATTATCGATCGGTGAAAGAAAACTCGGAAGAAAGACTAAGAAAAGAAAACTACAGGAAAATGTAATGATATATATATATATATATATATATATATATATATATATATATATATATAGAGGGAGGTTACAAATAATCTAATAATATCTAATAATATAATAATCTAAAATAATATAATAGGGAGGGGCTGTAGTTACAAATAATCCCACATATACCAATAAAGAATATATGAAAGAATATTTAATTCAAATTCAAATTCTTTGTCAGCCATTAAGCAACATACAATAGGCTTCATCATTCACAAAAATACTATCAAAAAATTCAACATAAAATAAAATAATAATCAACAATATCACAATTTGGTAAAATACACTAGCCTATATCAAAATAAAGTCTGCCTGTTTAAATGCAGCTTAAAACTAGGATACAATTTTAAAATTTCATTTCTTCAGTGTTTGAATTAAAAAAATCATCTATTTTATAAAAGACATGTGAAATTAAAAAATCACCAAAAACTTTCTTCAATTTATTCAAAGTTACATTTTTGGCATTGTCAGGCAGAACACTAAAAAGTTTAAACTGCATACATAAGTGGCTATTTACTGATATACTCAATCTGAAAGTTGGTAAATTAAAACTGTTGTAATGTATAATACAGGATAACAATCTAGGTTTTCCTTAACATAAATCAAATTGTAATAAATATAAATACTAGGAACAGTCATAACGTTTAAATTGCTCGTGCTTAACAATTGCTTAACAATTTCCGCACACCTTTAAGTCTGCTTAGCATTCATTAAAATTCGAATAGCTTTTTTTAGTGATAACAAATTTCAGAGCTGCTGAGCTAATGTCATAAGGAAGACGACAGTGAAAAAAGCATATTATGCCGATAACAGTAATTCAAAAATTAATGACCTTAATTTATAAAGTAAAACTATTGTCCTTGATGACCGAGTTAAAATATAGTTTACATGAGCATTATCTATAAAAATAATGCTCTTTTTAATTTTAATCTATTATCCATAAAAATACCTAGAAGCTTTACTGCCTTAAAATCATTATGGGGATTATTTCTATCAGATTTGTCTTCATTAACTGTAACATTATTTGCACCAAATTAGTCAAACAAATTGTCATTAGTGAAACGCGACATAAAGGGAAATAAAATCATTTGATAAGGGGCCGCTAGCTCCTGCTTTTAACAGAGCCTTATTAATTGCAATCTCAGCGCTAGTTACATCGGAATTGATCTAAAAAAAGTCGGTCATCAGCATACACAAATTACATTCTCACCTGCATTTGAACATAGGTCATTAATTGTAATTATAAATAAAACAGGACCCAGAATTGAGCCTTGCGGCACGCCTGCCAAAATATTTTTAACACTATATTTATTTTCACCAACAGCTACCATTTGCCTTCTACCATTGACTATAAATACCGAAGTAGACTTCTCATTGCCATTATAAAATGTGTCCCTACTTTTGTGTGTGCCAGGATTGAAAGAGGTCGTAGTTTACACCGATCACCATCAGAGTACACTGCTGTCAACTATTACTTATCCTCTCAAGGAAGTGATAATACAACAGTTGGTTTGTCAGGAAGCAAATATAAGTTGATTATAACTTGCTTTCTGGGGTGGAAATATTTTAAAAGTTAACTTAAATAACTAAAATAAATGGTTGACTTAAATAACTAAAATAAATAGTTGACAGCAGCACAATCTGTCGGTGACCTAATCAAACTACTTCAATTTTAAATTCTAGCATACACTAAAAGTGGGACAGCTGGACCATATGGATGGGATGTCTCCTTCAGTATTTATAGTCAATGCTTCTACTCATTCCATTTCTCCTGCTGTAAATGAAACCTAAAGTTATTTAAGTTTTCTGTGGCGGAAATTCTAAATCTAACCCTAGAGCCTAAAGCTAAGCTAATCCTGACGAAGGAAGACGTGGCTGCAGTTTACTAGATCCTTGAAAACAAATGATCCTGGTTTGTCAAGACGAGAAGCGGGTTTGGGTCAAATGCGAGCCATGTGCTGACGCAATTGAGTTACAAGTTCTTTAGGATCACTGTATTGAGTGCTGTTGGGTGGAGCAGCTAGGAACTCTCCTGGAAGGCGGAGTGGCTCACCATACACCAATCCAGCCGCGGAAGCCATGAGGTCATCCTGAAAGGCAGATCTGATGCCAAGAAGGACGACAGGCAATGCTTCAGACCAGTCAGGATTATCGTATGCCATAATTGCACCTTTTAGCTGGTGATGGAATCGCTCTACCATCCCGTTAGCTTGAGGATGCCAACTGCAGGTGAACTGCATCTTAATTCCATATTGTCGAGACAAGTCCCTAAAGATTGAAGATGTGAACTGATATGACATTAGATTACAAAAAGTAATAAAACTAAACTTGACAAATGAATGATAAGAAATGAAAGTTATAAAAATAGCATGTTAGCAACACTAGGGGAAAAAGGTTCTCTCTCTCTCTCTCTCCTCTTGATGTGTTTGTTAAATTGGTTGCTAAGAAACCTGTAGGTTCAAGTCCAGAGATCAGCTGGGATTCATCACACCAGCCCCCCATGGTAAATATATCTAGGTAAATATTTTACTTGTTATCCGTTAGTAAGTTAATTCTTGAATTTTAAAAAGTTGAGACTGATTTATGTTTTTCCCAACCTTCAAGTTTTAAACAATTTTAGAAAATGGTTCGTGAATTTGACTTTAAAACGGGTTGTCAACTTGCATGATCACTATGGCTCAAAAGCTAGTGTTTTAATAGCTCCTTCTGTCAAATAGTAGCACTGTTGACCAAATTTGATTACTGTAAAGTATTTCTCCCTCAGACTTGACCTCTGTCACCACCGGACCAGCCCGCTCTGAACAGCAGTGAACGCAACATCGGTTGTTGCTGCTCCGTCTCCCGCGGTCCCGTGGTCCGTGGTCGTGGATCTCGTGCCGCCATCTGACACGGCCTCCGCCCCCGGCGACAACTTTACCACGCCACGGATTTAGCGAGGAATTCCTGAGAAGCACAAACTTCCAGAGTGTGCTCGAGTAATGGCTTCACACGAATATAGGAGAAAATTGCGTTTTTCTCTCACTATTTGACGAAATTGTCAACTGTATACCGAGAAATGGTCAAAGTAATTTTTTACTTTTAGATTATTTGTTTCGTTTACCTAAATAAACCACTGACAATTTTTGAGAAAGGTTAAAGGATTTAAAAGCGAGTAAAAAAACCCACACAAAGTTTGTATCTAGGAATCAAACTTGTTATTTGTTAATCTTTAAAACGAAGTTAAAGTCGTCGCACATTAAGCTTGTGAGAAGCCCATGTCATTTTAAAATAACATTTTAGGTAGCAAACAGAAACAGTTGTGCAGTTATGTCATTGTTTCCCGAAATATTTTTTTTTTCAATTTTAAATTCTGACGTTATTGAAACAGCTCGGCATATTATTCGCCGAATACAGGAAGCTTTAAAATGCAGTAAATAAAATTTAAAATTGTCTATAATGGAAGACACCTGCATCACTCACCTACTAAATACTGTGAACAGCTTTGTATCACTACCTCTAAACCATATTCAAACAAAAGCTATCGGTTCAGTAAAGTAATCAATTCTAAAGCATACCCGAACGAAGAATAAATTAGCACTTTAATTCAGTATCCAATATAAATGAGGAATTCCCTCCTCCCGAGCATTTGCCAACATTAATTACCGCTTAGCACACAGATAAGGACCGGCAGTTTATCACGAGCCCCGCGTGAGTCAGCCTCGCACCCTCTCCTGGGCCGCCGATTAAGACCGTCCACGAGGCCTCGCCCAGCATCCGACACCCGGACATCTGGCTGGCGGGGGATGCTCCCCTACGCGCCATCAAATACACTGGCGCCAGCGATATTACTGGATCAATATAATCCCCTAGGACCCAGGATGATCCAGTCCCTCGCCCTCATTTAGTAGATTCCACTGCAAGGTGCTTCGTTTAGTTTGTAATGTAATTCAGAGTAATGTTGTTTTGAAATATAATTTTAGGTTGTAAAATCACGAATGATACTTGCTGTTATCCTTTTATTATATGTACAAAATTTATGTCCAGATATAAAATATATATTATAGACTACCTATACAGGTTTCTTGCCATTGATGTTCAGTCTCCATGTTAATCTTAATAAGAAACGAATATTTTATCAGAGTTAACCTAAAATACGTTTAATTATATGAAATTCGTCAACGCCACTCTATGAACATGTACAGTACGTAAACACATTATCTCCAGATGTTTACTTACTTTTACACAGATTGCTACGGGGAAATTCTAGGCAGTTTAAAGATGATATGTTTATAATTATACCGAATAGCTTTTTTTTAACCTAAACGCCTGTTAAAAAAATATTTTAGAAGTGTTTTTTCCACGACCGTATAAATAATATACGTTAAACCAAACTTACAGTAGTAGTTGTGAACAGCTAATACATTATAATAAAATTGATTCATATACATCCAATAAACGCTATATCATCTGTACATTTTTTTAATATGAAATGTGAAATCTCTTATTTCACTGTGGGTAAATCAATACCCCCCTCCACCTATTGTGGGATAATGTCAAGTGCCTGAGAGGGGCCTTCCCTCCCCTCACCCCTTCCACCTCCCCGGAAAATTGTTCCGCGTTCCGCGACGCGATTTTACAGAGGGTTGTAAATTAGAGCGGGGACCTTCCATTGTTGTGGGGTGGATGTCATGTTTTCCAATCCGTAAATACTCAAGCTTAGAAATAAGTTGTCATTTCACTGTCCCAAACTCAACATTTATTATTTTAATTCAAACTCACAAATTATTAAAATCCGTGTTTTATCTAAAATACCCCCGTCGCAGCAAACCTGCGTACTCAGCGAATTTCCAATGCATAATATATGTCTTAATACCATATAAAGCCGCATACCAATTTTCATAAAAATATATTCATGTACAAGCGATATATACAATTTTAATTATTCTACATAAGAATAGCATTGGTGATGAGTACATAGGTTTGCTGAAACAAGGAACACAAACAATTGGTTTTTATGCAAATATAAATATAATTTAACTAGGTGAAGCCACATACCAAGTTTAATCAATATTCAATCATAAGTAAGCACTATATAACATTTTAATTATTCTCCATAAGAATAACATGGGAGATGAGTAAGCAGGTTTGCTGCTACAAGAAACAAAACATGGGTTGTTATGCAAATATCAATATAACTCAACAAGGTGAAGCCACATACCAAGTTTTATTAATTTATGTTCATAATTAAGGGAGTCATTACATTTTACTTATTCTCCATAAGAATAACATGGGGGCTGAGTACGCAGGTTCGCTGCTACGGGGATAATCAACAAAAAATCAATTTTTTGTGCAAATATCAAGATACCAGTACTACGTGACCCCACGTACCAAGTTTCATAAATATACATTCATTAATAATGGAGATATAAAATTTTATTTATTCTCCATAAGGATAACATTGGACAACGTACTGTGTTTAGCACTTTGAATATCTCTGCAACGGTTGGACGTAGAATCACAATTTAAACACCAAAATGATTGTTTTGTGGAGCTGAGTTGATTGGTAAAATCAAATGTGAATTTTACATTAAAGTTAACTTAGCAAAAGCCAAAAACCTTTTTCCCATAAGATTAACATAGGAGATTTTATAAGCAGGTTTTTTTGGATTTTCTCCGCAACCACTTAACCTAGCTTAATAATTCAAAATACCATATTATTTGTTTTTTTTAAGCTCTATTACATGGTCTAAACCAACATTAAGGGTTTTAAAAATTTTAGGGTAAAAAATGCAAAAAACTGATTTTTGGAAAATTTAAAACCCCCATAAACCCCCCTTCCCATGGCCCGATTTTTCTGGTTTTCGAACTTAAAGTCATAAATGTCACTTTACACATTTGAGCCAAATTTCATCGAAATCGGACGTTTTTTACTCAAGTTATCGCATTCACGGACACACACACACACATATATATACGAACGAATAGTGTTTTAGTCATCTGGGGACCTAAAAAAAAAATTGTCATGGTCTCGGGGTTAAATCTTACCATGAGACCCACGGTAATAGCTTCTTCCCTATAGGGGAAATTCGCTAAAAAGGCATGTATGTAAAACGATAATTTTTAAATGCATTTAATAATTTGAAAATCCGCCGTACCATATTTGAAGATGATATCTTGACAGTAACCTCTCTTATAGCATATCACCATGTTCGTTATAATTTCTACATGTGTCAAAATTCAGAAAATACTTGAAGATTTACTAAGGCTTTGCACCTTTGGCCTTTACTGCTTAGTCAGGTTTCCAGCAGTCTTTAGTGGTCACGTGATTATTTAAACACAGGATTACATTTTCCTGGTGTAACTGGGATTGTCTGGCCTAGTTACACTAAATACAGTTTTATTGTTTAAATTTTTGAATTTTAAAACGAGTGAGTTACGATAATCCAAAGTAATTTTTTCAATTTAACGTAAATTCTCTAGCTAATAAAAATGACGTGGCATTTAAAATCTAAATTCCAAACAACTGATAAACACCCCCAACACACCGCGCAAGCAGGCGTTTACTGCGTTTACAGCAGCTAAATACACCGTAGAATCAAAGGTACAAAATTATTCAAGAGGAAAGATATATGCTTAACATATTGTAGCGAATTTCCCCTATAGGGAAGAAGCTACTACCGTAGGTGGCATGGTAAGAGTTAAGCCCGAGACCATGATAACTTTCTGGTTTGAGGTCCCCAGATGCCTAAAACAATATTCGTTCGAATTTATATATACTAACACATTAAAACAGATTGATATAAATGATGAAAAGAAATTTTTTGGGAATTTTCGTTTATAATACAAACGTTTTCAAGCAATAAAGGAGAAAGAATGGAAATTGAACAGTAAATAAATAAAAATACCCCCGTTGCAGCAAACCTGCGTACTCAGCGAATTTCCAATGCATAATATTTGTCTT
This sequence comes from Allygus modestus, assembly GCA_963675035.1. Lineage (NCBI taxonomy): Eukaryota > Metazoa > Arthropoda > Insecta > Hemiptera > Cicadellidae > Allygus > Allygus modestus. The sequence goes on from OY776116.1 coordinate 42,766,000, forward strand.
AATACCACATAAAGCCGAATACCAAGTTTCATAAAAATATATTCACATATAAGCGATTTTAATTATTCTCCATAAGAATAACATTGGTAATGAGTACGTAGGTTTGCTGAAACAAGGAACACAAACAATTAGTTTTTTTTTATGAAAATATAAATAGAATTTAACTAGGCGAAGCCACATACCAAGTTTCATCAATATTCAATCATAAATAAGCGCTATATAACATTTTACTTATTCTCCATAAGAATAACATGGGGGCTGAGTACGCAGGTTTGCTGCAACGGGAAAATCAACAAAAAATCAATTTTTTGTCCAAATATCAATATACCAGCACTACTTGAAGCCACATACCACATGCCACATACCAAGTTTCATCAACATACATTCATAAATAATCGAGATTACAATTTTATTTATTCTCCGTAAGGATAACATCGGACAACTTACTGTGTTTAGTACTTTGAATTTATCTGCAACGGTTGGGCGTAGAATCACAATTTGAACACCACAATGATTGTTTAATGGAACTGAACAGATTGGTAAAAGCAAATGTGAAGTTTACATTAAAATAAACTGAGGAAAAGCCAAAAACCTTTTTCCCATAAGATTAACATGCGAGATTTTATGAGTAGTTTTTGGATTTTCTCCGCAACCACTTAACCTAGGTTAATAATTCAAAATACCATATTATTTGTTTTTTAAGCTCTATAATACGATTAAGTTTTTTTTAAATTGTAAGGTGAAAAACTGCAAAAACAAAAAACTGAATTTTGGAAAATTTAAAACCTCCTTCCCATGGTCCGGTTTTTCTGGTTTTCGAAATTAAAGTCATGAATGTCATTTTACACATTTGAGCCAAATTTCATCGAAATCGGACGTTTTTTACTCAAGTTATCGCATTCACGGACAGACATTATATGTATATAAAAATTTGAACGAATAGTGTTTTTGTCATCTGGGGACCTCAAAACAAAAAAATATCATGGTCTCGGGCTTAAGTCTTACTATGAGACCTACGGTAATAGCTTCTTCCCTATAGGGGAAATTCGCTAATAAACAAATATTTTACATCTGACTTTTAAAAACTAAAACATGTGATTTTAGGTACAGGTAAAAAAATAAAATTTTAATTAAAGTCAGCTGAGTTGAATCATTTTAGACTTAAGAAAAATTACCTGAGATTTAACCCAGAAAAAACCTTGGTCTTCAATATCAACTGATGTCCCAATTCAGAATTTCTTAATATTAGTTCGTTATATTTGGGATTTTGATGTGGTTTAATTTTGTGAAGTGCTTTTAGTTCATAGCACCCTTCAATATTTTGGCTGTGGTGAGTTGCATGATTATAAATTTGTTTTCGTTTGTTTTTATGTACCACATCAAAACTGTGGCCAGTCATACGAACTCGCAAGGATTTCGATGTCTGACCAACATAATCTCATGGGCAGTGTTTACACGATAGTTGGTAAATCACATTGTGGGTGTCACAGGTTGATTTACCAACTATTGGGTAAGTCTTGTTTGTGACACTGCTTTTAAATTCAGTTGTATTACACATAATTTTGCAAATTCCACACCGAGGTTTGTGGCAAGGTTCGCAGCCGTAATTGACTTCCAAATTGTTTTCTGGCCGAGGATTTTAAATTTTGGGTCTCACCAACATATTTTTCAAATTTTGTGGCCGTTGAAACACGACACGTGGTGGTCTGGAAAACAAATTTTCTGTGGTAGGGGATGATTTTAAAACATTGAATGCTGCTTTCATTATATTGTTAATTTTTTGAAGCCCAGGAAAATATTCTGTGATAAACTTTGGATCGTTTGACAAATTTGTGTTTTGAACAATGGTCTTTGGTTTTCTCATCTGATTATCTAAACGTTTTTGAGGATAACCTCGGTCAATAAAAGCAGAGTTCAATTTAGATATGTATTTTTCAAAGTCAGAGCTGTCACTACAAAGAGATTTTGCACGAATTGATAAATGTTTTGGAATAGACTTTTTCATATACATAGGATGGCAGCTCTGGTAATGCAAATATTGCATTTTATTAGTATATTTTACATGGATTTCAGTTTTAAGTTTGTTGTTATCAATCAAAACTTCCACATCTAAGAAGGCGACAGTTTTATTAGAATAACTCCAAGTAAAATTTAAGCAACAACATTGATTTCAATTTTGCAAAAACTATTTTAAGGATTCTATGCCATGCTGCCAAATAATAAAAATATCATCAATATACCTGAACCAAAAAAGAGGAGAGAAAGGACAGTTTGATAGAAAATGTTGTTCAACTAGACAAATGAACAGATTAGCAAAAGATGGGGCCATCACGAGTACCCATCGCTGTACCTTTAATTTGTAAAAAGTGTTTGTCCAAAAATTTAAAATTATTCATAGTCAATATCATATGCATGAGAGTGGTTAAAAATTAGTTGATGGTTTAGAGTTAGTGGGTCTAGAATTAAGAAAGAATTTGGCAGCCTTCAGACCATCATCGTGAGGAATATTTGTGTACAGTGATTCAACATCAGCTGTTACAAGTATTATTTCAGAGGTTTGAGACAGTTTTACATTGGAAATTTTGTTCAGGAAGTCAGTTGTGTCTTTAATATAAGATGGCAGATTTTTCACAACGATGGCAGTAAGTGATCATCAACGAAAGCCGAAATCCTCTCGGTTGGTGACCCGATACTCGACACAATTGGTCTTCCTGGTGGTGATCTTGAAGGCTTATGAATTTTAGGGAGAGAGTAAAACATTGGAGTTTTTGGAGAACTTGGAGTTAATAGGTTTAAGGTTTTCACAGACAGATCTTCATTAGGGCCACAGTTGTTTAGAAATTCTTGAATTTCTTCATTAAAGTTCACAGTACGGTCGTCGTCTAGTCTTTGATAGGTGG